>CM045734.1:53223563-53256063 GCA_024760905.1 Plotosus lineatus
CTTACAGTCTGTGTGTGTGTGTGTGTGTGTGTGTGTGTGTGTGTGTGTGATACCTCAGATCTGCTTGAACTGCTGGAATATTAAGAAAAAGACATGATTCCATTGCAATTCATTCAAAGAAAATCCCATATGCTCAGTATTATGTACTTTAAAAACTTAATATGAGTATTGTATGAGTATTGGTATTTTTCTCTGAATGCAAAATTCGATTATGGAATTTTTTTGATTATTTGATTTGTGTGTAATCTTGTCTGGACTGGACATGCTGGATCATGGGGTTGTTTAGTTTTGTACGAAAATTGGTCAAGACCTGAAAAATACTTAAATGTTTCATACCTTTTACATATAAACAAACTGATGATGACAATGCAAGCTGTGTTGATGAAGATTTTGATTTTGATGTTGATGAAGAAGAGGCATCTGTTAATTAAAGTGTGATGACTGATGTTTGTGAAGATGTGAATGCCCTTTCTGCTGAGCAAGATATAGCTGAAGATGATAATGCTGAGCGCAGAGTTGATGAAGCTTATTTGTATAAAGAGATCAGAGAGTTTTGTTATATGGTTTACTTATATATAGTTTTCTTAATTTCAGTGTGATTGTTTGACCCTGACAGTGTTTTTTTTTTCCAATCAGTATCATTTGAAGGCATTTGAACCTTTATATAATGGTCATAAAAATACATACTCATCTTATTGCAATAAACAGAAATGAAGAAAAAAAAAAAAACAGTCGTTTTTTGTTAATTTTTGGGGCTTACCACAGTGACTGATAGGTTAAAAATGGCGTGTCAGATTAAAATGAGGATGATTTCTCTTATCATCTCTTCCTAAAACTCTTCATAGACATGTTTTCTGAAAGTTTATATGGCTGAAGTGCATAACAATGTTTGGTTGCGAAGGACTAATGATCTTGGAAGAAGTGCAATCTTTGTGCTCATTTTTCTCTAAAACGTCTTTTGAAATTTTTAGTTGAATACTGACACAAGAAATGGTATAGCTCGGTCAGTTTTCAAGGTATTGACAAACTTTTTGCTGCATTTTGCAGCTTTGGGCCTCCTCTATCATGGCTCACATGTGATACATGGGGTTTTACTCAAAATTAATGTTTTTTAAATTATGTCTATTAATTTAAGAAAGAAAAACAAAGGCAAGTCAACACCACACATATAATTCTAGACAAATAAAATTAAACTTGTGTCAAGACATGAATTAATGGACCTCAGGGATTTTGGAAAAGTTCTCAAATTTGTATTCTTCTCTTGTAATGTGGGAATGTGTGTGGGTTTTTTGTTTTGCTGTTTTTTTGCAGCTGTGATCCTTCCCTTTCCCAGACGGCAGGGAAAAAATGAAAAAGAATGCATATGTGTCACACATAAGCACGCACAGATTAAAAAAATGATATCGGGGAGGCGGGTTGATTCATGCTGCAGAATTCACACTAATTGTGAATGTTCAAACACTGGAAATCTTCAGACTTTATGAACTTTTACGACTTCAGCTGATATCGTGCTACATACAGGCACTTGGACAAACCCTAAATCAGCCGTGTATCTCGAGTGCTGTGATGACATCAAAATTACACTGGTAGATTCGGACCAGTACCTAAAAACAGCTCGCGGATTAGCTCCATTTATGTTTTTTTATTCATTTAAGTATATAGTATATTATTTTGATTGACAGAGCAGCAGTATAAAATCGATAATGCATTAGGAATGTGTCCCCCTCCCCTTTAACCTGGTTAAAATCTGTCAAGTTTTGTAGATTTTCCAAATAGTTCAAATTGAAGGTGAGGTTCAACATTAGGGTTTAACATTTAACTTTTTTAGTGTGACATCACAGAGCTATAAATAATTGGTGCATGTGTGTAGGTTATGTACTAAAGTAAGATTTTACAAAGTTTGAAACCGATCCGTGATCCCGCAGGTTCCGTACTGGGCATAGCCATGACAGCGAGTGATCTGGTCCTGGATGAAAATACCATCGTTCACTTTCGGTTTAAATGGACATTTGAAAATGAAACTCAAAATTATCTCAAAATATGTTAAAGTAAAGATGTTATACAGATATAATTATCAATAATCCCATATTTTAGATAATACATTTAATGGCAATAAAGTTATAGGACCTTTTATCCTCCCTTTTGAAGTTTCCATTACAGCCTTTTATCTGTAAATATTTTACAAGCAGTTGGCCTTTACATTCGCATAAAAGTAAGCCTATTAGCATGGGTCTCATACACAGAGATGAATTAACTATCTGCTCAGGTCGGCGCAATCTACCATGCATAATCAGTTAAGCAAAGAGAGTTGTAAAATGAATGAAAACCCGAATCCAGAAAAAAAGAGGACTCTCCGCTCTGCTGGTGATTCACATCAGTGAAGGCTGAGTACTAAACGAGTTCAACGGCGCCCTTGCTCACTTGAAAGACCGGAAGTCCGTATAACCCGCGCTTTGTCTCAAGCACAGCAAGTACACTACTTTCAGTTTTGAGTGCCTCACATATTAATGTGACTCGGCTCAGCTTCATGTAAAGTGGCCATCCGTCGACCATCTGAACCATTTACAAGCAGAAAGATCGCATTATAGAGAATGTTAAAGGTTATATCGATACTGTATTTGATATTTGATGAGTGAATTTGA
This sequence comes from Plotosus lineatus, assembly GCA_024760905.1. Classification (NCBI taxonomy): domain Eukaryota; kingdom Metazoa; phylum Chordata; class Actinopteri; order Siluriformes; family Plotosidae; genus Plotosus; species Plotosus lineatus. The sequence goes on from CM045734.1 coordinate 53,226,206, forward strand.
TTAAAATTTATCTATTTGAAATTATTCTGCTTGAATTTAATTTATTTGAAATTAATAATTGATACTACTTGATATTATTATACAATTTTATGTTTAAAATAATTCATTTTAAGGGTGTTATATGAGATACCGTAATGGTATTTATGGATGAATAGTGCAGTATGAGCGTCATACGTCACAGTAACAACGTACGTTTTTTTTGTATAATTGGCCTTGTTTTTGTGTTATTTTCCTTAACTTTTCCCCTTATTCTTCCTTCATTTCCTAATTTTTTACTTTGTGGATTATTTATTGAAAAAAAAAAAAAAAAAAAAAAAACCACGATGCACTGAAGCTGCATGAATTGAAGCTTAGCGAGGGATCCCTGTATATGTGTGTGTGTGTATGTATGTATATATATATATATATATATATATATATATATATATATATATATACACACACACACACACACACACACACACCCTACTACAGCTATGAGAGCGTAATCCTTTCGGACATTTAGAACTGAGCATGCTCAACTCCTATCCTGAGCTAACATGCTACGGAAGCTCACTGCTAGCCGCACCCCAGATACTATAACAATAAATCCAGGTGGAGACGAGGTGATTACACCAGCCGGCTACACAGCCATCAGGGAGGACCAGAGCACAGCGGATAGCAACAAGGCCCTTTTTTTGGAAAAAAAAAAAAAGAACAATTCTCTGGGTAAACAAAATGGCTGCTACTTCAAAGTTAGATGTTAAGCATCTAGCCATAGAGCAATATTTAGAGATAATGTACAGTCAGTACACCAGGTTTATTTAACGGAATCCACCATTCTTCCACCACGGTCCTTGTTTCTATCGTCTGCGCTCCGGTGATCCCTGAAGGCCGTGTAGCTGGCTGGTGTAATCGCCTCGTCGGGTGTACTCTCTTTGAGCCATGTTTCACAGAAACACAGCATGGAGCAGTCCTGTAGATCCCTCTACGCTGCAATCCGATCATGAAGCTAGTCCTGGTTTCGCAGAGACTGAACATTTCCAAGCAGTATGACTGGGAGTGCTTACCTTCCTGCCATGTCTCCACCTGGGCTTATTGTTAGCCGGGGTGCATCTAGCATTGAGCTACCATAGCATATTAGCTCAGGATAGGAGTTGAGCGTGCTCAGTTCTAAATGTTCGAAAGAATTGCACTCTCATAGCTGTAGTAGGGTCGCTCGGTCATAGAGGAGCATAGTGCAAAAAACAAGCAACAACATACAAAACAAATTAAAACAAAGAAACAATTTGACTCTGAGGACTCCGCATCGTCGCCCTCTAGGGAGCGCTATCTTGGAGAGGTCACGTTCAATGTAAAAGGACATGAAGCGTAATTATTCAAGTTTATTCTTTTGGTATCATTTGTTAAAAATGCTACAGAACATAAAATCTCACACACAAACATTCCAAACATTAACTTAGGTACTATACTGGAAAATAATTGAAAAAACTTTAATACTAGTGCTTTAAAACAGAACAGGCTATGAATCCATTAGTTCAACATAATGGCAATAATGAAAGTATACAAAAGCCTCAACTTAAGCCGCAAGCGATCGCGTAGGTTATGTATCGGTAACATGAGGGCAAAAATCCACGAACGAATCTCTGTTCGCGGGTGAAATTTTGTGTACATATACGAAAACCAACTGTCTCATATAAGTTATATATAGAAATTCATTGTTAGCTTTGGCTGAGCGACTCAGTGATGATTGCCATTTTGTTTGTTGACACACATGATCACATGTGTACTGTATGCGGTATCAAGAGACTTCTCGGTACTCAATAAATAAGGCAGGCCCTAGTAAGAAGGCGGGGTATCAAAATGCACATGGTGAAAACTTCACAGTAAAAACTTTTAAATCGTTACAGTAAAAAACTTTTAGATGGGACTTACACAACAAGTTTTGTTTATGAAGCTGAAAATGAAGGGAGTCGATTAAAGTTACTTCAGTGTAAGACACGTACAGATAATTTATTGGAAATAAAAAGAGAAGTCAGGAGGAGAGGTATATCTGGTCAGGGAGGTGAATATGATTCTGAGGTAAATGAAAGTAATACTTTATTTCATGTATTAGGCTTCAAACAACTGACTATTGAAGATGCACTATGCTGTCTGCACAACGTCTGCAATGACCAAATAAGGTATTCATGTATGACTGTGATGAATAAACTTACAGTGTGAGATTTCTGCACAGCTTCTCGGGGCTTCACTGGAACAGCGCTGCTCTTTAGATAAGGCCTTTAAAGAAAATTCAGACAAGGACATCAGTGGTTCATGACATTTTCTTTCATTCGTGTCAAATCCATGAATAAATCTTAAAACCAGAGTCACTTACTTTGGATTTGGGGGCTTTAACCGACCTTTTGCTGCCAGATATTCTGCAAGTTTCTGTTTGCGTATTTCTGTGAATTACACAATCCTATTTAAAAACAAAAACCAAACTTTATCATATCTGATACCTCAGTTTGATTCAGTTGGTATGTTGAGCAATTATATCTCGCTTTCATCATTCAAGAGGAATGTAAACAGTTCAGCAGAAAAAAAAAACAACCCAATGATTACTGTGTGAATCTTTTAGGAAACATCTCCCCTCACTACAGACTACTTAAAAATCATATGGCTTCTTTCTCTGTGCATCTCTAGTTACTTCGACAACCTCATTATGGAATACCACACAGTGGTCAAATGTCTGTCTTCCTTTCAGCTTTTTTCCCCTTTTACTCGGAAGTCGCCACAGCGAATCATCTGATTCACACGTTTGATTTGGCAGAGGTTTTTACGTCGGATGCCATTCCTGTCACAACCCTTTTTAGCAAGGGACAGAAACACGCTGACGACTTTGCAGCTACTCTTTACAAAAGTCAGCAATGGTTCTTTTACATGCCTCTCACCATAGACAGTGAGAGACATGGCCTGCCTTTGATAACCCAGTTAGCTGCACTGGGGGGGGGGACAGTGACAACCTTGTGGAGAGTGGGACTCGAACCCCCAACCTTTGGATCAGCGATTCAGCGCCCTATACCACTAGACCACCACTGCCCCACACAGTGGTCAAATGAAATACACAAATCTGCCGAATGCCGTAAAGACAATTTTATTGTGTCTCATTTCAGCTGGTTGCAGTCTGAAAACTCACCAGTGGATGCCACTGGATCCCAATAGAACACGCGCAGGAAGCAATGAGTGACATGTGACCAAATAAAGTCAATGAAGGTTAGCAAAATGAGTAATGAGAGGTCAAATTTTCTCAAGCTATGCTAAGGGCGCAGGTACAGAATGTAACAAAGCTGCAATTTCATGCGATGTGATTTGAATGATTACTAATCAGAGCTTAACGATAGAGTCAAACTTTTCTCTACTGCAAAACAACAAGCATGACTTTAATGATTCCGCCTAGATTAATATAGATGATCAGCTCGTTATTGCCACGTCTAAATATTATCTAATAATGTAATATATAATGCTTTATGATCACTCACAGAAATTTTACTAGAATAATACAAGGTTTAAGTTGGAATTTCCTATTACAGCGAGTCGTCGACTTACGACCTATGCGAGTTACGTCTGATCGACTTTACGACCGCAAAAGTGGTGAAGCATGATTCATGGCAGTAAAGTGCGAGTGTTGTGTACGACGGTTGTTTGTGCTGCCGACAGCGCCAGCATCTTAAAAGGCCAAGCAGGAGATGATGCAGGAGATGAAAAACGTTTCAATTTTTACTCTTATTTTGATTGATGATAAAATATAAACATTATACAGCATATACTGTTGTAAAGCACTCGTTTTAAAGTCTTTTTCATTTATTATTCCAGTACAGTACCTAAGTTAAAGTTTCTGCATGAGATTTTATGTTCTGTAGCATGTTTTAACAAACGATACCAAAAGGACAAACTTTATTACACTTCATGTCCTTTTACATTGAACTTGGAGTGACGTCTCCAAGATGGCGCTGCCTAGAGGGCAACGTTGTGGAGTTCTCGGAGTCAAATTGTTTCTTTGTTGGTTTTAATTTGTTCATGTTTTACACTATGCTCGTCTTTGATCGGTCGACCCTACTACAGCTATGAGCAGCTTCAGCTTCGGGCAACTAAGCACGCAACAATTTCTATCTTCTATCTATTTTATGCTATGGGAGCTCTATGCTAGCGGTTACCGGCTAAGCCCAGGCGGAGTTCTCAGAGGCTTGGTTCGCACTGCCGGCCATACTGCTTGAAAATGTTCAGTCCCTGCGAAACAAGATGGATGAGCTTCATGCTCAGATTGCAGCACACAGGGATCGACAGGACTGTGTTTCTGTGAAACATAGCCCGAGGAGAGTACACCCGATAAGGCAATTATACCAGCCGGTCACACGGCCTTCATCCCCTGCTATCCCAAGCGCCGGCGTCGTCGTTCGGCCCCTTCCCGCTTGGGCTTCTTGTCCACTGGGTTGCGGCTCGCATTGAGTTGCCTACCATAGCATATTAGCTCTGCTAGCCGCATCCCAGCTAACAAGCCCAGTTGAGCGTGCTTAGTTATACACGCCCGAAGATACTCCGATCTTATAGCTGTATAGTGCAAAACATGAACAAACAACACAACAAATAAAACAAATTAAAATGAACCATAGCATGCTAGCTCTGCTAATAGCATGCTAGCTCTGCTAATAGCATGCTAGCTCTGCTTAGTAATACACGCCCGAAGATACTCCGATCTTATAGCTGTACCGGTCGTAGACGAGCATAGTGAAAAACATGAACAAACGAAACAACAAATAAAACAAATTAAAACAAACAAAGAAACAATTTGACTCGAGAACTCCGTGACATTGCCCTCTGGGCAGCGCCATCTTGGAGACGTCACTCCAACTTCAATGTAAAAGGACATGAAGAGTACTGTAATAAAGTTTATCCTTTTGTTATCGTTTGATAAACATGCTACAGAACATAACATCTCATGCATAAACATGAACTTAGGTGCTGTACTGAAATAATAATTGAAAAAGGTTTTAATACAAACGTTCCGAGAAAGGAGAAAGTCTTATTTCTTCAGAAGAGACAGCCAGCCTTTTCTATCGCTTAGCCAGAGAGTGGTATCATAGAGCTTAACTGGTAATTAAAACACACAAAGAGGCTCATTGACAACTTGTGCGCGAATGAGGAAAAAGGGGTGGGACATCAGCTCAACCAATCAGGAGAAAGGAGGGCAGCCATTGGCTGAATTTGAATCAAGTGCCGGTTGCTCGGCAGTCAGCAAATACTCAAACCGTGGGTACAAAACCGCGAATAGTCAAGGGTCTACTCTACTTTGCTTTGCTTGTTGCTCAATGGTTAATCGATTCACTTGTGCTCATTGATTCCTGTGCGTAAGTCCCTTTATACTTCTCATACTTTTGTTTCTGTGATAACTATCCAGATCTTCATCTAGTAGCATTGTTAGGAGTTCTTAGAACTATTATATGGGTAATTGCAGATTACAATTTGATTTAAACTTAATAGGCAGCCAGGGGGCAGTGATGGCCCAGTGGTAAGGGTTGCTGGATTACCGATCCTCGGGTTCCTGTCCCCCCCAGTGCAACTAATTGGGTTATCAAAGGCCAGCCATGTCTCTCACTGTCTATGGTGTGAAATTGTAAAAGAACCATTGCTGACTTTAATCAAGAGGAGATGCATAGCTGTCAGCGTTTCTGTCCTGCTATGGCCTGTCGTGCTGTCAACGGTGTACTCTGCCCTCAAGCAGAGTTGGCTGAGACGAGCGCCAGCATCCCCATGACCCTAATTACGATTAAGCGGTTACAGAAAAAGAATGACTGAAAAAGACTAGGTTCCACCCGTCCACTTTCTCCATGAGACTTGGGTATGATAGGCAACAACAAGAGATAATATTTTTAATACACTTTGAACAATGGAGCGATCTTTGCCAATTTAAAAGATAATTTTGCACGTCAAGAAAGTTGCGGTTTGTCATAAAAGGCCATCTCATCTCAACTCATCGCATGTCATCAACACCAAAATGCCCATCATTGTAGCTCATTTAAAACATTTCCAGAAAAGAGGTAAAAATCACTACACGCCCAGTCCTGCTGAGAGCTGCAGCTATGCTAAATAAGGCTTAGCTAGCATGCGGGCCTGCAATACAGACGCTCCCCAACTTACGTTTTTGTTTGGATCCAGACAGCCGAATGCAAGTTGAAAAAAAAACGTAAGTTGTTACTGTATGTTCCAGTGACAAATGACATTCATACTGTACTATACATCCATAAATACCATTACCGTATCTCATAAAACACCCCTAAATCAATTATTATAAACATAACATTGTAAAATATCAAATATATCAAATATCAACATTAATTTCAAATAAATTAAATTCAAGCAAAATAATTTCAAATAGATACATTTTAATCAAATTCACTCATCAAATATCAAAGACAGTATCAAATATAACCTTTAAAATTCTCTATAATGCGATCTTTCTGCTTGTAAATGGTTCTCATGGTTGATGGATGGTCACTTTACATGAAGCTGAGCCGAGTCACTTTACATGAAGCTTAAAACAGCCAATCAACGCCTACAATATGTGAGGCGCTCCACCGAAAGTAGTTCATTTGCTTGTACTTGAGACAAAGCGTGGGTTATCCGGACTTCCGGTCTTTCAAGTGAGCAAGAGCACCGTTGAATACTCATTTAGTACTCAGCCTGCACTGATGTGAATCATCAGCAGAGCGGCGAGTTCTCTTTCTTTTCTGGATTCGAGTTTTCACTCATTTTACAACTCTTTTTGCTTAACTGGGTATGCATGGTAGATCGAGCCAAGCTGAGCAGATAGTTAATTCAGTCTTGGGAAAACCGGAAATTCCGGCATATGCCGGAAAACTTGCACCCATGCTAATAGGCTTTACGCTTCTGACCAACCATATTTGCATATGATGCTCCTCCATTCTTCCGGCATCTGCTACCTCTCCTAGACACTTCCATATCGCCACTGGTGTGTCATCAGGACCAACTGCCTTTCCACTCTTCATCCTCTTCAGTGCCCTCCTCACTTCAGCCTTACTAATCTTTGCTACTTCCTGGTCTTCAACAGTCACCTCTTCTACTCTTTTCTCTCTCTCATTTTCCTCATTCATCAGCTCTTCAAAGTACTCTTTCCATCTTCCCAGCACACTTCTGGTCTGTCAATACATTTCCCTCTCTGTCCTTTATCAATCTAACTTGCTGCATGTCCTTCCCATCTCTCTTTCTCTGCTGTGCCAACCTGTATAGATCATTTTCTCCCTCCTTACTGTCCAACCGAGCATATAAGTCATCATAGGCCCTCTATTTGGCCTTCAACACCGCCACCTTCGCCTTACACTGTGTCTCCCTGTACTCCTGCTTACTCTCTTCGGTCCTCTCTATGTCCCATTTCTTCTTCACTAACCTTTTGAACAACCACAAGAATTCCTATATGTGTAAAAGCACAAATGGCTAAAAATCCTGAATGTAAATAGAATTCAGGAAAACAGCTGTTGGTTAGATAAAGAGCTCAATTAGTCTCTGGCACACAATTTATCATCTATCTTATGAACCAGCTCATTGGAATGTAGTAAAGCACTTATTATAATTATAATTACAACATGAGAAATCATCACTGTCACACAAAACCAGAAGGTCCCGACTGACCGCCATGTTGTGCTCAAACCAAGAAAAATCGTTACAGTACTTACAAACATTTACTCTAGGGTTTTTTTTTTTGTTTGTTTGTTTCTTCAGAAAAGGGTTTAAAATATACCTGTTCGCGACAGTTTCGGTGCCTCTTCATCGGTGATTTCCATTTCCTTTTATTTAACAAACTTTACTTGAACCTACAGTTTATCGTCTGTACGCCAAACACAAACAGTTGAATCTTGCGGGGGTTAATGCCACTTCAACCCTATTGGTCAGTTCAAAGATTTGAAAAGACGTTATTTCTGACGCACCCGTAAAGCGACAAAACGTAGAGGATTCTGGACGCTTGCTCATTGGTTAATATAGAAACGGGTGAAACCGCTAACCAATCCCTGCACAGTAACTTGAGACACCTAGCCAATCCGAGAGCAGGGTACTGAAACTATACGAATATAGGTAGGAAAATCATTCACATTATCAAGAGGCGAATTTCTTTCGTTCTTTTAAAAAATTATTATTATTATTATTATTATTATAGTTAAAAAAAGATATGCAGCAGAGAGGAATCCTGTACACCAGGCTTGTGAGGCTCATCATAAGAGAGGGTGAGGGCCCTGAGCTAATTATTATTATTACTGTATTATTATTATTATTATTATTGTATTATTATTATTATTATTGTATTATTATTATTATTATTGTATTATTATTATTATTATTATTACAATTATTATTATAATAAACTATTCAATTATTATACACTCAGTTTATGAAAAGGAAAAAAAATAGATTACATTTCAACTGATTCCATTATTCATGGAAACTCTCCCTCACTCATTTACCGAATTACTTAATCCTGCTACGACCATGGGGAGGTTGACAATTATCTCAGCCAACAGTGCATGAAGCCTGAAGAGCTCATCGGGTCATTGCAGGACAAGCATATACACACACACACAACCATCCACTGCCAATCAGCCTAGTGTGCTTGTCCCTGGGCTGTGAGGGATGTCCCTGGGCTGTGAGGGATGTCTCCGGGCTGTGAGGGATGTCCATCCCTGTGTAAACACGAATACAGTCTGTCTTCCTTTTCGGCTTTTTCCCTTTTACTCGGGAGTCGCCACAGCGAATCATCTGATTCGCATGTTTGATTTGGCAGAGGTTTTTACATCGGATGCCCTTCCTGTCACAACCCTTTTTAGTAAGGGACAGAAACACGCTGACGGCTTTGCAGCTACTCTTTACGAAAGTCAGCAATGGTTCTTTTACATGAACCTCTCACCATAGACAGTGAGAGACATGGCCCGCCTTTGATAACCCAGTTAGCTGCACTGGGGGAGACAGTGACAACCTTGTGGAGAGTGGGACTCGAACCCCCAACCTTTGGATCAGCGATCCAGCGCCCTATACCACCAGACCACCACTGCCCCCTGTAAACACGAATACAGTACAGTATTCAAATTCCACATAGAAAACGCCCGAGCCTGGGACTCAGTCCCATGACCTCTCTGATGAAGTGTAATCCATGCGGCCTCTTTTAGAACTTTTATTTTGTAATTTGACTTACCACTTAAAATGAATGCCCTGCCCACATACACAGCACGCATAAACTCATGAATTTTACAATATGATGCACCCTATATTTTATTCATTCATTCATGAAACCACTTAATCCAACTAGAGTTGTGGGGAGGCTGGAGCCTATCTCAGCTGACTCTGGATGAAGGTACAGTACTCTGAAGTCTGCTTGTCCATTACAGAGTCAACACAAACATTCACACTCACAGTTAGGGTTAATTTGGAAAGGCCAATTATCTTGAGGTACATTTCTTTGGACTGTGGGTGGTAACTCAAACCTGAACACTGCAGCAAGAGCAGCTAGGTAACTATTCGTAAATAAAATACCTGATGTATACAGTTTTGCAGCCTATAAAACATTAAACACATCAATAGGATGAATAACTTGTGCAATTTGAATTAAAAAAAAAATAAATTGCAGTTTATGAACTTTGTGATTAAAAAAAAAAAAAAAAAAAAATAGAAAAAGACACTAATTACTGTATTAAATGTTATCTGTCTACCAGCTAGATAGTTTTTGGTCCAGCCCGCTTCACATTGAACCACATATACTGTAGCCCAGAATATCAGAAACTTGAAAGACTCAAAGCCTACTGGCTCATCAGGGCTGGAGCTTATCCTGGTTTCCTGTAGCATTAGGTGACGAGGCGTTAAACGCACTATTCCACTGCAGGTTAACTTCCCAGAACTTTTAGTAATACTTGTGGTTAAGACCTTTCCCAGGGGTGATAGCAGGGTGGGGTGAAACGGGGATTCAGACCCATGTCCTCTCGATCATAAGCTACACCACCGCTACAGTTGGTATGTAGTCACATTAATAATAATCCTGAACCTTTAGAAGTTGAATAAAGTATTTCACAATTTTTTAAACGAATTTAATAAATGGCCGGTGCTATAGACATCTGAACTCAGTAAAAATAAACAAACAATAGACAAAAAGCACAAAATCTGGACATCTAGCAGCATCTTGTACTACATGACAATCACAATAAAAACCCATGGAAGAAAACATACCTCTCTCTCTCTCTCTCTCTCTCTCTCTCTCGATATAAACAAACATCACAGATTATAGAGAAAAGGCTCACTGATGTTTATTGGCTAACACTGTTGCCCTGCATACAGTTTGCTTATTTAAGATGATTTGATAAAGATCTTAGATTTGGTATGAAGCAAAATTAACATCACAGTGGAAATAAAGAGCCAGAACCTAAAATCAAGTGAAACAAGAAAAGTTATTGTAAAAGCTACCAATGACCTGTAATATACAGCAATGATTTATATAATTAGATCCAATCTTATATAAATAAAGACCTGTTTTTTTTTTGGCCTGAATGCAACTGTGGATTGTCTTTTAAATGGACCATCAATGTGACAAAAATGATTCCGTACCAAGACATGCTGTTAATCTGAAATATATGTTTTTGAATTCAAAGAACCATAAAACATAATTACAAAAAAGACCAAAAATGTACATTCAATCAACAAGAAAATATACAACTTGAATTTATATGTCAAATAAATACAGCATGTATATATTTATATATAGCGTGTGTGTGTGTGTGTATATATATATATATATATATATATATATATATATATATATATATATATATATATATATATATATGTGTATGTATGTGTGTATATATATATATATATATATATATATATATATATATATATGCATGTATGTATATATATACATATATACATATATATACATACATATATACATACATATGTATATATATACACATATACATACATATATATATACACATATACATACACATATATATATACACATATACATACATATATATACACATATACATACATATATATATACACATATACATACATATATATATACACATATACATATATATATACATATACACATACATATATATATATATATATATATACACATACATATATATATATATATATATATATATATATATATTTCTAATGGGTTAACTTCAAGTTAACTTTGAAATCACGAAGCCTTAAAAGTTTGTTTATGCAAGACGTTCTCTTCTGAACTCGGAAAACGTTCACATTTCCCCCACACAGACGCAGTCTTGCTTACTTTGGAGTTTAAAAATAAAAAATAAAGAAATGATACTACGGAGTCATTTTAAAGGAACAACTAGACTAATGGTCACAAATGTAAAGTATTTCACTGGATAGTGATTCACTTCAACATGAACAGAAGGTCACGGAACAGTTAAAAAAACCATTAAAAAGTTCACTTACAGTAGATGAATACTACACGGACTCGATACGAGATGAAATTCCAACATGCTTTAGTTAGTTAAGTTTTTTTGGTCACTTGTTCTATAATTTTATAATGGAAAAAAAAGAGACTTGTGTAACATACAGATTATATATATATATGTGGTGCTTAGTGTGTCCCTGAGATACATCTTGGATTTTGGTGCGATCAGGATTAAAAATGATTTACTTCAAGTTCAGATGTTCTTACCACGTCTGTAGCATAGAGATTAGCCACATAATTTCCCGACATACTAAACAAAGATCAGAGAATCTGTTGGCTTTTCAAATATGGAAGTTTAAGGGCAGCTGCAAAAATACATTCACTACTTTGTTGACATGTAACCCATTCTTCAATGTCAAAAAAATAGTTGCAACTGTAAACCAACACCATATTCGGATTTAAAGCTCAATTTACAAGACCAAAAGAACATGATTCATACAGATGTTCGAACAACAGTCCTTCTATTAGAAGTCAGATATTCAAGCTAGTTTGTCTTTGCATTGAAATGATCTGTGCTCATCATGTAGGTGCTACACGTGCACTGGATAAATATTATGCTGAACCCCCCCAATGCTGGAGGACTCTTTTTAAAAGGTGCCCATTCACTACTTCTACATGGTTTATATTAAATATTTAATATCATCAGTTCATTTTCACGGAACATAAAAGATTCCCTGGTGAACCACTCTCAACTCAGGAAAGGAATGAGCTTCGAGAATGTGCGATAATATGGCAGTACAACAGTGACTTATAGAAAGTAGGAAGGGGCGAGGCCTTTGAGTGACACGTCGACAAGTTGTCCACCTGGAGATCGAAAGTTCATATCAAAGTCGATGTCGCAACGATCCGTGACTGCGGGTTCATGGTTAATTGACCATGCTCTCAAAGGAGGGAGAGAGAGCATACACTCCCCTGTCAATCACAGCGATCACCAGCCAATCCATGGGCATCTGTGAGCTCATTTGTACAAAAAGGGCGGGGAGAGTGTTTTTGGTTATCTCCAAATGGACGTGCGCAGCAGATCGTACAGAGGACAGTAACAGCATCTCATTTGCTTAAACCCCTCCAGGGTTCATGGTGCAAGTGTGTGAGGCAATGGTGGAGGCAATACTTGATTGAATTGGATATGACTGAAGTGGGGGGGGGGGGGGAGAAGACATCCACCCAAGAGAGATTACGTGTTCTGTGCTCTCACTATCAAGTTTACTGACATCACTGTGCCTAGTGCAGTGTTCGTTGACACTTGCATACAGGCGCAATAAATGCTTTCAGTAAAATATATATTGGACAATTTCAAATCATTTAATTGAGATAACTTTGCGTTTCATATTTATTTAATATGCCTGGAAAGTGAATGGGCTCCTTTAATCCTACGGTCTTACTCGACCTTTTATGTGACTTAAAGGTACAGTGTGCAAGATTTAGTGGTATCTAGTGGCATTTCGTGGTGAATTTACAGTTTGCCACCATTTGCCACCATTTGGAAATTCATTCCCGACTCCTCCCCTTTTGAAGCCTGTATGGTTTTTGGCTACTGTTGAAACATGGCAATGCAAGATGGCAGCCTCCATAAGAGGGGACCCGCTCCTCCTGTAGATATAAACAGCTTATTATAAGGCTCTGCAACCTCAATGATTTAAAAAAGATGAATTATTGATGAATGAAAAATTTATTTATTGATCATATACTTAATTTCTACAAACAGATCCTTCAAAATTTTGCACACTGTACCTTTAAGTGTAAATTTGATGTCAACCAAATTGGAAGTCAACCGTTTTCCTCATCAACTACATTTAATCTTCCATTAAAAGCCACATATACCATCAAAAACAAATCTTTAAAAAAAAAAGTCTTTAAAATGCCTAAATGGATTGTTATCATGACAACTACACAGTCCAGGCACTCCATCATCATCTCCATCATCATCATCATCATCTCAGTGCAATCACGCAGGTTTTTTTTTTTTTTTTTTTTTAATCTTGCTCCTGCTCTTGACTTTTATTTTGGCAGCTTAATTTGTACAACCAAAGAAGAATTAAAATGATAACTATAATTATAGGGAGGATGTAATGGTCTGTAATTCAGACATTTGCCGGTTGTATTTATTAGGCTGGAACCAGTGGATGTATTTGGAGTAGTGTATTTGATGTTATTCTCGAAGCATACTGTTCAAAATTAGGGCATGGCTGTCAGATCTCACTGTGGTTGTTGTGATTGGCCTGCCGAGAGGACAGGCAGTTCTGCTCATTTAGGAGTGATGTGCGTTCGTCTGGCGGAGTTTCTGATATGGGGAGCTTGAGCGTGTTGTCGGATGGTGATTGAGACATTGCAGGCGTGTCGTTCTCCCCACGCATCTGCCCGCTGTCTGGAGACTGGGGGGAATTGTCCAACCGAGATGCCATCAGTCCGTTGTGATACTGCGACCGAGTGATCTGAGAAGAGGAAAGGAGAGGAGAGCGCGAGAGAGAGAGGGTTACGTTGTTGTTACACCTTTAGCCCTGCTTACAGCACATAAACCATGTACCACTGTTTCAACAAACTTAAAAAACATAACATTTATTTACATCCGGTGTCGGGTTCAGTTCTCACCAACATCTTGAATCAATGGGAAAAAAACTGAACCCCTCCATAAAGTCTTCTCCAGCACATCCAAAAACATTCAGTAGGGTTAAGATCAGGACTCTGGGTTGCCAATACATATGTGAAAACGATTCCTCATGCTCCCCGAACCACTCTTTCATTATTCGAGTTCCCATTTTATATCCGAGGCATCAGGGAAGAAAAAAATGCATTGATGTGATGACCTGCTCATTCAGATCATCAGCTGCTTCATTTTATTGCCGCATTAATGTTGCTGAGCCTCGACCCGACCAAATGGAGCAACAATGCCATGGAGATCACATGTGATCTGCATGAAAATTTAAGAGGGTGGGACCGGGCAGTGTATATTATGTGTGCTTTAGCAGGTATCTCCTTCCTTCAAAGGAAATTACTGTTTGTGCCTAATAATTCATCTAGTTTTAATGATTTACACACATACTGATGAAGGAGAACATCAAAATATTCATTAATTTTTTTAAGTTCTTTAATCCTAATTGGAGTGAAGGAGAGGCTGAGCTCTATCTCAACCGACTCTGGGCTAAGGCGGGGTACACCATGAACAGCTCAAGCAATCATAGGGCAACACACATACAATCATTCACACACTCTCTTACATCTAGGGGCAATTTGGAAATACCAATCAGCCTACTGTGCATGTTTTTAGACTGTGGGAGGAAACCAGAATACCCGGAGAAAACCTACAGAAGCATGGGGGTAAACATCCAAACTCCACAGAAAAACGCCCAGGCCATCTTGCTGTGAGACAAACATACTAGCCACTGCACTGCATGTTTTAGGTGGCTGTTCCAAATTGTCCTTAGGTGTGGTGTGGATGTGTGTGTTGCCCTGTGGTAGTTTAGTGAGCTGTTCAGGGAGTACCCTACCTTTACGAAGTGTCAGCTGACAAGGACACCAGCCTCCCCATCACCCGATTCGGATTTAGCGCTTGTGCAGATAAGTCAGTAAAAAGAAATGAATGAAATATGACAAATAAATAAATCTAATGAATCTCTCTCACTTATTTTTCAATCCACCAAATTATGTTAAGGTCATGGTAAAGCTGAAGTCTATCTTTCCCGACACTGGGCGAAGGCAGGCTACACTCTGAACAGCTTGCCAGACTAACGCAGTGCTAACACACACACACACATCCATACCTAGGGGAAATTTGGAAAAGCAACTTATGTTAGGCTTATGTGCATCATTTTGTATTGTGGAAAGGAAACCCATGCAATCATGAGGTTCGCTACCTTCAAACCAACCGAACGAATCAAGAATCAACACCCCAAGGTCAAGTGTTGTCTCCCTATTACATACAACCATCTCCAACCAGGGAGGGGCGTAAGCATGCACCTGCACTCATTGTGACACGCAATGAGGTGCCATGCATGTGCTTTCAAGGGTGGTCTAACACACTCATCGTACGACTGAGCTCACGGACGCCAATGACTAGCTAGTGATTGCTGTGAGTGACAGGGAGTTAAACCTGTACTTTTATCAGCCCGTTAACTCTCATCAACTTCCGGTTACAGATGGCAAAAATCAACCTGGATTTGAACCTATGACCTCCAGGTTGATAGTTGTACGCCTTGTTGATGCGTCACTGATGATAGAACAGTCTACAGAAGATTTCCTATTTGAAATCATTACTAGCTTATCCCTTGCCATATAATGCACCACTCTTGGTACTACTTACCAACATTCACAACTGTTTGCAACCATCACGTTATGACCACCCCCATCAAAATCTTTTATATTATCTGAGAGTGTTACGCTACTGAGATATGATTTTTTTTTTTAAATGGAAGCCAAATACCACCACAGGGTAGCCAGATGCCATTCTGCTGGTAGGTTCACTTCTCCAAGCACGTTATACGTGCTGGAAATGTCATGTGATTCCTCAATGTGATTGGGCTGGAAACCTTTCTATTCAAATGAGTAATGCATTGTGAGACAGTACAGTACTAGTTTATTTTGCTTGCTGGAGAAGAAAAAAAAAAAAAAAAAAAAAAAAAAAAAAAAAAAAAATGATACGCACTGCATATGGGACATAGAGTTCTGTTTACATTGGTAAAAACGTAATAGTTTGAAGAAGAGGATACATTAGAAGCAGTTACCATCACTCAGCCATTCATTTCCATTAAAATGGACATAGAGAGGCATGCAAAACGTTATACAGTGGTACCTCACCTTAGGAAATTAATCCGTTCCAGAGCCTTTTTCTTAACCTGGATTTTTCGCAAATTGAACCGAATTTTACATGTAAAACATGTGATTCGTTCCAAGGCTCCAACACTACCCCAAAAACCCTTTAAAAATTATAAAAGTATACCTTTTAAGACCTCCTTCTGCTTCAATATCGTACTGATGGTAGACGGGTTTGGCCATATTCCTTTGCGATATCAATAGAGCCCATTTCTTCTTCTCACTCGCACCAGAAATCACACGCGAGTGTGTGTGTGTGTGTGTGTGTGTTTGCGCATGTGTGTGCGCGTGTGTTGACCATGTCTTCTTAGTAGCGTCATAATCCTACAAATGTTTATGGAAGGTTAAAAGCCTGAGTCAAGAAATAAAGCATGAAACAACAGTAACGCTGTCCTTTACACGAAAAACATTATGGTAGATGCAGCTCCATAATAGCCACTGGGAGGGAGCTGTGTCAACCCTCCTAACCAATGGGAGGCCAGCGGGGTGGGATGTTTGAACGTCATTGATGGGAGAGCAGCTCGTGCATTTTTTGAATGTTTGAATGGCACGTTTGAATTTTTAAGATGGTGCTTTCGTAACGTGAACTTGTTTTGTATCCAGAGACAAAAATTTTACGAAAATGCGTTTCGTAACCTGCATTTTTCGTTTGGTGAGACTTTCAAAAAGTGAGGTACCACTGTACCCCCATTTCACTGGAGCACGGCATGCAATGCTCATGGCAGAAAGGCACGGAACGCAGTCCACGGAATAGCTTCGGCATTTTTACACCGAAAACATGTAAAAATCCTACGGAAAAGTGGAAATTCTTATACCTCCATTTCACTGGACTACGGCATGCAAGGATCGTGTAGTGGAAAGGCGCGGAACGCAGTCTCCAGAAGAGCTTTGGCATTTTTACACGGAAAATAGGTGAAAATCCTATGGAAAAGTGGAAATTCTTACACTCTCGGAACGTTCACAGCATGTGCGAAACAGGTGCGCCAAAGTACGCCAAAGTGACCCCACAGAACACTTACGGAATTTTCTTCCGTGAACGTGCTTTTTGAACATTTTTGCTTCCATAAGTCTGCCGTGCTCCAGTGAAATGGGGGTATTAATCACAAGGTTCTTACACATGTACCAGAGGGAAAGACAGATAAACACTACAGATCTTGCTTGCGGTTACAAAGGCAACACATTGGTTGCCCAACCAAGGATTCCTGGAATTGTCCGTTTTCCTGTTTTAACATGGGCATTTCCCTT
The DNA here is from genome assembly GCA_024760905.1 of Plotosus lineatus. Classification (NCBI taxonomy): domain Eukaryota; kingdom Metazoa; phylum Chordata; class Actinopteri; order Siluriformes; family Plotosidae; genus Plotosus; species Plotosus lineatus. Next base: position 53,243,769 of record CM045734.1, read on the forward strand.
CCACCCTGCCTTATTTGCCTGGTCTATTTTCAATATAAACCTGTTTCCTTTCATCCGCAGCCTGCCAACCTTCCCTGAATGTAACAATCATTACTTAGGATTGCTGCGAACAGATTTTCAGTTTAATACAGGACAGACTTCATACATTTTTAATAAAAACATAAGGAATGCATTACAATGCTTCTGTGGCATCGTGGTGTAGTGATACGTATGTTACAAACAAGAAGGTCCTGGGTTCGAGTCCTGGCCTTGGGTTTTTGTGTGTGTAATTTGCATGCCCTACCCATGCGAACTGTCAGGTCAGGTTTTGCCCTGCTACTGGTAACATGTAAGCCAGTACAACCTGTTGCATGGTCCAGTGGTCGGCAACTAAAACGGCTCCCCCACCAGGTTCTAAATTTGATGAGGAGGGTGGCTAGAAACCCAGTAGGAATAAAAACAAGACCTATTAAAGGGCGGATGAACTCTTTAGAGTCAACGGCCAGCTAGCTAGAGATGGTGTCTCAATAAAAACAACCTGCAGAAAGAACTTTGGGCCTCTACTGTGGATTTTTTTGCCCTTCGTATACAGCCATGACAAAGGCTGTTATGGCTGCCGTCTATGCCAGAATTCTGGCACAGCACCCAGATTGAGATTGATTGACCCATGCGTGTGTAGGCTTTCGCCGGGCACTCCAGTTTACTCTTACAGTCCAATGACATGCACATTAGGCTTGCTGGCTATTCTAAATTGACAATCGGTGTGACTGTGAATGGTTGTGGGTGTACCTCGTCTTCACCCGGTGAGGAACAAAATAGGTCCTAGCCTCCCCATGACCCTAATAGGATTAAGTGGTTTGGCAAATAAGAGGGTGAGTGCTTCTGCCGCAGATGATGCAAGTCCAACTGGGTGTCGATTGCCTCTCAGCATTAGACACTATGGGGGAGGAGTTAAGGAATTATTATAAAAATGACTTCCTGTGACGTTCTTTAATCTGTTGAGCATAATGGGCCACCGTTGTAGCTTGATGGAATTCTTCACCAATAATTATTTTACCGTGTGCTAAGCTTTATGCTAACTGCTAATTTTCATCGATCTGGTGCAGGGAGGCTACTTAATCCTAATTAGGGTCGTGGGGAGACTGGCACCCATCTCAGTGGACTCTGAGTGAGGGCAGCGTACACCCAGGCCAACCCTCACACAACCATTCACACTCACACCTAGGGGTTATGTGGTACAGCCAAGTAACCTACTTTCCATGTTTTCGGACTGTGGGAGGAAATCAGCAGACCCATAGGAAAGCCACGCAAGCATGGGAATCGAACCCAAGCCTTCTTGTTATGAGGCGGACGTGCTAACCACTACACCACCATAAAACATTAATGAAAACATAAAAAATAAAATAAATGCATTTTTATGTAAATGCCGTGAATCACATGATGTTGTACATACTTTGCTTATACAAATGGCAGCTCAGTGGAGCAGGTGGTGCACTGTCCCACCAGATAATCAAATCATTCAACTCCACTGATATACTAATGAACTCTTGAGTAAAAAAAGCATTCAACTTTCACAAAAGAGACAGTAGCTATAATTCAGCATTTCAAAACATACCTGACCTCTATCGGTCAACCCAAATGAGTACAGACTAGTTCCGATTATCCGGCATCTGATATATCGGTGGGCCTTAATGACATTTTTTTTAAATGCTGAACAATTACTTGATACAACAGCACATTTTGTCTGGAAAAAGTGGTGGTTGCGCTTTAGCACGAGCCAGTTCAAACAAAACAACACCAGCCTTTATTCATGTTTGTATGAGTGTTGTTTGTGTGCGTGAGTGCATCAGTTGGTCTGTTATTTTGTGTTTTGTTTTTTTTCAGTTAACTTTCTTTAATTGCTTAATTCTAGTTAGGGTCGTGGGGAGGCTGGCACCCATCCCCGCCGACTCCGGACGAGAGCAGAGTACACCCTGGACAGCTCGCCAGGCCATCAGAGGGCGGAAACATGCTAACGGCTTTGCAGCTACTCTCGTCGAATTTCAGCAATGGTTCTTTTACAAGAACCTCACACCATAGACAGTGAGAGACATGGCCGGCCTTTGATAACCCAGTTAGCTGCACAGGGGGGACAGTTATTGTGCATAGTCTTGGTTTTTAGTGTTCTGCCATTTTTGTTAAGTAATACTATACACCATTTCTTTATTCTTTTACTCCAGATTTAATTTTAATTTAATTTACATGTATTTGTGGGAAGGTCCTGATACATCGGTGCTAATTATGGTCATGGGAAGGCTAGATACACCCTGGATAGTTCGCTAAGCTGTCACTGGGCCAAACTCACAAAAACATTCATACTCACACCTAGGGGAGACTTGTCAATTGGCCTACTGTGCATGTTTTTGTATAGTGGGAGCAAACCGGAGTACCCGGAGGGAACCCACACAAGCACAGGGAGAAAATGCAAACTCCACACAGAAACGCCCAGGCTGGAAATTGAACCCAGGACCGGCTCACGGTGAGGTGGGCGTGCTAATCACTACGCCACAGATATGAATAATATATGTGAAGATGCACATTCCGTTTGTTATTTTAATTTAGTTACAGATTAATATTTCATATTATAGGACTCTCCTAGTAGTCTCATACCTAAATAATAATACTACTAATAAGAAGAAGAAGCAGAAGAAGAAGAAAAAGAGGAAGAATTTAACAACACAATTTCCCCAACCCACATATTGAAGGTCCACATTGGTACTACACCTTGTGGTCACTAATGAGAAGTACAACTAGTGCAAAACTACTATTTTTTCCTTTCGGCTTTTCCCCTTTCTCGGGGGTCGCCACAGCGAGTCATCTGACTCACATGTTTGATTTGGCATAGGTTTTTTTCGTAGGATGCCCTTCCTGACACAACCCTTTAGCAAGGGACAGAAACACGCTGACGGCTATGCAGCTCCTCTTGATGAAAGTCGGCAATGGTTCTTTTACATGAACCTCTCACCATAGACAGTGAGAGACATGGCTGGCCTTTGATAACCCAGTTAGTGCACTGGGGGACTCTGTAAATCCCCAACCTTAAGATCAGCAATCCAGCACCCTTTACCACCAGGCCACCACTGCCCTAACTAGTGCAAAATTATTGTGGATATTTTACGTAGTAAGGTTTAACATTTATTATCAGAAATTAATGAATGAGCACAGGTATGCAGGGCTACTTTCTCCATTACGTTAAATAAAAATATATTCACTCTACTGACCCTCCATTATGAACATCACCACTTGCAGTACTGTAGGCTATAACTACCCATCAGCGAGCGATATATATACTGTACCTGAATACATTGGGAGTATTTTCAAATAGAATTTTTAGGGAACAATGAACAGAAGGTCACAGTACTTATATTTTCTCCATGAAGAACAAAAACACTGACCTACAGACATCATTTCCTGACCTTGATCACCACAAAAAGAAAGTGCATCACTACAAAATCACAGGTGACAGAACTTGTCTTCATTAAATAGATGAAAATGTAGTGATTTGACAGGAACTTGAGTTAAATCTAGAATCTTATTCGGAATTTTTCTAAAATGTCGAAAATATGAGAGTTGCTCGACATTCTGTGATCTATTCAATTGCAATTAACAATATTAATCAAATAAAGCCATCACGGCAAAAATGCGAAATTTCCCCCTTACCCCACGGTGCCTCTCCTCATGACGAGGCCTATCCTCCCTTCCCTTCAACATGCAGATTTCTAGATGATCTTTTGTTGTTGTTGTTGTTGTTGTTGTAATGGTGTATTTTCTAGATGTCTTTCATCTTTAAATCATACCTACTTTGGAGAATGTTTGCCGATTTACAAGCCAGAAACAATACCATCACTCATGTGTTTGTTCAACACATCCGTAGCAAACACGCAGCCATTTCACTCACTTCTATACGCTAATATTAATTAAATTATACACGTTTGTATTGCCAGATAGTAGGATAAAAAGCTAGGAAAAGTACAGTTAAGTAGAAGGTGATCTGAAAAAGCAGGAAACATAAGAGCTCGGAGTCCTCGAGGTTACTCTGGAAACTCCGTAAATAACAGCCTGAAGGAGAAATCATGTGACTGGGTTTGTTTAATTTGAGTCGGTCATTATTAATGTCTTCCTGTCACACCAATAAGCTGTTCTCACCTTGACGATCTGCAGGTCCGTCAGTGCACGCACATTGAAGTCGGGGATGTACTGTGCAGAGGGGGAGCTGTTCAGCTGTGTGTTGCTGCCACTGATGGACTGAGACTCTGAGCGATCTGTGTGGTTCAGAGATGCTGAACGGTTTAGACCGCCGATGTGGGAAGGTGAACGTGCCTCTGAAACACACACACACATATTTTACAAGGAAATCAAATAAAATGAAAAAAAAAATTATATTTTATATATCATCATCTTTTCCTTTCGGCTGTTCCCTTCAGGGGTCACCACAGCAAATCATCCGCCTCCATCTCACCCTGTCCTCTGCATCTTCTTCTCTTACTCTTACTCATGTCCTCCTTCACCACATCCATAAATCTCCTGTTTGGTCTTCCTCTAGGCCTTCTTCCTGCTAGTTCCAACCTCAGCATCCTACTACCAATATACTCACTATCCCTCCTGTGTACATGTCCAAACCATCTCAATCGAGCCTTTCTGGCTTTGTCTCCGAAACATTTTACATGTGTTGTCCCTCTGATGTACTCATTTCTGATCCTATCCATCCTCGTTACTCCCAAAGAGAACCTCAACCTTTTCATCTCTGCTACCTCCAGCTCTGCCTCCTGTCTTTTCCTCAGTGCCACTGTTTCTAAACCATACAACATCGCTGGCCTCATCACAGTCTTGTACACTTCTTTTCATTCTTGTCGATACCTTCCTATCGCACATCACACCGGACACTTTTCTCCAACCAGCCTGCACACGCTTCTTCACCTCTTTTCCACACTCTCCATTTCTCTGGATTGTTGAGCCTAAGTACTTAAAATCCTCCACCTTCGTTATCTCTGCTCTCTGTAACATCACCATTCCTCCTGGGTCCTTCTCATTCAAACACATGTATTCTGTCTTACTGAGGCTAACCTTCATTCCTCTCCTTTCCAGGGCATACCGCCACCTCTCTAGATTTTCCTGCATGTGTTCTCTGCTCTCACTACAGATCACAATGTCATCTGCAAACATCATATACATACATACATATCTTCTTATTAAGAAGAAGGAATATTATATATATATATATATATATATATATATATATATATATATGTATACACACACACACACACCGTACTTCTAAAAATAATCCCCACCCACTGGATGTGAGCAATTTTGCATGCTAATTGGCTAAATAACGATTGGATATCACCCCATATCCTGTGAGCATGTGTGTGACCACAAAAAAGGGGGACAGTAAAAATAGTCTGCGCTCATGCTAAGCACTGGCTAGCACTTCTGTTTATTGTAGATTTATTACATGAAAAGCAATAACATTTGAAAGGAAAGAATTTGATGGCAAGAGCGGTTTATACTTGTTTATTTGTTTAAAAACTGAGACTTTTTTTTTTTTTAAATCAAACTCGACTATCAGCCAGCTGTGAAAAAAGGTCTTCAGTTTTCTTATAAAGTCAAAAATATATTATTCAAGATTAATGAATAAAGTTAATAATAGTAAAATAAAAATTAAATTAAAATAATAATAGCAACAACAGTGGTGGTAAACAGAAAAGGGAGTTTTTAATTTATACTTCTTTATGCCTTGACAGTGCATTTGTACAAAGCGAGTTTTCCCAATAGCTCAGAAATCGGAAGACACAGCTAAGAATGACATCACACTCAAGATGAACAATTTCCAGTACAGAAGTAAATAAAACTGTGATTTATAGCCATGTCAGTGTGCGCAGCTGAGAATGTTTTACGGTGTATTTTGTTCATCTGAACCCGACAGGATACATTGCACAGAGCAGCTCTCAGATTTGGACTTAGTGATGTTCTAAGACCCCAACTCTTGTTTTGAAAGTAAAATCCAGGTTAAAAATCCCAGGACAAATGGATCCATGCACCATCAACTCGTAGTTCATTCCTGACTAATAGAGCGACAAATCAATATGGCCGCACACACTGTAATTATAAACCTGCCCATCTGTTATTTTAAATGAATCTCTTACAGTTAAAGCATATCAGGAATAAATTATATATATACATATATATATATATATATACATATACATATATATATATATATATATATACACACACACACACACACACACACACACACACACACACACAGTATATTGTGCTAGTTGCATGTTCCTCAAGCACAGTGAATAAAGTAGCAGTGAAAGGACTTCCCCTTTTGAATCACCACCTTATGCATGGTGAAGTTGTTTGCGTGTCGTAATGATCCTAGGAGCTATGTTGTCGGGGGAATTATGCCTCTGGTAGGGTCACCCAAAAGGCAAACATGTCCTTTTGAAGGTCCAAGCGAAGTGGGTTCAAAGGGCCTCTATGGCAAATAACCAGAAACCAAAGACACAGTTTCTCTTGCCAGGACGCGGGTCACCATGGTCCCCTCCTAGAGCCAGGCCTGGGGTTGGGGCTTGAAGGCGAGCCCCTGAAGCCTTCTGCCCATGGAGCATAGCCGGGCCCAGCCTGAAAAGGAGACATGGATCTGTCCTCCCATTGACCCACCACCTGTAGGGGTCAGGTGCAATGTAAGTTGGGTGGCACAGGACGGTATGGATTCTGTCGGACCGATCCTCGGGTAGTGACTCTGACTCTTGAGACATGGAATATCACCTCTCGGGTGGGGAAGAAGCCTGAGCTGGTGAGTAAGGTATAGAGATGCTGACTAGATATAGTCAGACTCCCCTCAACACATGGCTTGGGCTCGGGAACCTCCCATCTTGAGAGAGGCTGGACCTTATTCTATTCTGCAGTTGCTCATAGGGAGAGGCAGCAAGCCGGGGTGGGTGTCCTTGTTGCACACACGGGTTTTCCTCGATCGATGAAAGGGTGACTTTCCCTCCACCTTCGGATGGGGGACAGGTCCTGCCTGTTGTTTGTGCCAAATGACAGTTCAAAGTACCTACCCTTTTTAGAGCCTTCAGGGAGTGTGTTGGAGAATGCTCCCCCGTGAGAGACTTCAACGTCCATGTGGGCAACGATAGTGTGACCTGGAAGGGTGTGATTGGTAGGAACGGCTTCTCCAGTCTGAACCTGCATGGTATTTCATTGTTAGATTTTTGTGCCTGTCAGTTTGTCTATCACAAACATCATGATGGAACATCAGGGTGTCCATAAGTGCACTTGACACCAGGACACCCTAGGTCGCAGTTCGATGATCAACTTTGTAGTCGTGTTAATGGACTTGCGGCCACATGTTCTGGACACTTGGGTGAAGAGGGGACCTGAGCTGGCAACCAATCACCACCTGGTGATGAACTGGCTCTGATGGTGGGGGGGGCTGCCCTCCAGACCTAGCAGGCCCAAGCATGTAGTCAGTGTCTCCTATAAATGTTTGGCGGAGTCTCCTGTCCGAGAGGCCTTTAACTCCCACCGCCGTCAGTGCTACAGCTACGTCCCAAAGGAGGCGGTTGACATGGAACCCGGATGGGCCATGTTTCGTGCCTCCATTGCTGAGGAAGCAACCCACAGCTGAAGGTTGTCAGTGCTTGTCGTGGCGGTAACCCCTGAACCTGGTGGTGGACACCTGCGGTGAAGGGGGCCATCTAGCTGAAAAAGGAGGCCTATCGTGTCTTTCTGGCCTTGAGAGACTCCCGAGGCAGAAGACCGGTACCGGCAGGCCAAACATGCTGCAGCCGAAGCTGTCGCTGATGAAAAATCCCGGGAGTGGGAGGAGTTCAGTGAGGGCCTAGAAAGCGATTATCGGTTGGCCTCAAAAAGGTTCTGAACCACCACCCGATCCCTCAGGAGGGGAAAGCAGTTCTCCACAAATATTGTTTACAGTGGAAGTGGGGAGCTGTTCACCTTGACTGGGGATGTCATCAGGAGGTGGAAGGAATACTCAGAGGACCTCCTCAATCCCACCAACACGCCCTCCGTGAAGGAGGAAGACCCTGGGGGTTTGGGTGGGGGTCTACCCATCACTGGAGCTGACGTCACTGAGGAAGTCAAAAAGCTCCTTGGTGGTTGGGCTCCGGGGGTGGATGAGATCCGCCCCGAATATCTCAGGGCTCTGGATGCTGTAGGACTGTCTTGCTTGACACGTCTCTGCAAAATCGCGTGGTCATCAGGGTCGGTTCCTCTGGATAGGCAAACCGGCATGGTAGTTCCCCTTTTTTTAAAAGGGGGACCAGAAGGTGTGTTCCAATTATCGTGGCATCACACTCTTCAGCCTACCCAGGAAAGTTTATGCATAGGTACCAAAGAGGAGGATCCAACTGATAGTTAAACCTCAGATTCAGGAGGAACAATGTGGTTTTCTTCCTGTCCGTGGCACTCTTGACCAACTCTATACACTCCACAGAATCTTGGAGGGGTCATGGGAGTTTGTCCAATCTGTCCACATGTAATTTGTGGATTTGGAGACGGGTCTTGACCGTGTTCCTCAGGCTATCGTGTGGGGCGTGCTCCGTAAGTATGGCATTCCGGACCCATTATTACGGGCCATTCGGTTGCTGTATCACCAGAGCCAGAGTTTGGTCCATATTGGGAAAAACAGGTTGAATTTGTTTCCAGTGAGGGTTGGAATCCACCAAGGCTGTCTGTGTCACTGATTCTGCTCATAATTTTTAGACAGAATTTCAAGGTGCAGCCGAGGCATTGAGGGGTTCTGGTTTGGTGGTCATCATCTCTCGTCTCTGCTTTTTGCGGATGAGGTTGTCCTTTTGGCTTCATCAATCTGGGACCTCCAGCTCTTATTGGAGAGATTCGCAGCCGAGTGTGAAGCAGCTGGGATGAGAATGAGCACCTCCAAGTCCAAGGCCATAGTTCTCAGTAGGACAAAGGTGGAATCCACCCTCCAGGTCGAGAATGAGGTCTGGCCTCAAGTGGAGGAGTTCAAGTATCTCGGGGTCTTGTTCACAATGATGGAGCAGGAGATTAACAGACGGATCTCTGGAGCCTCTGTTGTAAAGCTTGTACCGGTCCGTTGTGGTGAAGAGGGAACTGAGCCACCCTCAATTTACCAGTCAATCTACATTCCAACCCTCACCTATGATCACGAGCTTTGGGTAGTGACCGAAAGAACAAAATTGTGAATACAAGCGGCTGAAATGAGCTTCCTTCACTAGGTGGCGGGGCTCTACCTTAGAGCTAAGGTGAGAAGCTCAATCATCTGGGGAGAGTTTGAAGTAGAACTGCTGCTCTGCCGCAATGAGAGGGGCTAGTTGAGGTGGCTTGAGCATCTGGCTAGAATGCCTTCCAAACGCCTCCCTGGTGTGGTGTTTCGGGCATGTCCAAACGGGAAGAGACCCCAGGGTCGACCTAGAACACGCTGGAGGGACTATGTCTATCGACTTGTCTGGGAATGCCTTGGTGTCCCCTGGGAAAAGCTGGAGAAAGGGGCTGGGGAAAGGGACGTCTAGACCTCATTGCATAGGTTGCTGCCCCTGCGACCCGACCTTGGAATAAGCGAAAGATGATTATGTGAAGGGACTTACTATCTGGCTCAGTTTGTTTTTGGCCTGGCATGATGTAGAGAAAGAAGGGATGAGGCCTTCAGAAAATAAAGAACTTGGTTACAGTTCTATTCATTATTGACAGCATGTGATTTGACAAAGTAAACACAAGACACACTTTTAAGGAGACATTCATGTTTGCCCGCCCCCTTCACTTCCTGAGTTGGGTCAGGACACCTTTACAGCATGCAATTTACCACTTACAAGGTACCACGTACACGTGATTACTGTCAGGATATCTTCGTAACAGTCAGCTGGCTCCCCTACTGGAAGAATCTTGACACAAAAAGAAATGCTGTGGAATTTATAAACTTCTTAATGCTACACAATTTGATTAGAAAAAAATGAGACCAATGAGTTAAGAATAGTTAAAATGTTAATCGGGATCTGATTTCTTAATGTTTTGATATGAGGTTGTGAGTAATTTTAATTTCATGAATTTGACCTTTGTTAGAGTGAATCATGTTGTTTTACATCTTTCCTTACATCCCAGTGTAATAGAATCCTGAAATCTGATTGGACAGAAGGTGCTGGTTAGATTTATAACAGCTTTGATATTGGTGCTGGTTTAGATTCCAAATTATAGATTTACATTAATACATAATTAATACATAATAGTTTCTATAGTAACAACACTTTAAGGGTAAAAAGTCTATATATTGCAGAACAAAGAAAATAATTAATTAAAATTTATTATTATTAACCACAATAAAGCAAAACAACAATAATAATATATTACTAACAATAATGGGGGAAAGTTTTGGGTTCGAATCCCAGGCTCAGAGAGCGTGTCTGTGTGGAGTTTGCATGTTCCCCGTGTGCTTATATGGATTTCCTCTGGGTTCTTCAATTACTTCACACAATCCAGAGATATTCATATTAGGTAAACTGGTTGTTACAAATTGCAGCTAGATGTGAATGTGAACATGGTGTGTGTGCTGTGCGTGCGGTTGCCCGGTTTGTCGGACTGGCACCCTGTTCTAGGTGTCCCCTGCCTTCGCCAAAAGTCGGCTGAGACAGGCTCCAGCTTCCCCAGGAGCTCAGCCAGATTAAATGGTTCAGTGAATGAATGAGGGAAGGAAGGATTGAACATATAATGAAACTATTAATAATGGACTAAAAAAGTAAAGTACTGCATGTGTAGTAATAATAATAATAATAATAATAATAATAATAATTAATGATTGATATGGTAAGGTTTTCTCTCAGAAGTTACTTGTGGAAGGCTTTTACAGTGTTTTGGTTTCTCTGTAACACAAATATGTTTTAAATATGAATAAAAAAATGAGAGTGAGAGAGAAATAGAGAGAGAGAGGAAGCACAAAAAAGAGTGCGAAAGAAACAGAGCGAGAGAAAGAAAGAGACAGAGAGCGAGAGAAAGAGCAAGGAAAAGATAGCGAGAGAAAGGAGAGAGAGAGAGAGAGAGAGAGAGAGAGAGAGAGAGAGAGGCATGAGAGAATGACTGTTTTGAACCACTATAATGTAAACAACAACAGGAACTACCTGGTTCATGTGGAACTAAAGACAAATAAACGAAGGATGTCATTCATTAATCGATAAAAAATTTGAATTACACGATATGCACAAAAAGTTAAAGGCCACCTGGACCATCAAACATCACATTGTGTTCTTGATGATTGGACTCCAGGTATCATTCCTCTTCACTGTTAGAATAAAATCTCTCACTTCTAAGAAGGTTCCCCACAAGATTTTGGTCTGTTGGCCTTGGGGATTTGTGACTATCCATCCATCCATCCATCCATCCATCCACCATCCATCCACAAAAGCATTATTAAGGGCAGGCACTGATGTCAGATAGGGACACCGGACACGGACATACACACACGACAATTCACACATCCTGGACATATTCAGTGGGGATGACATCAATGTTTTGTGCCAGCAACTCAATTCTTTAACTCAAACCTTGGCAAGGTATGGCTTCATGGAGCTCACTTTGTGTGTTGGGGGTGGAGGATTGGGATGGTCATGCTAGAACAGGTCTGAACATCTTAGTTCTGGTGAAGGGAAACTGACACCAACACCAGATGAAGACTTTCTGTACAGTTGCACGCCTTCACCATTGCAGCATCAACTTTAGGAAGACATGACATATGGGTCTAATGGTGAAGTGTCCAAATAATTTTGTCAGTATATAGTGTATCTTTGGATTAGAAATAATAAGACATTTTGGGATACGCAGGATCTCGTATAGCTTATCCTCAAGTGGATTATTCTTAATTCATCCATCTTTGCCTTCATAATAAATTGGATTGTGAAGCATGTGAACACACCTACTTTCAGGTCAACATCTCATCATGCTCCCCTTCCTGCTGCAAGTATAATGATCATTATAAAAGAGCCCTCATGGACATCCTTCCGAGTCATTTGCGAATCAAAAACCTCAGATGTAACACATGAAACATTTCAGATGTCTTTGCTGTGACCAGGCAAGGCCAAAAACGCATCAAGGAGCATAACATGGACAGTAGATAACATGCAAACACTCCTATAGAACTAATTACTGCCTTTAACACAATGCAGTTTAGATTATTACAAAAAAATAAAAAAAGATCTTGATATAGAAACATGTGCACTTCATTTAAGTTTCATTTTCAATTAGTTGGTGATGTTAACATGGTTCATGCTGATCG
>CM045734.1:53258563-53266063 GCA_024760905.1 Plotosus lineatus
GAGATTTAGAGCGATGGAATTTACTTTTTCCTCCTTCATACTGCTCTATCACTTTCATCTTCGTCTCAGACGACAGTGCCTTCCTCGCTTTCTTGGTAGAATTGCCGTCTGATGAATCGGACTTCCTCTTGGGGGCCATGGTATCGGTGTACAGTAAATGAATGTAAAATTGTACTGTAAAAAGAGATGTTACTGCAACGGTATCTACTCACTGAGTGTAGGGGTAGCTGTGAGTGTGAGATGCCACAACTATCTTACGCGCTGCGCTGCCGAACATATACAATAAACTCGTAATAGGCATCTGCGAGACGTGCTCGTGAGTATGAATGGTCAGAACTCGCGTACGTCGTAACTCAGAAAGTGACATATATATATATATATAATATAAAACCATTTAAACATTTTATTAACATATTAAACCATTTTATTAACATATGTATTAATTAAACCATTATTAATCATAATTTTTATAATTATCATAATTAGTGATTTTATAATCATCATAATTAATAAACATCTCTCTCTCACACACACGCCCACAAGACGTGAATTCAAAGCGCATTCCCTGCTTGACCATTTACGGAATTAAAACAACTTAAAAAACTAAACTAAAAACTAAAGCGTTATTCCTTCTCTCTCTCTGTCTCTCTCGTGCACATGCACACGTGAATTCAAAGCGCATTCCCCGCTTGGCAAACTCAACTTTAATTTGATTCCTTGAGGGATTGGAATTCCAGATAAGCTCAAATGCACCACATTTATTAAACATTTACTGAATTAAACAACTTTAAAATCTAAAAACTAAAGCGTTATTCCTTCTCTCTCTCTCTCTCTCGCTCTGTCTCTCTCAGGCACGCGCTGCGGGCCACGCCCACAAGACATGAATTCAAAGCGCATCCCCTGCTTGCCAAACTCAACTTTAATTTGATTCCTTGAGGGATCGGAATTCCAGAAGAGCTCAAAATTCTTAAACATTTACTGAATGAAAATAACTTAAAAAACTAAACTAAAAACTAAAGAGTGAAGCTTCCTTCTGTCTCTATCTGTAAGGCCAGCGGGGCGGGATGTTGAGAGACAGCCAATGAGAGAGCAACTCGCGCATCGTGTGAAATTTTGATTTTCTTTTCGTAAGAGGGGGTTGTTTCGTATCTCGGGGACAGAATCTCAGGAAAATGTTTTTCGTAATCCGGGGATTTCGTACATAGGGGTCTTTGTAATTTTTTGAGGGCCGACTTTATGTGTGTGTGTGTGTATATATATATATACACAAAAATAAACAAAAATAAAAGGACAGGACAAAGACTTTCTATTGAAACTCCATTTATCACTACAGATCTGTTTCCAGGGGTGGTGAAACCATCCTCTCTCTTCAGGTGATTATAGAAGAATAGAATTATAATCACCTGAAGAGAGAGGATGGTTTCACCACCCCTCGAAACAGATCTGTAGTGATAAATGGAGTTTCAATAGAAAGTCTTTGTCCTGTCCTTTTATTTTTGTTTATTTGCTCTACCAAAAAGTATTGAGCACTCTCCTACGGAAGGATCTACTCAGAAAATCCTATAATATATTATATATATATATATATATATATATATATATATATATATATATATATATATATATATATATATATATACACACACACACAAAAATATACATATACACATATCAGCTGGTACAATAATTTCTGGAATATCTTGCGTCACCTTGAAAAGCGAAGCCCGCTGTTCCAGAACAAATTGTTTTTGTTGGGCAGTAACACTGGGGCAACTTGTTCCGGACCAATTTGTAACTGTCTTGGCCATACACCCAATTGTTATCTTTCTTGTTGCTCTCACCTTTGGTTGCATTATGTACAGTGATATAATAGCACAAAATACAAAGACACGAAAACTAGGCAAGCTACCTTAAAGTCATGAAGATGCATTAGACTGTAATATATATTTTGTGATTATTAAAAATGACAATGTGATAAGCATGTGAGGGCAGATTTAAATAATGGCTTAAGATAGGCAAAATAGTAGATGGAAGAGAATGAGGGGTGGATGAACAAGGATGGAAAGAGGCATGTGGCTAAAAACAGCCAGTGTGTGTTTCACTGAGAAGGGAGATGTAGCCAGGAATGCAAGAACTGCAGCATCATCAGAGCACAATTAATCCTTACTGAGAAATCTCTCCACCCCCTCCTCCCCTCCTCCCCCTCTCTTATGTGCAGAGACAGAATAAGCACTGGCCCAGACCAAGTATTTCAAACTAGAGGCATTTTGTACAAGATAAGCCTATGCACCCATAGTCTGTTTATTAAACATAAATCATTCTGCTCTTACACCGACATGGACAAGCAAATCGACTCCACCAAAAGGAAGGGCCTCACGTCAGCACTTGCAGGCCTTTTGCCTGGTGTGTGTCAGTTTTAATACGTAACGGATTGAATCCGTAGTTTTTACTTTGGGAACAATTTATCCAAAATATCATCTTGATTAGTCAGTGAGACATTGGCGGTTTTCTGTTGTATTGTATAAGGATTCAATCAAAAATATTAGGAGCACCCACCACAGAAGTGAGAAAGTAGTTTGAAAACTTTCTCCTACATTATCAGTGCAGTAAATGCCAAAGATCATTCCAACCAACAATAAACTCTGGGAGCAATATAAAACTAACAGCGACAGTGGCAGTGGGGGCTTACTAGATAAGGCAATGGGTTGCTGATCTGAAGATCAGCGTTTTCAATCCCTACCATCACTACTGTTGGGCCCTTGAGAAAGAGCGTCTGCCAAATTCTGTAAATGTAAACAGTGTCACCAAAACGTGCAAGCCTTCGCTCCCCACACGCATCAAGCTTTCAGCACACTTGACTCTTCACTGGTTGCCCTTTCCTTGGACCACCTTTGGTATGTATTTGCCAAAGCTTACTAAAAACACCCTACAAGACCTGAAACTTGTTTTGGAGATGAATACACCCAAACATTTAACCATCACAACAATGTTAAAGTCACTCAGATTCTTACACTTGCTCATTTTTCCTTCCTCCAACACATCAACTTCAAGAACTAACAGATCACTCTTCACTAAATACTTCTCACTTCATGACCAGAGATGCTGTCAATAAATCAGAATACTTTATTGATCCTGGAGAAAATTGTTTAATCATACTGTATAATCCAGCACAGTGGTGCAGTAATAAGTACAGATGCTACCCTACTTACAAACACTCGTTTTACGAACATCCGGACATACGAACGGGGCTGTCCGAGATTGAAAGTGAAAGTGAAATTGAAGAACAAGTAGAAAGAGAAATGGAATACAATCTATAGAAAGATATATCATAAATATAAGTATGACATATGATTAAACATTATGCTGAGGTACACTTAATATTCAATCCAAATTTCCTGATTGGAAATGTCTGACAGCAATCAGGCTTGGGTGTGGCCATGAAATTGAACTCAGTTTTCCCAGGTAATAGGATTAATCACAATGACCTCACCTTTTAACAAGGGGGAAATTACTTTTGGGATGGGCGCCAGCCTCCCCAGGACCCTAATTAGGATTAAGTGATTACAGAACATGAACTGACGATGAATTTCATGTTTGTTATTTTTACACTTTCAACCACAAGAGGGAACTCTAGGCTTGGATACAAGTACCTGCTCATCCTGTACCACTGAAGAAATGCCCCCCCCCCCCCCCGAAAAAAAATCCTATTCTGCGGATTATAAGCTGCAAGTAGTGAAATATGCAGCAGAAAATGGTAATCAAGCAGCAGAAAGAAAGTTTGGAGTGAACGAGAAACTTGTGAGAGACTGGAGAAAAGCGGAGATTATTATTACTGCAGTGAAAAAAACAAAAAAAAAAAAGCTAAAAGCTAATCGTGGGCTAAAAGCTAGATGGCCACACCTAGAAGAATAAGCTCGCATATGGGAGTTTAAGCAACGTGCTGCAGGGAGAGGTTTGTCAACAGTGAAGTTGCATCTCCACATCCAGGTACCGTGTTTCCCCGAAAATAAGCCCTAACCACAAAATAAGACCTAGCGTGATATTACAAGGTGATTTTAATATAGGCCCGCCCCTTAAAATAAGCCCTAGTTGAGAGTGGCAGCAATTCATTGGCCTGCTACTCGCTCAATCTCGGGTTTGAGGTGAAAGCGCGGACTCATCTGTTAGGCAGTTTTACCTCAGGTACGCTGTCAAAGCATCAATCCTTGCGCGTTGAGGCTCAGTCGATGACATCAGCGATTGCTTTAAAACGAGGACATACACTTGCGTCCATAAAAATCGCTAAAATCGCTCGATTCGGTTCTGGTTAAAATATTAAAAAAATAAAGAAATATAACGAAATAAGAATATATAAAACAAAGATATATGATAAGACATGTAATAGAGAAAAATGTAAAATACATCATCACCTAAAAATAAGCCCTAGTATCATATTTCGGTAAGAAAATTAATATAAGCCCTGTCTTATTTTCGGGGAAACACGGTAGTTGTGAAGGAAATGAATATAAATGACTTTGCTTGAGGATTTTCTTAGTGTTACCGCTTCATGCAATGCAACCCCATCTCTCCATCAGAGTGCGGACCACAACGTCACAAACTGCCAACAGATTTCCAAGCAAGGTAAACAGTTTCCATGAGTTCGCGACTTATAGTCCAGTGCGACTTATATATGTTTTTCCCTCTTTATTATGAATTTTTTGGCCAATGCAACTTCTACTCCGGAGCAACATATAGTCTGGAAAATACGATATACAGTAGGCTCTCGTTATTCGCAGGGATTCGGTTCCGGCCCCTCCCGCGAATCAAGATAATCCACGAGTTCTGGACCCGGAATTAAAACCCTAGGTATCATATTACATGCACAAATGATCAACCGGAAGTAAAACCCTATGTGTCATATTGCATGCCTAAAATATGCTTCCAACACATTCTTTACACAGTCTTACTCATTAATAAAGTATTAATGTAGGAATTAAGTAAAAACTTTAATTTTGTACTGTGATATTTATTGATTTTAATATAATATTATATATATATATATAAAATCAATAAGCATCACAGTACAAAATTAAAGTTAAACAATCTTCCGGCACAGAGGTGAGAGTGCGGTTTTTGTTTATAGGGAGTAGATGAGAGGATTGCATTCAGGTGTGCCCTGCTGCAATCAGCTCGAGGAGCTCAGCCACGCCCCTCATCCAGTGCAAAGAGAAAACAGTTAGAGGAAAGCAGGGACCTGATGTGAGTTAATCCTCTGACTCAGAGGTGAGAGTGTTTGTGTTTATTGGGAGTAGATGAGAAGAGTGAATTCTGGCATTGCATTATATTTACTGTACATAAAGAACATAAAAGAACATGAAGTGTAATTATTCAAGTTTATCCTTTTGGTATCATTTGTTAAACATGCTACAGAACATAAAATCTCACACACAAACATTCTAAACATTAAATTAGGTACAATACTGTACTGAAGTAATAACTGAAAACATTGTAATACTGTACAGTACTATAGAACTAGAAGTATCCAGAATACTTAGAATACGGGCTCCATTCTGATGATTACCTTGTTTCGTGAAACATTCACTTTCTGAGCACTTCCACAAAAAATTGATGCTACACTAGCTCTGATCGCCTTCTCATTGTCTTTATGTAGTGGACTGTACTTTCATTCACTTTATACAGTAATGGCGCCCTACTGCAGCAAAACTTGTTTCTTCCTGAATCATATAAAGCAGTTCTACTTTTTCATGCAGCGTCATTTTTCTGGTGCTTCTGCACCTTACCAGAAGCCTGAGAATGTGCAGTGTTTGGGTGGCATGATGGAGCTTAACTCAACACAAAAAAAAGCACCACAAAGTGTGCATGAATAAGAAAAAACAGGCGTATACATAATCACAACCAATCAGCAGGAGGGAGAACAGCCATTGGCTGAATTTGAATCACGTGACAGTTACTCGGCAATGCGGGGGCATGAGTGCAAAACCGCAAATAGTCAAGGGCCTATTGTATATATTATTATATATAAGTATATAGAAATATTATATATATATATATATATACACACACACACACACACACACACACACATACATATATATATATATATATATATATAAGTATATACACACATACATACATACATACATATATATATATATATATATATATATACACACCTCTGAATCGCCACCTTATCGTGGTGGAGGGGTTTGCGTGACCGAATGATTCTAGGAGCTATGTTGTCGGGGGCAAATGCCCCTGGTAGGGTCACCCAAGGCAAACAGGTCCGGGGTGAAGATCCAGACGAAGTGCAATTCAAAAAAAACCCTATAACACACGAGAGAGCACAGGAAGCAGTCTCCCTTGCCCGGACGCGGGTCACTGGGGTTCCCTCCTGGAGCCAGGCCCAGGGGAGGGGCTCGAAAACGAGCGCCTGGTGGTCGGGCTTATGCCCATGGAGCCTGGCCGGGCTTAGCCCGAAAAGGAGACATGGGTCCGCCCTCCCATGGACCCACCACCCGTGGGAGGAGTTTTAGGGGTCGGGTGCAGTGTGAGTTGGGTGGCAGCCAAAGGCATGGGTTCTGTCAGACCGATCCTTGGCTACATACTCTGACCCTCAGGACATGGAATGTCACCTCTCTGGCGGGAAAGGAGCCTGATTTGGTGCGTGAGGTGGAGAGATACCGACTAGATATAGTCGGGCTCACCTCAACGCATAGCTTGGGCTCTGGAACCATCCATCTCGAAAGAGGCTGGACCTTCTTCTATTCTGGAGTTGCTCATGGAGAGAGGCAGCGAGCCGGTGTGGGTATTCTTGTTGCCCCCCGTCTCGGTGCCCAAATGTTGGGGTTCTCCCCGGTTGACGAAAGGGTAGCTTCCCTCCGTCTTCGGGTGGGGGGATGGGTCCTGACTGTTATTTGTGCTTATGCACTAAATGACAGTTCAGAGTACCCACCCTTTTTGGAGTCTTTGGGGGGGGGGGGGGGTGTTGGAGAACGCTCCCTCAGGAGACTCGCTCGTTGTCTTGGGAGACTTCAACACCCATGTGGGCAACGATAGTGTGACCTGGAAGGGTGTGATCGGTAGGTACGGCCTCTCCAGTCTGAATCTGAATGGTGTTTCGTTGTTGGACTTCTGTGCTCGTCATAGTTTGTCTATCACGAACACCATGTTCAAACATAAGGGTGTCCATAAGTGCATTTGGCACCAGAACACCCTAGGTCGCAGTTCGATGATTGACTTTGGAGTCGTGTCATCGGACTTGCGACCATATGTTCTGGACACTGGGGTGAAGAGAGGAGCTGAGCTGTCTACCGATCACTACCTGGTGGTGAGTTGGCTTCGGTGGTGTGGGAGGTTGCCTTCCAGACCTGGCAGGCCAATGCGTGTAATCAGGGTCTGCTGGGAACGTTTGGCGGGGTCCCCTGTCCGAGAGGCCTTTAACTCCCACCTCCGGCAGAGCTACAACCACATTCCGGAGGAGGCGGGGGACATGGAATCCGA
>CM045734.1:53271063-53273563 GCA_024760905.1 Plotosus lineatus
TTGACCAGTCGCGGTTCAGTGCTCGTGCCCCCGTTTCTCACGGATTGGCGATAAACCCGGAACTAACTGGCACGCGATTTAAATTTAGTCAATGGCTGAGAGCTTTTGTTTCTCCCTCCTGCTGATTGGTTTCAGATGATGTGCACACCTCTTTTTTTTCCCTCCTTCGCACACGTTACCAACGTGATTGCTTGAATTGTGAATTCATGTTTTTTTTAGTGTATTTTTAATGATTATTTAAGCCCTATGATGTCACTCAAATGCCCTGCATCTTCTCTAGCTTCTGGTAAGGAGCCTACACGCTTTACTTATTAATACATATTATCACAGTATAAAAGAAAGTTTTTACTGAATCATTACTACATTTTACTGCATTATTACTGTATCAAAGAGTAAAACTGTATATAGAATGAGTTTAGTGGGGCCGGTGGTGTAGTGGTTCGGGTGCTGCACTCATGAGCGGTAGGTTGTGTGTTTAAATCCCAGTTAGACCCCCACTGTGCTAAGACGCCTGGGCAAGGTCTTAACCACAAGTGTGCCTCTGTTCACCCAGCAGAATAAATGGGTACCAGCTAAAAATATGCTGTGACGGTAACCTGCGATCAACTAGTGTCCCATCCAGGATGAGTTGAACTCCTGGTCGCTTCACGCTATGGAAACCGGGGATAAGCACCGGTCCGATAAGTCACATTGGCTTGGGTGTAAAAAGCCCAATGGATTTTTCCTTTTATCTACCTAATGAGTAAGACTGTAGATAGAATGTGTTTCAGAAGCATATTTAGCGCATATAATATCATACATAGGGCTTTAAAACCCGAGTTAATAACTCCCGGATTTTCTTGATCCGTGGGAAGAACCAGAACCAAACCATTGCAAAATATGGGGGCCTACTGTACTACTTAAAGGAAATCCTGGATCATCAAAATCGGACCGAGTCTTCCTTGCCAAAAACCTCACCTCTGGTATAAATTTTATGAAAATCCACACACACACACAACCTTTTGTATAGCCTTTATATTTTCATTACGTAAATACGTACACTTCTTTTACCGGAAGTTCATATTCCTATATGCACCAGAAGAATGCTGATGATGCTAGAATTGCACACTGTAAGCTGATTGGCTGTTATACCAGCACTCTTGAACAATGTCCCATAGGCATGGATCATGACCTTTCAAAGCTTGTCCCTTGTCCACATCTGTCTCCAATGCTTAGCATTGCTACTGCTAATTCACAGAATAAAAACACAATCTAACACACGTAAGTATACACATTTTCACAGAGAAAAAGAAAACATGAATGGTAACACGGAACATAAAGTCGTTAAACGAAAAACTAACAAGACTAGTGATCACAGTGAATATCAGCTCATGAAAAATAGTGAAAAGAAAACTTAGTAAAATATTCCTTCTTCTGCTTTAGAGTATATTTGGGAAACACAGGGGAGATTTATTTATTTATTGACTTCCTCCAGGGTCGAAGTTCGACCCTTAACGGAGACACGCTACTCTTATAACGCCAGCCTTGGACTCCACTTTAAGGCAATATTTACATTATTTTATGACACAATAACACCTCTGATCTGAATTCTAATTTCATTTCCAGTTGAATTAATAAGGCATCAACAGTTTTTTTTCCCCAAAATACTGCACAGTATATAAAAGTATTGAACGCTATTTAATGGCTCCAACTGTCACTCATTCTTCTAACCTTTTAAGTGAGATCAATTCTAAACGAGCTGTGGCCATAGGAAATGTCAGCATGCTTTGGCAGTAATGCCATCTAAAAATCAGCTGTTCTGTGTCTACCAGGGTTCATTTAATCGAGAAAATAACATAAGTATAGCATAACATCTACACGGGCTGTACTCCAAAAGCATTACCTTTTAAACGCAATTCAGTCATCTGCAGAACCACTTCAACCCAACCTGCTATCGACGTGACCTCCAGGCAGAACTTTTTGTTTCGTCCCCACTAGTAATCCACGGGATAAAAATACCCAGCATAGTGCTCTTTACGAGCATTTATGTTAAAATAAGCTATCACGTAAGTATATTATAATATGCAATGACTTGCTGATAATGTACATATTAAGCTAAGTTCTTGGAAATCATTATCAATTTCAATTACTGCAACAAAGAATCTGAAGTTCCCGTGATCCATCTGCTGGTTAAAAGAGAACTCGGTGCTGTTCTTCGGAGTTCTGAGCCAAAGTGTAACCTTAACCCATCCATCTGTTACTAAATCCTACTGCAAACAGTCCTGTGTACCTTCCAAAGAGGCTCTGAAAGTTCGTCATGTCGCTGTCTATTGTTAGTCTGAACTAACTGGTATTCTTCATAAGTGACCACAAGTAATTGATATTTGCCTTACTCGGAGTTGATCACAGCAGCCTATCAACAGGTGTGAGAGTGGGGTTTTTGGGGGGTGAAAAAAGACAAAAAAGAACGTTGTGGAGGACTTCAAGGCCCCCCACTGTCGAAAGGAGGTTATCTGGCACA
>CM045734.1:53276063-53311063 GCA_024760905.1 Plotosus lineatus
ATTATTCATTTGGTCCTGGTGTGTTCTTTCTATTAAAAAAAATGAGTACAATGATCCTTCAATTTAAGCAGAACATTATAAGAGTTTTTAATACAAATCTGCTAATTCCACCTTTCATAGAGTCCCTGCAGTCCTGATTGGGTATCAAGTAAATTAGGAACCAAATACAGACGCTACCCTACTTACGAACATCCGGACATATGAACAGGGCTGTCCGAGATCGAAAGTGAAAGTGAAATGAAATTGAAGAACAAGTAGAAAATGAATAAAATCTATAGAAAGATATATAATAAAAATAGGTATGAAATATGATTAAACATTATCCTGAGGTACAGTTAATATTCGATTAGGCTCTGGCAGAGGGACATGGCTGAAACACACGGGCGGATTGCAATGGGCAAACCTGATCCTTCTCACCGGTCTACCGTGCTATAAAGACGAACAGTGCACTCATCCCGATGCGAGAAGATTGTCCCTCTTCACGTCCCTGTTTTCTTGCGATCTCTCTGGCTGCTGGGTTCAGCTTCATATTTGTCCTCGTCACTAGCAGTGACTACGTTTTCCTCTTGCTCAAGTGCTTCCCCTATAACAAAGTCTTTCCGTGTTCATCCTACTCTGTCTCCTGCGTTTTGGGTCCAGCTGAAAGTTCCTGACGTCACAGTTAGCTTGATAATTTATGGTGCATTTAGGTTTGCACCTTGTACCAATAAATGATAAATTCAATAGAATGAAATAAGATGATTATGCAGAGAGAGAGAGAGAGAGAGCGAGAGCGAGAGAGAGAGTATACAGTACAAACTCATAGCTTACTTATACAAGCTTTAAACATACGTCCCCCTCTAAAGACCGCCCTGTAATGACTAATTAACAAATTCATCCAATGAACGGCCGTCTAGAACGTAACTCGTTAGTAAGCGTCTGTACCTGCAATATGAGGACGAAGTAGTCAACGGCTTTGCCACGCTGGTAGACGTAGTGATGCATCGAACGCTTGTCACTCTCGTTGAATTTGATATCTTGAATAACATCCGGGTGCCTTAAGATCCTCAACAGGACCTTGTCGGAGATATTGGCTTGGTTGAATAAATTCACTTCTGGAGAGATATGATGGAAGAGACAAAACATGAGCATTGCGGCTAAAATATATTCAATAATTCATAACCTTCTGATGTAAAACACCTTCTCGTCTTCAGATATAAACATGTACATGTCAAGATTAACATCATGTCCATATTCTTGTTTTAAGGGATGCATCTTTTTGTCCCTACTTCTCATTAAATCAGGATGGTGACTTCACACTCCTAACCACCCCTACCCCCCTTCCGGCTTCCTGACCGCAGAAACAGCCTTTAACCCACACTGCCTCCCACCTGCCTGTGTTCGTCCACTTTTCTCAGCACCATGACTCCATCTAATAGGAGTATAGTTACCATCAGCAACCCACTAACCATCTGAACCTCAGCAGGATGTCACTGCATGGGAGGATCTCATAAGGGATGACCACAAATACCACAGTGCTACCGAGTTCAAGCATCTCCTGGAAACCATTTTCCAAGCTACTATGACTATAATGATAGTTCAGGGTATTTATTTGTGCTTAAGATCAGGTATCACAGCTATAATTTTAGCCTTTGCAATAGTAACATTATAGAAACTTACAGCATGCAAATGAGACAATAAATCATAGTGATGGTGTAATTACAGCAAAATACATGAACACACATGGAAGGTGTCCATTCATTTACCCGGATTAGTAAATAAACATGAAATACAGTGTCATCTCTTGGAAATAAAATAAAATCGGCCACGTCTTTCTGAGAGCATTTGCTTACTCCCGAACGGGGGCGTCAATGATTCCTGCACAGGGCGTCATGATATGAGTAAACACAGCAAACACCTTTTAATTTCTCTTGAAATCATATTATTTTGTCTGTTTCTAAACACTTGATCTCAGACCGTTTGATCGGTGTTGCACTGATTAGGGGTGGTCAGCCATGGCCTAATGGTTAAAGAAGTGAGTCTGGGTCCCAAACCAGCAGGGAAAAATGTGTGGTGGGCGGGCGGACAGGCTGGCTGGCGAGTTAGCACCACCTTTCCTTTCTCCACCATAAATGCCAACTGCTCTCTAGGCGCTCTAATGTTTGGCAACCCACTGCTGTGAGGGTATGTACTCACTGTTTATGGAGTGTGAGTGTGAGTGAGTGTGTGTGTGCATCTGGTCACTTTGGATGGGTTAAAAGCCAAAGCAATAATTTCCATTGCAGGATTAATACAGTATAGCAAAATCAAAACTGTTCTGGCTCCAGAGTGATGCAACAACAAGGTACCTGACTACTCGCCTGGAGATCGCACGTTTGAATCCGACTTAATGCCACAGCCATCCACGACCGGGATAACATGGGAGTTAATTGGCAGAGTTTTCACAGAGAGGAGAGGCGGCATACGCTCACTTGTCTGTTACTCACAGCAATCACCAACCAATCATGGGCATCTGAACTTATTTGTACAAAGGGGTGGAGAGCACTTCCCTCCGAGCGTGTTAGACCGTCCCCCAAATATGCATGCACCGCAGTTTCAAAAGAGGCAGGTAGCGAGCACTGCATGTCAAAGAGGGGACGTGTGCATGCTCTTGCCCATACCTGATTGGTTGTGGTCGCCTGATCAGGAAGACAATACCTGATGGGTAGGAATTTGATATGACTAAATTAGGGAGAAAATGGGCGGTGGGGGTCAAAATAAAAAAAATCTAAGCAATGCCATCCTATTACCTCAGAATATCACTTTGATTAAAGGGGAGAAAAATAATGCAAACCGATGCCATGGTCATTCATTTTGTTCACCTGAAATTATGACCAGGATGTTAACTGTTTACCTGTTGCTAGAAACCGGTGAGCGGCTAATAGCAGCTGAGGAGAGATTTTAACTTTAGATTCACTCTCGTGCTTGAAGGCAGAAAAGTCCCGCTTGTTTTTATTGGGCGCCACTTTTTTTCTGGTCCGATTGTCCACTAGAATGACACAGAAAGAAACACTTGTTTAAAGGTTACCACAAACTCCCTTGTGCACAGTGAGCAATCAGTCATCAAGCATATGCAAATTCAAAAAAAAAAAAAAAAAAAAGGGACAGTGTACATTCATCATGACTAAGCAGATAAATATTTGGGTGAAATGTGCTGCAAGTGGCCGTACAAGTAGAACAAGCTATGTGTCTATGAGACCAAAACCACGGGCTTAATATTCCTGTTATTTTGGGTTCTTACTGTAAAGATCAGACTCATCCAGGATCTCAGATTTAATGATCTCTTCAATCACGTCCTCTAAAGTGACCAATCCCAACACCTCGTAGAACGGATCGCCCTCACCTTCATTGTTCACCTTCTGGACAATGGCCAAGTGGGATTTACCTGTGGAACAAAACAATCAGACAAAGTGAATGAATTAGGAAGTGCATTAAGCCTAGACTCTAGAGACAAGTCCCAGGTGTGAACGTTGGTTAAACTTAAAGGAGGAGTTTGTAACGTATAGCATCCTCCGCTGTCTGTGAGGTAAATTGCAAACCCTCGTAACAAGTCTTACAACAACACCACAACCCTACATATCCTTCATGCTAGGGATGGGTCATGATCAAGACTCATTCACTGAAACGCTTTGTCCTAATATGGTTGCAGACAGGCTGTTGCCAGAACACTGCAGGGCGAACACCGACAGTTATTTACACTCACATTCACACCCAGGGCAATTTGGAACAGTCTAATGCACATGTTTTCAAAGTGTAGAAAGAAACCATGCAAGGACAGGCAGAACATGCAAACTCCACACAGAAACACCCATGGCTGGGACTCAAACCTAGAACCTTCTTGCCATGAGGCATATTATTCATAATGATAGCAGTGTGACACGCTCAGAGCATAGCACTCTCCAGACTTTTGTATGTGTGCGCTCAAAGATGCCTATTATTGGCTAGTGTTGTGTTTGAGTGACAGGGAAGAGACTGTAGAACATTCCACCCTCTCTCTCGGAGAGCTCGATCAATTAGCTGTCCTGAGCTCCCAGATATAGATAGCGGTCTGCATGAACCAAGGTTCAGTCACGTACTCTTCCATGTGGAATAACTGGAGTCTCTCTCTCTCTATCTTTGTGTGTGTGTGTGTGTGTCTGTGTGTGTGTGTGTGTGTGCCCGCGCTAAAGATAACAGGAAATTTTATCAAGTTTTTTTTTATTACTACAAAGGTTTATCGCACGATGAACTTCACGGAAAGTTACCATTAACTCAGTATGTTTGACACAATGACATTTACGTTCACTAAAATATTCCATGTTGTGCAATAAACCCCATTAAAAATATTATATCACCACCACAGTAAAGTACAGAGAGCGCCGATGTTGCTGCAGTCGACTACCACAGCGGGTACTAAACCAGCACGTGGTCTAATGGTAACATTTATGTTCATGCATCTGAAATTTCCTGCATTTTCTCTGTTTTGACACATTTGTTGAACTGTGTTATTAAAGTCATTAAATCAGGCTGCGTTTAGGACTTTAATAAACAGCCAGTAGGTGAAAAAACAGCCCCAGAAATCTTAAATCAGACTGCATAGATTCGGTGTATTGGGAATAAATGAGTCCTAGTATTAGATGAAGCTCCATAAAGAGATACACTCATCACAGAGTACGCCATCAGAGAGGAAGAAAGGTTTGTGGTGGAATGGTGTCACACTGTTAGCATGTCCGCCTCACATAAAGAAGGTCCTGGGTTTGAATGGTTTGAATGCAGGACTTTTTTCCTTGTTCTCATGGTGCTTACGTAGGTTTTACTCTGGGGCTCCAGTTTCTTCACATGGTCCAAAGGCATGCACATCAGGATAAATTCTAAACTGCTCTCAGGTATGAATGTAAATATGTGTGCATGCTGGCCCTGCAATGATCCGGAAAGTTCTTCAGGATGTACTGTTCAGTTTCGGCTGAAATAGGGCCCAAATAGTATTAATGAATGAAGATATGAGGCTAATTTTGTTGGTTCATTGTACTGATAGTATGTACTAAAATATCAGAGTAATTTACTACGGCTGAAATTCATGACCATTGTGAAGGGTAAGCAGCTAGAAATTACTTTTCCTATCAGGATTTAACTTGAAGCAGTTGTGTCATGATTTTCTTTTTGATTTTCCCCCCATTTTCTCCCTAATTTAGTCGTATCCAATTCCCACCTCAGGTATCACCATCCCTATCACACGTCCACAACCAATCAAGAAGCGAAAAATTGAAAGCATGTACATGTCCCCTACATGCCATGCATCGCCAAGCCCCCCGCCTCTTTTCAAACTGCAGCGCAATGCCTATCTTTGGGGACGGCGTAACACACTCGGAGGGAGAGCACTATCTGCCCCTCATACAAATGAACTCACAGAGGCCCATGATTGACTTGCGATCGCCGAGAATGACAAGGAAGTGAACATATGCCATCCCTCGGTCCCATGGGAGCTCGGCCAGTTAGCTCCCATGCACTGCCTGCAATGGATGGCTGTGGCATTAACGCAGATTCAAACTTGCAATCTCCAGGTTAATAGCCACACATCTTATCGATATGCCACTCGGAAGCTCAGTGTCATGACTTTTACCCAAATTTAGTTTCCAAAAAGTCATCTAAATACACTATGAAGCACAAAATACTTGGCTGTATTTGTTATATGTCCTTTCCGGTTACAAATTAAAAGGAGTCGAGTTTTGGAGCCCAATATGAAGGGGATGGAAATGGGTTGCATCATGGTTTGTCAGGTTGAGTTTACATTGCAAATCTTGAACAAATGTAATGTATGAACCCAGTGCATGTCCAGTAGCCTTCATTAGCCAAATCCTTCTATATAAATATTTACGTCTTATTTTATTTCATCATTCATAATAATTAGGATATACAGTCAGCCCTCTACTTACGAAAGCCTCTGACTACGAAAAATCCAGGTTACGAAAAACATTTTCCTAAATTTCCGTCCTCTTTTTACAAAAGCAACCTCTTTTTACGAAAAGCGCCAAACGCACCATTCAAAAATTCAAACGCACCATTCACAAATTCAAACAACGTGCGAGTTGCTCTCTCATTGACTGTTTCCCAACATCCCGCCCCGCTGGCCTCCTATTGGCCTGGAGGCAGCTGAACTGGACCCATACTTCCTGTACCCATACTTCCTGTTTGTCACACGCGTGAGAGAGGAGAGTTGAACAGGAATGTTGGCTCGTGAATTTATGTTGAGATATTATTGCAGTTATATTTCGTTATCCATCATGGACCCGGAAAATACAGAAAAGCGGAAATACAGTGACAGAGGCGATTATTTCAGAAAGATATTGAAGCAGAGGAGGCATAAAAACAGTGCTCCGTGGGACAAGACCTCCGATCTCGCAAGGAAGCAAGTTAATATTGAATCAGGACCTCTGATCTTTCAAACAGGTACTGTAATTCCACAACATCCCATCCATTTAAACATTTAAATATAATTGTTTGATGAGTGTGGGCGGAGCCCGCATTCGGCAAAATACGCCACTCCACAAAGCACACCAGAGAGACAGAGTTTTGTGTGTGTGTGTGTGTGTGTGTGTGTGTGTGAGACAGAGACAGTGTTTTGTGTGTGTGTGTGTGTGTGTGTGTGTATGTGCGTTAATAAAAAATGTTTAATAATGGTTTAATTCAGAAATATATTAATAAAATGTTTAAATAGTTTAATAAATAATTTTCTTTTACTTTTAACACATATTTCATACAAAATTGTTGTACATTTATCATTTTTAAAGGGGTTTACGGGGTAGTCTTGGGAGCCTTGGAACGAATCACGAGTTTTACATGTAAAATGTGCCTCTACTGTCGAAAAATCAAGGCTACGAAAAGGGCTCTGGAACGGATGAATTTCGTAAGTAGAGGGCCGACTGTATTAGATTTTCTTCAAACAGCCATGCAAATGCCCCTTTAACACTTATACACACCAGTCAGCCACAACAATAAAGTATGAGGAAATTTTACTGTTAAAGTCAATAACGCTGATTATCTTGTTAGGGTTTCAAGGAGTGGGATTTATTAGGCAGAAAGTCCACTCTTGAAGCAGACAGATTGGAAGCAGGAAAATTTAGAGAGTGCCAGGATTGGAGAGATTTTTGAGTAACTCTTGGTACACTGTGAATCTACGGATTCTATCTTAAATAAAATTAAATTAAAAATAAAACAGATTTGACTAAACGTGTAGCAGAAGGACCCACATGGTTCACCATGTTAATCTATAGAGGAACTTAAGCAAACTTAAGCAGGAAACAGAACCTGTTATCTTTTAGTGCGTTATTGCAACAATTAGCTCATGCGGTTACAAATTTGTGGTGTTTTGCAGTCATGTTGGAGGATCTGATTCAGGATCCAGGATAATAGATGCAAGTGTTAGTGCTTCATGAACAATTGGAATGCTTCAACAATGGGAACATTTTTCAGGAACCCAGGAACTTACTTGTGCACAGTTTAGATTTCCTGAGGGTAGTTAATTCCTGTTGAAGTTGGGGCAGTAGTGGCAAAGGGCACTGGATCGCTGATCCTAAGGTTGGTGGTTCAAGTCCCACTCTCCACAAGGTTGTCACTGTCCTCCAAGTGCAGCTAACTGGGTTATCAAAAGGACAGTTATGTCTCTCACTGTTTATGGTGAGAAGCATGTAAAAGAACCATTGCTGACTTTCGACAAGAGTCAAGGCACAACTCACTTTTGCCAAGAATCATCTTGATCATCCCCAAAGCTTTTAGGAAAATGTCCTCTGGATTGATGAAACTAAAGTTGAACTTTTTTGGGAGAATTGCATCCTGTTACATCTGGCGCAAAAGGAACACTGCATTTGATAAAAAGATCATTGGGCCAACAGTGAAACATGGTGGTGGAAGTGTGAAGAAATCCTGGCGAAGAATGTTCGTCCATCAGTTCAAGACCTCAAGCTAAAGCACACCTGGGTTCTGCAGCAAGACAATGATCCGAAGCACACCAGCAAGTCCACTTCTGAATCACTAAAAAAAGAGCAAAATGAGGGTTTTGGAGCGGTCTAGTCAAAGTCCCGAACTGAACCCTATTGAGATTATGTGGCATGACCTTAACAAGGCTGTCTAACCATCCAATCTGGCTGATCTTGAACAATTCTGCAGAGAAGAGTGGGCCAAAATCCCATCACAGCCATGTGACAGACTCATTGCCTCTTATCGCAAATGCTTGACTGCAGTTATTGCTGCAAAAGGTGGTTCAACCAGCTATTAGGTTTAGGGGCAATTACTCACACGGGCCCATGTAGGTTCAGATGTTTTCCCCCTTAATAAATGCAATTGGCACTGAAAACTGCATTTTGTGTTTACTTGTGTTTTATCTTTGTATAATATTTAGGTTCACTTGATCTGAAATGGATGACTGTGACAAACATGCAAAAAATGTCAGAAATTGGACAGGGGGCAAAAACCTTTGCACAGCACTGTAGATCAACTGGTAAATTGAGAGCTTTGCCTTCCGGCTCAGATCCCTCTAGACCAGAGACTGCACTGATCCACCTGTCGATCTCCTGCTCCATCCTTCCCTCAATTGTGAACAAGACCACGAGATACTTGAACTCTTCCACTTGGGGCCGGACCTTATTCCATTCGGAGGGTGTATTCCACCTTTTTCCAGCTGAGAGCCATGGCCTCAGACTTGGAGATGCTGATTCTCATATCGGCTACTTGGCACTCAGCTGCAAATTGAAGCTGATTATTTAAAATATATTAAGTTAACAAGGTTGTGTGTTTTACAATCAAAAGTGATTTGATGTGTTTTGAACATTTATTTAATTGTCAAACCACTTAGTCCTACGAGGATTACTGGGCGGGTGGCGCCAATCTCAGCCGATTGTGCGCGAAGACAGGATACACCTTGAACAGCTTACCAGTCCATTGCAAAGCCAACACACACAACCATTCATAATTTGAAATAGCCTGCATGTCTCTGGACTGGACAGAGGAAACTGAAGTACCCGAAAGAAACTCCATCATGAAGAGAATGTCCAAACTCCACAGAGAAACCCAGTGCCATGTTGCTATGAGGTGGACGTGCTAAACGCTACATCAACACACCGTAGACCGCATTTAAAGTTTAACTTGTTTTCAGAGATTAACATTTAACATATGACAGAGACGCAACAGCCTGTGTTAATGAACAGACAACGACCGAAGTTTATATAAACAAAACATCTCTATGTGTCGTCTACCGGAAAAAGAAACACTTTGAACCCCTCGACGAAGGCGGGTGGGACCACTCTGAGCACTTGATCACATGGGAGGAGTTGTTCCTGATCACAAGGTCATGTATACACTTCTGTAAGGTTTCAACCACCAGCTTAATGTCAAGGTGGGAGGCATTCCATGTTGCAAATTCATAAACGTGTAGTTGTCGAGTTTTGGGTAACTATGTTTCTTAACGGCGTCTGTGGTGAAGGTTTTCACTGCAATTGGAGTAGGAGTGCACAACGCCATGTTACAAAATATAAAGGAACGTCATGGCTGTGTTGCTGTGGGC
The DNA here is from genome assembly GCA_024760905.1 of Plotosus lineatus. Classification (NCBI taxonomy): domain Eukaryota; kingdom Metazoa; phylum Chordata; class Actinopteri; order Siluriformes; family Plotosidae; genus Plotosus; species Plotosus lineatus. The sequence goes on from CM045734.1 coordinate 53,285,617, forward strand.
TCAAGCCGACTTTCAGCCACTGTACAACTCATTCCTAAACCATTACTTCATCTACATGCACTCATGCTTGTGTAAATCAGATGACTCAGTCATTTGAGAGGACATGGGTATGCTCACGTGCGGACACACACACACACACACACACACACACACACACACAGCTTCAAGCAAGTACTCACTGGCTCAGAGTACCCTCTGGGGTAACACTGACCTTTCTTTCTACATTCTGCCCTTCTCTACACTTTGTCTCCACCACAACATGTACACTCCCCCTGTATGGCCTTGTCTTCAGAACCTGAATATGTTTCCGTCATAGACGCATGAGCACACAAGAGTGATCTCTCTACCAGAAGTATGTAGTCATTTCCCTACAATGGAGCACAGACAGTTTACGTGTATGGCACCATGCACGCACAATTGTCACGTACGGGAATGAAACCGGAAGTACAAAGAAGGAAGGATCGTATATGCCATGGTTATAGATGGGACATGCCAGTACTTGGAACTGAGTGCATGCTACGGAGGAAGTGTGCATGCTATAGTAATCTAAAGTGCACATTCTCAAGTATCGTACAAGAGAGGTAGCCTGCATACTACAGGAACTTAAGGTGTGCATGTGTCAGCACAAGAGTAGCATGCATGCTTCAGTAATCTGACATATGCATGCCCTGGTACAAGAAAAGCATGCATGCTATAGGCATCTCGAGTGTGTACTCCAAAACAATAGATGTCTGCATGCCCTGGTGCAAAGGTGCATGCTCGAGTGCAGGAAAAGACCATGCAAGTGTAAGTGTATACACCGTAGCATGGATATAGCATGGACAAGCACATATATCTTCGCTTGAAAGAGTGTGTGCACGCTGTAAAATAGAAAAGTGAACATGCTCGAACAGGGGAAGTGTACACAAGCTCTTTTAGAGTTCCCCTGACACACCATACATCAAGTCCACTGTTTATAAAAAAAAAAAAAAAAAAAAATCCTGCAAATATTTTCCACCACTCTTTATATGGCAAGAAATCCATTCACGCCGATCAGTGCGTGTTTTTACAGCTTGCTTCACAAATATATAACATAATACGATGGAATTTCTTACACCTGCATACACACACAAAAAAAATATTGCAAGTTTAAACATTGCATGATTTACTATTACAAGGACAGGATGGTGTTATGGAGAGTACAGGACACTATGTCCTCTACATGCAGAAGACAAAAGAGACCGTGACGAGACGAGAAGAGGAATCACAAACATCCTCTTTAGCACTTTGGCGTGTATTCCTACAATCTGCGATTCATCAGGACTAAGTACTTCAGCACACCGAAGTAGATTAAACCCAAACTAAATATGCAGCACAAAAGTGCACGATAAAATAAATAAATAAATAGAGCTAATGTTGTGTAAGAGCCTGTTTACACTTGCTGAAAGGCAGGGAAACTATCAACAGGTGATCTGGCTGATCAGGTTATCCGCCGTTTAATAATTGACTGTATTTTACAGTAGGTAAATGAAAGAAGCCATTTTTCAAAGGTGCAAAACACACAGTGGGATCTATTTTCAAAAATATATATATTTTTTTTTAAATCACAAGCTGACACACAGAGGGGAGAAATCAATGACAGAAAACATTCATTTACTGAACCACCTAATCCTAATTATCATGGTGCAAAATTAGTGCTGACCACCGGCATTTGCTGCCATTTTTGTGGGAGGTCCGGAAAAATCCAACCTAATACCGTCCCCGCAAGTATTATAATAATAATAATAATAATAGTGCAGTAAAATGTAGTAATGATTAAGTAAAAACTTTTACCTTTTGTACTGTGATAACATTTATTAATAAATAAAGCGCTTAGGCTCCTTACCAGAAGCTAGAGAAGATGCAGGGCGTTTGAGTGACATCATAGGTCTTCAATAATCATTAAAAACACACCAAAAAACATTACTTCGCAATTCAGGAAATCACGTTAACTTGTGTGCGAAGGGGAAAAAAAAAAAAAAAAAAAAAAAAAAAAAGAGGTGTACACATCATCTGCAACCAATCAGAAGGAGAGAGAAACAAAAGCTCTCAGCCATTGGCCACATAATTAATAATTCCAGAAAAAGTGGGGTCCTGTAAAATTCTTAGGGGTCCTGCAGATTTTTTCTTCTGCCTGCCCCTTGTCCAGTGGAAAAATTTCTTCTTAATTTCGTGCCCTAAATTAGGGTCACTTGAAGGCTGATGTCCATTTCAGCCGACTCTGGGCGAGGGTGGGGTACACATTGGACAGTTTGGGCAGAAACACCCTAATGGCAATCCAAATGCCTCCTCGTAATAAACAACAGCAATCGTTCTTTTACATGTCCCTCACCACAGACAGTCAGAGACATTGGCTGGCCAGTTTGCTGAACCAGGGGGTAACCTGGTGATAGTGGGGCTTGAACCCCTGACCTTAGGCTCAGTAAGCCAGCCCCAAACCACCAAACTTTTCTAACAACCAAAAAAAAAAAAAACCTCATTACATGAATGATGATTTTAAAGCAGGACATGATCGTACCCACAAAAATTATAATGTGATCAGGCCAAAATTAGAATAAGAACACGGACACTTTGGGGCAATTTGGAACAGCCAATTTGCCGGATACGTATGTCTTTGGACGGTGTGAGGAAACCTGGAGGAAACCCACACAAGCTCCATACAGAAACGCCCTCGCCAAGCCTGGGACTCGAACCCAGAACTCGAATCCAGCACTTTTTGACTGTAAGGCGGACATGCTACCCACTACACCACCATGCCACCCAATCAAAAATCAATTACTGTATTCAATGTTTTTGTTCGATGTTAAGCCCCCCCCCCCAGTGTTTTTGATAACCGTCCATGTGTACTGGAGCAAAATCATAGATCAAACTTCCCAATTTTTTTCAATCAGTCTCTGTAACGGTAAAATGAGGCGTTCACTGCCTGTAAAATTGAGTTTACACGGTATTTCAAGACCCCCTGCTACTGGGGAATGTCTATAATGTTCATCAGTAACAACACATGTGATTGTTTCACCGTGCTTTAAAAAACAGGAAAATATTTTGCTGTGTTCCCTTGATAAATGTCCAACAACCGATGAACCATTAGAAATTGCTACAGCAAAACTATGGGATGCTCTGAATGAATGAAGCGATGAGCCAGATATGGACCAATCAGAAAGTGATGACGGATATTTTTCACTTGATTCTCCTGCTCACTATCTTCATAAATTTATAAGACGTTCCTGGCCATGTGCTTTTGTTTATGTTTGTGTTGATTGGTTCAAAGTTGACGGAGTTGATTGGCTCGATTTTACTTCCGGGAAAATGTTTAAAGGAAATATTTAAAGGTAGGGAAAAGTAAGGGGTCTTTTTTTTTTATTTATTTATGCTGTTTTCTGTTTATTTTCAGCTTTCATGTAAGTAGTTTGGTTGATACCACAAAATGAATAACACAAATACCAGTAAAAATATTTTCTTGTTCTGTTAGTATTCATGTTTTCCACCTTGATGGTAATATGCACTTACCGTTCCACTCCGCTGGTACTATTTTAATAAGTCCCCCTTCCAATTTTTTAAGCGACCTGGTGCTTATCACGTCGAATACGGTAAATCCAAAGTAAATGCTTGTAAAAGGTTTGAAAAAGAAAAATGTCCCCAGCCGACTCATATTACTTTCCTGTGAAATCATTTAAGTCATGTTTCATGTGACGATCACGCCTCAGAATTAAATATCAAAACACTGCACTGGTTGCATTTCTCCTGTAAAAATCCTCCCTGATCTACACCGTGTGTGTAAAAGCAAGCAAAACATGTTGCGCAATACATTTCTCACAGAACAGGAAGGATCTTCTGCTTTGATCATCATGTGATAAGCCCTGCAGAGAAATTATAAGACATAACCTCCTTATAAATATAATTGTGTCGTATGTCACTGTGGGCCGCCTCAGTGCTTTTAACTCGGATCCAGAGCTCAGGTTATTCAGTGCATTGGGTTTCTCATGTTCTCCTCGTGTCTGTGTGGGTTTCTACTGGGTTCTCTGGTGTCGTCCTACATCTTAGAGATATACCAATAGGTGTAAATCCATGTGTGCACTGTGCCCTGAAATGAGCTCATGCCTTAACCCCAGTGTTCTTGAGATATGCTTTGGATCCTCCGTGATCAGGCTGACTGACTGAACAAGCGATACCCTTTAACTGAGGGCTCAGTAAAAACAGCATCATGAATATGAATTAGTATGCCACACGACAACAGCAAAACTGGTTAGTCTGCTATCAGAAATACATTACCCATGGTGGATAATGTTGAAAATCAAAACAACTGACACACGCAGTTTGCCATGGGCACTTCACGCAGACGGAGGGACATCGTTATCAAGCTTAAAAATAGAAAAAGTAAATCATGAAATCCCATTTTTGTTTTTTTTTGTGTGTGTGTTCTCATGCTGTATACTGAAACTCACCTGTCCTGTCTCTGTAATGGTTCACATACATAAATATAAGGATACTGTGGCACTGCAACTGAGCCTTCTCTGGTTTTCCTGGTCCTGACCTTGCTGCCAGACAATGAGGGGTAGGCCAAGAAGGTGGACCTGAACCTGTACAACCTCTTGTTCACCTCAATCAACTCACACACCCACTAATTCTTATGAGAACAGACTGGGGGGGGGGGGGGGGGGGGGAGTAGTGGTAAGCATGTCTGTCTCACAGCAGGAAGGTCCTGGGCTCAGGTTCTGGCGTTTCAGTTTCGCATGTTCCCCCATGCTTGCATTTTTCTTCCGACAGTCCAAAGACATGCACTTTAGACAAACTTGCTGTTCCAAATTGAAGGTGAAGGGATCTGTATGCACTGGCCCCGAGATGGTCTGATTCAGGGTCTATGCCGCCATCATACAGTGTGGGCTGAGATAGGCTCCAGCCTCCCCGCTACCCTAATAGGATCAGGCAATTCGGTAAATAAATGAATGTAATTCGGAAAAATGAGATTCACCGCGACGCCTCCAGAACTATCCAGCGACAATCACCACACCCTTCAGCAAATAATTGTTCGTAATAATAGTTGTTAATGAATCACTGGCAAAAGTCATGCATTTGGCAACACTGCGCAATAACGTTTTACAACTTCCTGACACCAGATTGCAACGTTCAATAGGAATTTCTGCAATACTGTGACTTGCGAGTTGTGTGTAAGAAGATTTACGAACCCAAAACATCCTGCAAGCTCAGTGGGTAGAAACACCTTGCTGATGAGAGAGGACAGACAGGATGGTGACAGAATCTCAAATAACCACTCTTTACATCCATGGTGAGATGAAAAGCATCACACAACGGGTGAAATGGGTAACAAGAGCAGAAGAGGAGATCAGGACTAATGACCCGATTCAATCCAGCTGTCCACGGACTGCACTGTTTACAATGGATGTCGCCACAAAGCAGTTTTACAGAATGAAACCCCCCGACCAAAAACATGCACAGTAGGCTAATTGGCTGTTCCAAATTATCCCCTATGGGAGTGTGAATGGTTTTGTGTGTGTGTTAGCCCTGCAATGGTCTGGTGAGCTATTAAGGGTGTACCCTGCCGTCACACAGATTCGGACAAGATGGGCACCAGGCTCCCCGCATTCCGAGTTAATATTAAGCGGTTTAGAGAATGAATGAATGTGGTGTAGTGTAACGCACATCTGCCTCACACCAAGAAGATCCAGGGTTTCAGTCCCAGGTTTGGCCAGGCAAGGACATTTGTGTGAAGTTTGCATGTTCTCCTTGTGCTTGCCTGGGTTGCCTCTGGGTACTCTGGTTTCCTCCTACAGTCCAAAGCATGCATATTAGGCTAACTGGCTCTTCTAAATTGTCAGATGGTGTGAATATGAATGGTTGTGTGTCTAGTGGAGCTCTGCGATGGGCTGGTGGGCTGTCCAGGGTGTCCTCCACCTTGGATAGATGAACTCCAGCCTCCCTTGCAAATCCTAGTAGGATTAATTGGTTCAGCAAATCGACCAGCCATCTTTATGATTACTGAGTATACATTTAGGTCCATCATCAGCAAAAGCAAGGGTTTTCTTGGATGATAACCCCGACCAGAACTAGGACTGGATAGCAGACGGATCTGTATCAGCGGCATCAGAAGTATTTTAAATGCAACCTTTGTCAAACGATATTGAAATATACACCGATCAGCCATGACCTGACTGGTCTGTGTCTAGACGGCCCCATACACTAACTGTAAAAGCACCGTTTGTCCGGACTCCTTTCTCTCATTACCAGCATGTACAGGCTCTGCAGTCTGTGCCACTATAGTTCTTCGTGGCTTCAGACAAGTCTCCTAGGTTAATGCTATACAGTATTCCCTTGACTATTTGCGGTTTTGCACCCACGGTTTGAGTATTCGCTGACTGCCGAGCAACGGGCACGTGATTCAAATTCATCCAATGGCTGTCCTCCTTTTATCCTGTTTGGTTGAGCTGATGTCCCACCCCTTTTTTCTCATTCGCGCACAAGTTGTCAATGAGCCTCTTTTTTTGTGTGTGTTTTAATTACCAGTTAAGCTCTATGATACCACTCAAACGCTATGCGCCTTTTCTGGCTAAGCGATAGAAAACGCCGGATGACTCCTCTGAAGAAATAAGAGTTTCTCCTGAGAAACGACGGTTTTCTCTGAACTGTTGTATTAAAAGCTTTTTCAATTATTATTCCAGTACAGTACCTAAGTTCATGTTTATGCATGTTATTCTGTAACATGTTTAACAAATGATACCAAAAGGATAAACTTTATTACAGTACTCTTCATGTCCTTTAACATTGAAGTTGGAGTGACGTCTCCAAGATGGCGCTTCCCAGAGGGCGACGTCGCGGAGTTCTCAGAGTGAAATTGTTACTTTGTTCGTTTTCATTTGTTGTTTTGTTTGTTCGTTTTTTGCACTATGCTCGTCTACGACCAGTCGACTCTACTACAGCTATAAGATCGGAGTATCTTCGGGCGTGTATAACTAAACAGAGCTAACATGAGATTAGCAGCGCTAACATGCTTTTAACAGAGCTAGCATGCTATGGTAGGCAGCTCAATGTGAGCCGCATCCCAGCTAACAAAGAAGCCCAAGCGGGAAGGGGCCGAACGACGACTCTGGCACTTGGGATTGCAGGGGATGAAGGCCGTGTAGCCGGCTGGTATAATCGCCTTATCGGGTGTACTCTCCTCGAGCCATGTTTCACAGAAACACAGTCCTGTAGATCCCTCTGCACTGCAATCTGAGCATGAAGCTCATCCATCTTGTTTCGCAGGGACTGAACATTTTCAAGCAGTATGGCCGGAAGTGCTAACCAAGCGCCGGAGAATCTGAGAACTCCACCTGAGCTTATTGTTAGCATTGAGCTCCCATAGCATAGCATAGCATAGCAGCTCACGATAGAAGTTGTTGCGTGCTTAGCTGCTCATAGCTGTAGTCGGGGCGACCGATTATAGACGAGCATAGTGCAAAACATGAACAAACAAATAAAACAAATTAAAACGAACAAAGAAACAATTTGACTCTGAGAACTCCGCGACGTTGCCCTCTAGGCAGCGCCATCTTGGAGACATCACTGCAAGACATCACTCCAAGTTCAACGTAAAAGGACATGAAGCGTAATAAAGTTTATCCTTTTGGTATCATTTGTTAAACATGCTACAGAACATAAAATCTCACGCACAAACATTAACTTAAGTACTGTACTGGAATAATAATTGAAAAAGACTTTAAAACGAGTGCTTTACAACAGTATATGCTGTATAATGTTTATATTTTATCATCAATAAAAATAAGAGTAAAAATTGAAAAGTTTTTCTTAATCATTGCTATATTTTACTACATTAATACTGTATTAATGAGTAAGACTGTCTATAGAATGTGTTTAAGAAGCATATTTTAACGCATGTAATAGATACATAGTATTTTACTTCCGGCTACTCATTCGCGCATGTGATGTACAGAACTCGCAGACTATCTCGATTCGCGGGAGGGCTCGGAACCGAACCGCCACGAATGTCGAGAGCCTACTATAATCAAAATATACATAATTTTGAGTGTGTATTATTTCATTTTATTCACTATTAAAATCTTATAAAGTATTAAACATAAAAAAGCTAGTCTGAATTTGTTCCGCAAAATACTTCAATTATCCCATGCGATGGCCTGGCAAGCCGTCCAGGGTCTACCCTGCCCTTGCCCGGTGTCAGCTGAGATTGGCACAAGCCTCCCCGCAACCCGAATTAGGATCAAGCGGTTCAGAAAATGAATGAATTATTCAATTATATACAGCAGAAATATGAACGGTCATTAAAGGGTACCTGTGGTGAATTTGTATTACTAGCTCTTTAACACCATAAAGTATGGCATCAGCACTTCCGTCAGGCAACATCAGTCCTTGCTTCCCATGAAGTACGTGCGAGAGCTGCAACACTGCTATTACTACGAGGCATGAGAAACAACATGCTGCCTTCTTGATTTGCTGTTCCAGTCCTGGTAGTGACATGAATTCATTGTTTTGTCCTATTTGCGTGTGGCAGACACAAAATTGGTCAGTACTGAGCTGTGTGTTGCCAGGAAAACGGTAGCATGCAACGCATATGGCTGCACGAACAACAAGCGCAGAAATCACGGATCACATAACATAACATAACATCGGCACAGGCTATACTCTGGAAATGTTGCCTTTTTGGACACCATTCGATATGTCCAGAGACCAGTTCAACCCGACCTACTATCAGCGTGAACTGTGGACAGAACTACTCCTCACGAAGCTCAAGTTTTTACGTCTAAAATCAGACTCTTACTACGGAATTCTTTCATAAAAAGTCGAAGAATGATGACGGACGGAACCAGTTAAAGGTAAGAATCTTTCGTTTGCAGTGAGTTTTATCACCAAAAATGTCGCTTCGCTGCTTGTTTACTTGCGCTGGATGACCAACTCAATGAGTTCACGCCACTTCCTCGGGAGGGGATTGGGTGTCCAGATTTGTTCAGCCCCTCGCGAGTATTCTATGGAATAAAATTACCCAGTATAGTGCTTTTTATGTTATAAGCTCAGTATTGCGTAAACATATTTCATTACGCTGTAAGAATGAACAATACACTTGAAACTAGATTTGTTTGTATACATCAGTTTGTCCAACACTTACGCAAGAATTTCACACAGTTCAAGGATGAATGGCAGACCACAAATCACACGTGTCTCCTGACCACATATTAACAAATGACGCTTTGTGTATGTGTGTATTTGTGTGTGTTAGGAGGCGACACAAGATCTGATAAGATACAACAGGCAGAGCACAGCGGAACCGAGGTCACGCCCAAAATTTTTCCAGCACTTATTTGCCAGACAACCGCCGATCGACCTGCTTTCCCTTTGTGTCTCCTTTCATGATGTCTCCCCTCCAGCACGGCGTGCAGACGCCCAAACTCACGTTCTCTGCACAGTCAGCACAGGAAAGCGGACAAAGGAAGAGAGTGTTTGAGAAAACACTGCTATCAGACACGCACTCTAACCCACGCGCGCACACAGACAGGGAGCGAGAGAGCAAAAGAGTAAGATAGATCCTATTACACACTGAGAGGCTTAGGACATGACGGGCCTAAACATGGAGCTGACAGAATCCACTTAGTAGAATTGAAACAACAAATGTCTGTAGCGCATCTAAGCTGCCGGCCAGTTATGAAATCGTGTCAGATTTTAAATCTGCCGTATGATCTGCTTAGAATATGAACGCAAAAACTTAAACATAAAATCATTGCGCAATGACAGACAGCTACGACCCAGACAGGAAACTCTGGTTTTGTAAACACTGTATTTCAGGTACGTTTTTCTTGTCAAACACCAAGACACACCTTGCTAACACACACACACACACACGCGCACGCACACACACACACACAAAATGTCTAATTCAACTCTGGACACTCTAGTTATTTAGTTGAAATCTAGGGAGAGGATGCATTACATTTATAGTGTCTTTTATCAGACCTTTGATCCGACACACAGTAGTCACCTGATGTGATCACCTTATGAAATTGCATTATACAGGGATCCCTCACTTTCCGTGGTTAATTGGGACCGAGATCCCCCCGCGACCGTCAAATTCCATGAAGTAGGATTAACCCCCCCCCAACTGACATATACGTACATGTATGTGTATATAATATCAATAAATACATATTCAAAGCTATAAATGCTTAGAATAACAATTAAACATTCAAAAATAATGCATAAGATGTAAATAAAATATAAATACACACACATACAGACACGCGCGCGTGCACACACTCAGATGCGCACCTCACATAAAAAGTAAGTAAGTAAGTAGTTTTGATGGGGTTTTTTTGTTTTTTAAGTTTTTGTTTGTTTTTTGTTGCATAATTGGCCTTGTTTTGCAATATTTTCCTTAACTGTTCCCCCTATTCTTCCTTAATTTCTAATTCGATGAATATTTAAAAAAAAAAAAAAAAAACGCGATGCACTAAAGCTGCATGAATTGAAGCGTGAAGTAGCGAGGGATCCCTATAATTAACGTACATTCTTTTTAGCAACCATTACCATACAACCTTATTCATCATCCTTCCACTAGGTGGGAGCATCCTATTTCAAGAAAGCAGCCAGTCATGATTGACTGAAGAAGGACTGCATGCTAACTCGTTGCTGTTGAGCATCACCAGAAATACGTTTTACTGTTATTTTGCGATACTGTATTAATCCGGGCAATGGTGGCCCAGTGGTAAGAAGCTGGACAGCTGAGCCTAAGGTAGGGCTTCAAGCCCAACTGTCAAAGTTCTCACTGCTGCCCCTCAGTGCAGTTAATTGGGTTATCAAAGACCGGCCATGTCTCTCACTGTCTGTAGTGAGAGGCTGTAAAAGAACCGTTGCTGACTTTCGACAAGAGTAGCCACATATCCGTCAGCGTGGTTCTGCCATGTCCAGGGTGTACTCTGCCCTTGCCCAGAGTTGGATGAGATGGGCACCAGTCTCCACATGACCCTAATTGTGATTAAGCGGTTCAGAAAATGAAAATATTAATGCTACAAGGGAAATTATTTCCTCTGCGTTTAACCCATCCAAAGTGAGCACACACGTAAATAGTGAGGACAAACACACGCTCCGAGCAGTGGGCTGCCACACACATTGCAGCACCTGCAGGGCATTCGGGAATCAAACCAGCGGCCTTCCGATCCCAAAGCCACTTCTTTAACCATTAGGCCACGGCTGCCCAAAAACTGCAAGTGAAAGAAAAAAGGGAACAAATACCTGAACAAATCATTCTGCCATGCAAATTTCATGGTTGCATATTTAGAATAGATGTTCAGTGATTATTCATCCCTCAGTGACCTACACATTTTAGTGATTTGACACACGTGCTCCAATGTGTGCCATAAAAATAAATAAATAAAACAAAAACTGGTCTAGGATCAGAGCACAATAAGACCTCAATCAGCATATGCAAAAAAAAACATAAATGAGGCATTGACGGCTCAGTGGAGCCTTAAGACTACGGATTACTGATCAGAAGGTCAGCGGGTCAAGTCCCAGCACCACCAAGCTGCCACAGTTGCACCCCTGAGCAAGGCCCTCAGCTGCTCAGTTATATAAATGAGGGGTGTCAGCCAAAAACCATGAGTATAATTTAAATGCAATGACTGACCCAGAAACAGGAAACAGCGCTACAGTGCTCTCTGAATTTGTTCCACGTCGCCATACACCACGGAACGGAGATCAGTGAGAACTCGGGAAAAGATGATTCAAAGGAAAAGTGCATCTTTCACAGGACAAACACCCAAAGGCATGCGTCACATGACCGCTGCTATCAACATTTAGCAACGAGGCTTGTGAATGCTTTAATTTCTTTTGTCACTTGTCACTGCACATTACACGGCCAACAGCCAAGCAGGAAAAGGCAGCGAGCTCTTATATAAGAGGGGCAGAGAAAGGCTTCGGGTTAGGCAACAAGAGAAAACTGTCAATGCAGCAATTTCAGTTTTCTCAAACTGTCCGATGAAATGAAACTGAAGAACACAAAGGACACAACGGTTGCAGGTACATCGAGAGTCTTGAAGTAATTATTAAATATATCCGATAGCTAAAGTTCTCCCAGGACGGAGAGTTTCGGGGTAAAAAGCCTCTCACAAAAACAAGCGCACCAGTGTAAGTAGAGTCAGAAGGACCCGACACGACTGAGTGTACTGCACCGTCGCTTAGGAGCACAACAACAAGAACATTCAGCTCAACCCACGCAAAGCCTCGTCTTCAACATACCTCGTGTCTTTAACTCTCCTGGCTGGTGCTTTAGCGAAATTTTTGTACAAACCTGAGCAAAATCCAATTCAAGTATAAAAATGGCAATGACAAAAATATAAATAACAATAATAACAATAATAAAGGTATAGTGGTTAACATTAGGGTAACTGGTCATTCAATATAATTTCCCCAGATGTGAATAACTAAGTGTGCATGGACATGGGTATGCTTGCCCTACAATGGTCTGGCAAACTGTCCAGGCTGGTTGAGATAGGCTCCAGCTCACCGCAATCTTAGTTGTAGAAAGCAGTTCCGCAAAAGGAGATTTTAGCATTTAAATTTTATATCTTTATTTACACCATGCACAGAATAGAATAAAACGTACAAGTACTGAAATACTTTATCCCACTGGTCCAACTCTAGGCAAAGGCAAGATGCACCATGGACAATTCGCCAGTCCAGTGTGTGTAAGATACATATATACATATATGTGTGTGTGTGTGTGTATATATATATATATATATATATATATATATATATATACACATATACACATACATATATATATATATATATATATATACACACACACACACAGGTAAGGTAGGTAAACTCTGTTGGGCTTTTACACTCGAGCCATAGTGGCTCATCAGGCCGGTACTTATCCCCGGTTTCTGTAGCGTGAAGCGACCAGGAGTTCAACTCCTCCTGGATGGGACGCTATTCCATCACAGCTTACCTTCCCAGTATATTTTTACTGGTACCATTTATACTGCTGGGTGAACAGAGGCACACTTGTGGTTGAGACTTTGAGGGTCTCAGTGGGATTCGAACTCACATCCTCCCGATCATGAGCGCAGCACCCTAACCACTACACCACTGGCCATATACTGTGAAAATATATATATATTTTTTTTTTTTGCCGCTGAACGGAGAAGTGTCTTTGGGACAGAAAGGTCACCGATTCAATTCCCGAATCCCGAATGTGTAGCAGTGGGGGAGTGAGTTTCACCTTCCCTCCCTCCGCATGAATGGCTGAAGTGCCCTTGAGTAAGGCACCCAACCTGTGTGTGCGTGTGTGCAGATGAGCGATCACTTTGGATCGGAAAAATGCAGAGGAAATAATTTCCCTTATAGGATTAATACAGTAAATTAAAAGTAAAATCAAAATATCATCATCTGCATATACATATGTGTATGTATGTGTATGTATGTATAAATATATGTATACATGAAATTTGTATATTGCTTCTCTGTAAATTTATGCTAATTTATTCTGACTTTTACACTTCCCTTATCTGTTCAGAACTGCTTCTAACTGTACATACTGTATATATTACACTGGCTGCTCACTGCACTTCTGATTGGATGCTAAACTGTATTTCATTACTCCGTATTTACACATGTGTTAAATTATGAATAACGTTGTCTCTAACCTAATCTAATCATGTGATCATAAAGCACCTCTGAAATGTTGTGACGTTTCAATTTCAGTGATTTGAACAATATCATGAGTTTAAGTTGTGTACAACATTTCCTCTCCTGTGCAGTCCCTCGGATGTTCAGGTCTCGGAGTAATCCAGGTGAGGATTTAGCAGCACGAAGGTGAACACTGAACCTCCAGTAGCCCCATATAGAATATTTAAACCAAGCTGATAATGAATAGACTGCGTGAGCTGGCACGGCTCTTTGGAGTATATTTGGATGGAATGCAAAAACATTTCATAACACACACTTGCTGGATGGTTTACCAGGGACACCTGCAGACCTGTTCAATCTTGCACCAATCTTATCAGCCAATCATGAGGCAGAGACCAGGTCTAAAGCGTTGGATAATGTTCACGTCATACATCAGAATGAGGAAGAAAAATAAAAGGAACCAAGTGACCGTGACATGGTTATTAGTCTGTGTATTTTACAAATAGCTGACTTCTTGGGATTTTTCGAACATATTACAGTTCAGTGAGCTCAGTGAGCGCCGGCTCTGTGCAGACAAATCCCTCCGGTTAGTGAGGGCAGGTCAGAGGAGACCAGTCAGACAGGTTTGAGTCGAGGGGAAGGAGAACAACACTTTACAACTGTGTACGGCAGACAGGCACCTCAGAAAAATCACAAGCGCAGGGAGAACATGCAAACTCCACACAAAAACGCCCCAAGCTGGGAATCAAACTTGTGCCAAACACTGTTTATTCTAATAAAGACGCGTTCACTAATAACATTACTACAGTCATGACATTAGTTGACATCTATGTTATTAGTGGATAAATTCGAATTTAAGAATACGCCTGCACTGTCTAGCTTGAAGAGAAAGTTTAACTTGTAATAATCTAACTGGATTCCCTACTGGAAAGTTGCCGTCTATGTAAATGCAACGATTATCGTTTTATTACTTTTTGTGTACAATTTCAAATGTCTAGTGATAACAACATAATATATAGCTCATGCCAAAGATAATAACTTACAAGGACTGAGTGCACACTCATGGACTGTGGACACACACACAATTTTCTGCAGAACTAAAATTGGTGTATCACAGTACCTTCCGCATGGCTCACACAAAATCTAATAACCAAGATCTGCAGTCAGACTGACATGGACAGCATACAACGGCGCAGATGGACCACCTAAGGTTCCTTTCAGGAATTTAAATGGGTCTTGACACTATAACTGCCTAACCCAGCATATGCCAGCGTACAGAAACATTTTTGGCATTTGCTGACGTACAAGTTTATTTGGAAATTTGCAAATTCACTCATTCATTTTATTCGGTTTATTTAAGTTGTTTGATTCATGTGTCCCCCAGTGCAGCTAACTGGGTTATCAAAGGCCGGCCATGTCTCTCACTGTCTATGGTGTCAGGCATGTAAAAGAACCATTGCTGACTTTCGACAAGAGTAGGCTGCAAAGCCGTCAGCGTGTTTCCGCCCTGCGATGGCCTGGCGAGCTGTCCAGGGTGTACTCTGCCCTCGCCCTGAGTTGGCTGGAATGGGAACCAGCCTCCCCACGACCCTAATTAGGATGAAGCGGTTACAGAAAATGAACTGAACTGATTCACGTGTTGAAATCTTGTATAGATGCATACCCGTTTCTCAAAATATGCCAATCAACCGCCTGTAGAAAAGTGCGAAAGTCCAGTACCACGCAATGCCAACATTTTGTTACTCCGCAGAACGCAATGCAAACATCGCCCATGCAAGTGAGGTCATTTGACTGGACTTTGACACCGTCTTGGGTGAAACCTATACATGGACTCAAGGGATTGCAATCATGCTGGTTGTCCAGTCGGTGCAACATTTGTTAGCTATTTGTTAAAACATCGTACATTTATTCATCGTTAGATTCATATTTGGTCAGATTCGTTAAAAATGGGTTCCCAAGGCGCGTGACTATTAACCCGGAGACCGTAAGTTCGAATCCGGGAATTAATGCCACAACTCTCCGTGACCGGGAGTCCATGGGAGCTAAATTGGCCGAGCTCTCACAGGAGGGAGGGATGGCATACGCTCACTTCCCTACCACTCACTGCAATCACCAGCCAATCATGGGCGTTTGTGTGCCCATTCGTACGAGGGGTCGGACAGCGCTTTCCCTCGGACTGTGTTAGCCCGCCCCCCAAATACGCATGCGCCTCAGTTCAAAATAGGGGCAGGTGCCTAGCATAGCATGCATGTCACAGAGGGGGTGGGTGCATGCTTTCGCCAGTCCATGGTCGGTGGTGATCGTTTGATAGAAAAGGCAATACTTGAAAAATGAGGGAGGGGGCGGGGTTGTTATACATAAACCAGTGAGATGTTATCAAGTCTTTCAGAATTTGTTTCATTAGTTCTCAGTTCATTCTGTCCAGCCTTTTGGAATCTAATTGTGTATATTCATTCATAATTGGGGCCACAGGAAGGTTGGAACCTATCTCAGCCATCTCTGGACAAAGGTGAGGTACACACTTGTTCAGCATACCAGTCTATCACAGGGCCACAAGAACACAAACCACCATTCACAGTTACATTTAAACAGCCAATCAACTTAAAATGTACATGTCTTTGGGTTATGGGAGGAAACTAGAGTACCGAGAGAAACCAAGGCAAGCACAAACATGCAGCACGCAAACGTTATATGGAAACACCCTTGCTGAGCTTGGGATCTTCTTGCTGTGAGACAGACGTGTTTACCACCACACCACCATACCACCCTGCTGGGTCATAGTCAAACAGAACCGAGCCTTGCACACTCTTGGGTGACTGTAGAACTTCTGAAGGGACCGAACATGTTCTCCCACTTCTTTACACAAGGTTCAAGAAGAGGGTTTGTAGATGTCATCTTCAACCTGTAATGTTCCTAACATACATCCAAATCCTAGTAAACCACCAAAAAAAAAAAAAAAAAGCCAACACACCTTTCTTAAATTCCTCCAGCATGGAATCCAGCTTGGTGTCATGGAACACAAAGTGGACGGGGTGGTTATAAAACTTGGTGATGGTCTTCAGAGTCGTGCAGTCATCAGGATCAACAAACGCCAAGTCCTTTACAAACAAGATGTCCACGATATTCGTGCGCTCCTCCTCATAGACAGGAATCCGTGTGTACCCACTCTCCATGATCTCAGACATGGTGTTGAAGTCCAACACGGCATCGCTGTGAATCATAAAACAATTTGAAAGAGGCGTCATGACATCCTCAACCGTTTTGGTCCGGAGCTCCAGGGCACCCTGGATGATATTCATCTCCTCTTTCACCAGGTCGTTGTACGGCTCGGTGACCTTCAACATCTCGACGAGCTTCTCCCGATTGTACACGGTGCCAATCTCCTGACCTAAAATGCAGTCCAGGAGCTTGCTGATGGGATACGAGAGCGGGAAGGTGAGCAGCATGAAGAATTTGGTCAGCAGGATGGTGTTGGCACCGACTGCCAAACCATGGCGAGAACACAGAGCTTGAGGAACGATCTCACCGAATATGACAATCCCGATAGTGGAAGCGACGACAGCTCCGATCCCTGACCCGATCAGATCATCCAGGAGGATGGTGAGAGTCGTGTTGACCAAGACATTCCCAAGAAGGAGCGAGCACAGTAGGTAGTTCCCTTCCCTTCGGATGGGCTCGATCTTCCTGGCGTACTTCTTCTCCTTGTCTGTGCCACAGCTCTGGACGATGCGCAGCTCCATGGGATCCAGAGCCATCAGGCCCAGGTTGAGACCACTGAACATGCCTGATAGCACCAGAAGGCAGATGATCAGGATCACCTGAAGCCACATGGGAAGTAAGGACGACTTCTCCTCGATCACACGTATCCTGCCATCGTGGTCATCTCCCAGCAGGTACCACTTGGAGTCCTGGTCGTTCCTGATGCACATTGCGTAATCCCTCTGCGCCTCACTTTTCCTCAACAACCTGATCGTTACGTTCAGGATCCCAGTGGTTCCCTGACTGCTGACATTCACGCCACCTTGAACCACAATGTCTTTGGTGAGCTCAGAGCAAGTCCTGTTTATCTTCCCACTGTTTTGAGAAGTATCCTTGTCGTCATCCCCGACCTCCATGAACCTCACCTGCGACCAGGTGTCATTGCTAATGTGCAAGCCGTACAGCCTGAGGAGAATATAGCTCTCCTCCGTCACTGTCACGAACCGTTCCTCGGTGATCTTCGCGGGCTTGCTGCTGCTCTCCACGCGCATACCGAGGATGCGGCTCTCGCTTCCGGACTCGGGGAGCGTTTCCGCCGCGCTCGCGCACACTCTGGGCCACAGCAACAAAGCAAAAGTCAACGTAATCCCCTTTCCTCCGTACCATCCTGTCGCCATGTTTGTTATGCGCTCTCTCCTGGAGCTCACACTTGACGTCACCTGCTCATCGCGCCAGACCCACCTCCTGATTAACATAACACCAATTAGCATTTAGAACGTCATCAGGCAGCGCAGGACGAGGCCCGCTTCGACTCGTGTTTTTAAGGTAGACTGAAACGTTGCTGATTTTAAGGTAGACTGGTTGATTATATTTAATTACGTATGGATTATTGGGCATGTTTGGTTTACGGGTCAATGAAAAGCCTTATTGTGTTCATGATATATTCATTTTAGAGCTCCAAGCATCAGCCTGAAACCCCTATTGTTTCTTAAGCTGTTTACTTATTTATATATAACATATTTAGTTCCTCCACAAAAAAACCCACCTTTGTTACATCTTTTATCGTTTTTCACCCTTCTCTATGATATATTCAAATATTCCAGACACATTCTGTGACGTCATAACCCAAATTTACTCAGTCATACAGTCTGCCATATGGGAACTGCTCCAGGTGTGACCTAGCTATTATGAACAAATGGCAGCCATTTTGTTGACCTTGTACTTGACCTACAAAGACCTTTTCATAAGTTTGTATCAGCCTTTGCTTCTCTGAATACTTTGATGATGATATGCCTAGCACCTCTTGAGATATAGATATGTGTTACCAGTACATAAACAAAGAAGGTAAGCAAGCAATGCAATTGCAAAAACACAAACTGACAGAACTGAAAATACCGTAATACCAACTACAATATAGTGGTTGGTAATCACATGCCAATTTTTAAAAATTCCCTTCTCTCTCATTACCTCCACCAAGCGAGGAGGTTATGAGATGGGCTGTGTGTGTCTATGTGTCTGTGACCACAATAACCCGAAAATTAACATTCAGATTTTAACGCAATTTTCACAAAATGTTTATCTTGTACCAACAAAGAACTGATTAAATTTTGGGTTGGGATCCAGAAGGATTTTAACATAATTTTTTACATTGGTAAAACTACACATTTTAGATGATAATGAAATGTCTCCACCAATGCAGCCGTGATGGGGGGGGGGGGCACAAACCAGTATCCACCCTCACGCCGGTCCCAAGCCCGGATAAATGCAGAGAGTTGCGTCAGGAAGGGCATCCGGCGTAAAACCAATGCCAAATAAAATATGCAAATCAAAACAAAGAATTTCATACCGGATCGGTCGAGGCCCGGGTTAACAACGACTGCCACCAGTGCTGTTAACCAACAGGGTGCTGGTGGAAACTGGACTACTGTTGGTCAAAGATGTCAAAGAAGGAGAGCTAGGAGGCGTCTGTAGGCAGAGAGATAAGAGAAAGACATGAGTCCAGGACTAAAAGTGGGGACTTTGAGTGTTGGAACTATGACAGGAAAAGGTAGAGAGCTGGCTGACATGATGCAGAGGAGGAAGGTGGATATACTGTGTTCAGGAAACCTGTTGAAAAGGTAGCAAAGCTAGAAGCTTAGGAGCAGGGTTTAAGCTGTTTTTTTTTCATGGTATGGATGGGAAGAGAAGACTACATCTTGTGCAGGCGATGTAATTTAAAGGAAGTCAGTGACTGCAAAGTCATAGTGGGTGAGAGTGTTGCCAAACAGCATAGGATGGTGGTGTGCAGGATGATGCTGATGGTGAGGAAGGTGAAGAAGGCAAAGGCAGAGCAGAAGACAAAGTGGTGGAAGTTGAAAAAGGAAGAGTGTCAGGTTGTCTTCAAGGAGGAGTTGAAACAGGCTTTGGGTGGTCAGGAAGTGCTTCCAGATGACTGGACAACTACAGCTAATGTGATCAGGGAGACAGGTAGGAGAATACTTGGTGTGTCATCTGGAAGGAAAGTAGATAAGGAGACTTGGTGGTGGAATGAGGAAGTGCAGGAGTGTGTACAAAAGAAGAGGTTAGCTCAGAAGAAGTGGGACATTGAGAGGACCGAAGAGAGTAAACAGGAGTACAGGGAGACACAGCGTAAGGTGAAGGTAGCGGTGTCAAAGGCCAGAGGACGTATGATGACATGTATGATAGGTTGGACAATAAAGAGGGAGAAAATGATTTATACATGTTGGCAAAGCAGAGAAATAGACAGGGGAAGGACGTGCAGCAAGTTAGAGTGATAAAGGACAGAGAGGGAAATGTATTGACTGATGACAGAAGTGTGCTGGGAAGATGGAAAGAGTACTTTGAAGAGCTGATGAATGAGGAAAATGAGAGAGAAAAAGAGTAGAAGAGATGACTGTTGAGGACCAGGAAGTAGCAAAGATTAGTAAGACTGAAGTGAGGAGGGCATTGAAGAGGATGAAGAATGGAAAGGCAGTTGGTCCTGATGACATACCAGTGGAGGTATGGGAGTGTCTAGGAGAGGTAGCAGTAGATTTTCTGACAAGAACATTCAACAAGGTCTTAGAGCAGGGGTGTCAAACTCGTGCCACAAAGGGCCATGTGGCTGCAGGCTTTTGTTTCAACCTAGCATCAGCACACCTGACTTGGCTCATTCAAACAACTGATAAGAGTCTTCAGGCATTTGATTGGTCAGTCTCTGGACAGAGCACACAATTTGACCAATCAACTGCCTGAACACTCTTATCAGTTGTTTGAATGAGCCAAGTCAGGTGTGCTGCTGCTTGGTTAAAACAAAAACCTGTAGCCACATGGCCCTTTGTGGCACGAGTTTGACACCCCTGTCTTAGAGAGTGAGAGGATGCCCGAGGAATGGAGAAGTGTGCTTGTGCCCATTTTTAAGAACGAGGGAGACCTACAGAGTTGTGGCAACTACAGAGGGATAAAGTTGATGAGCCATACGATGAAGTTATGGGAAAGAATAGTGGAAGCTAGACTAAGGGCAGAGGTCAGCATATGTGAACAACAGTTTGGTTTCATGCCAAGAAAGAGCACCACAGATGCCGTGTTTGCTTTGAGGATGTTAATAGAGAAGTACAGAGAAGGTCATAGGGAGTTGCATTGTGCCTTTGTGGATCTGGAGAAAGCATATGACAGGGTACCGAGAGAGGAACTGTGGTATTGCATGAGGAAGTCTGGAGTGGCAGAGAAGTATGTTAGAGTGGTGCAGGACATGTATGAGAGATGTAAGACAGTGGTGAGGTGTGCTGTCGGTGTGACAGAAGAGTTCAAGGTGGAGGTAGGACTGCACCAAGGGTCAGCGCTGAGCCCCTTCTTGTTTGCTATGGTGATGGACAGGCTAACAGATGAGGTGAGACAAGATTCCCCATGGACTATGATGTTTGCAGATGACATTGTGGTTAGCCTCAGTAAAACAGAATACACGTGTGTGAATGTGAAGGACCCAAGGGGAATGGTGAGGTTACAGGGAGCAGAGATGAAGGTGGAGGATTTTAAGTACTTAGGCTCAACAATCCAGAGCAGTGGAGAGTGTGGAAAAGAGGTGAAGAAGCATGTGCAGGCAGGTTGGAATGGTTGGAGAAAAGTGTCCGGTATGATGTGTGATAGGAAGGTATCAGCAAGAATGAAAAAAGTGTACAAGACGGTATTGAGGCCAGCGATGTTGTATGGTTTAGAAACAGTGGCCCTGGGGAAAAGACAGGAGGCAGAGATGGAGGTAGCAGAGATGAAAATGTTGAGGTTCTCTTTGGGAGTAACGAGGATGGATAGGATCAGGAATGAGCACATCAGAGGGGCAGCACATGTAAGATGTTTTGGAGACAAAGTCAGAGAGGATAGATTGAGATGGTTTAGACATGTACAGAGGAGGGATAGTGAGTATATTGGTAGTAGGATGCTGAGGTCGGAACTACCAGGCAGAAGGCCTAGAGGAAGACCAAAGAGACGATTCATGGATGTAGTGAGAAGGCAGTTGATGTAAGAGAAGAAGATGCAGAGAATAGGATGAGATGGAGGCAGATGATTCGCTGTGGTGACCCCTGAAGGGAACAGCCGAAATGTCTACACCTTGTGGGCATTAGATGGAAAGCTTGGATTGAAAAGTTTACTAGCTGCTTACCGTGGTGGAGGTCTGCGCTCTCCAGGTGCATTTCTGTTTTTCTAATTTAAAAAAAATCTGCTCTCCTTTTTTCTTCTCTTTCCTTCTCCTCATCATTAGTCTTCTCACCCGGACAAAAATTGCTGCTTGGACCAAAATTTAATTTTTGTATTCTGCATTTACTGTTGCTGTTTTCAATGAAACATACTTAATAAATTCCTTTGAATGTTCTTCTGTTATAATACTGGCTCCCTCTTGTGTTCGGCAGTGAAGTAACCTTGTAGAATGAAAATCGTGATGTACTTGCAGTAGATTTCCACCAGACGGCGGTAGATATCTATTGAGATCTTGTGTCTCAGCCCCGGTCTTGTTGGATATTTGATGTAATGAAACAGACCTCTCAGGGACGCTCCACCGGACGTCGGACTCGTGACGCCAGTCCCGCTGTCACGAGCCACCAGTCTGTCACATGACCTATCAGTGTTACGATGTCGTACATAAAGGGGCGCTGTCACCCTAGGACATCCCAGCTCCATTCTAAATTTACATTTACAACATCATTTGGCAGATGCTCTGGAGCTACTTCCAATATACTGAATGTTTTTTATATACAACTGAGCAATTGAGGATTAAGGGTCTTGCTCAACGGGGGTGGGGGGTTGAACCACTGACCTTTGCATTCTATTATCTGTTTTCACTTTTTACATCATTTTAATTATTATTGTCAATTATTATTTTTATCATCTTCACAAATATTGGTGTGGGTAGCATTAAACTATGTGGGGCCGGTAGCATAGTGGTTAGGGTGCTGGGCTTGAGATCAAGAGGTTGTGTGTTTAAATCCCACTTAGACCCCCACTGTGCAAAGACCCCTGGGCAAGGTCTTAACCACAAGTGTGTCTCTGTTCACCCAGCAGTATAAATGGTACCAGTAAAATATACTGGGAAGGTAACCTGCGATGGACTAGCGTCCCATCCAGGAGGAGTTGAACTCTTGTTCGCTTCACGCTATGGAAACCGGGAATAAGCACCGGCCTGAAGAAGCACAAGGCTCGGGTGTAAAAAGCCCAGCAGACTCATCATTACACTGCCATCAGTGGTGGCCTAGTGGTAAGGTGCTGGATCACTGATCTCAAGGTTGGGGGTTCAAGCCCCTCTATCTCGATAGGTTATCACTGTTCCCCAAGTGCAGCTAACTGGGTTATCAATGGCCGACCATGTCTCTCACCGTCTATGATGTGAGAATGTAAAAGAACCATTGCTGGCTTTTGTCAAGACTAGTTGCATAGCTGTCCGCGCGTTTCTGCCTTGCAATTGCCTGGCGAGCTGTCCAGAGTGTACTCTTCCCTTGCCCAGAGTCGGCTGAGGTGGGCACCAGCACCCCTGTGACCCTAATTAGGATTAAGCGGTTACACAAAATTGAATGAATGAGTTTGCACCGTGATGAATGCGCAATAATCACATTCTTTGGTGTAATTAGACCCGGGTCTGTTTAAGCCACAGTACAGTTTGAAAAATGAAGGCGGTAAATGAAAACAGTCAATTGAAAGAAATGAACCCCCCCCAAACCCCCCACTACACCATCCACACTACTCTCTCCCCCTTCCTGTCCTCACTGCACCTCTGCCTTCTGTGATAGACCTCACACCCCTCTCCTACCTGTCAGGTACAAAGGTAAAGTCCGTTGGGCTTTTTACACCCGAGCCGTCTGGCTCATCGGACCAGTGCTTATCTCCAGATTCTATAGCATGAAGCGACGAGGAGTTCAACTGCATGGGACGCTAGTCCATGGCAGGTTACCTTCCCAGTATATTTTTACTGGTACCCATTTATACTACTGGGTGAACAGAGGCACACTTGTGGTTAAGACCTTGCCCAGGGGTCTTAGAACAGTGGGGGTCTCACTGGGATTTGAACACACAACCTCCCGATCATGAGCCCAGCACCCTAACCATGACACCATTGGCCCGACGTCAACTCCTACCTGTCAACTTCATTTATGATCAGGTCGAGAAACAACTGAAAAGACTCCACTCAGACAAGGCAGCAGGACCGGATAAGGTGAGCCCCCGTGTCCTTAAAGCCTGTGCCCCCCACCTCTGTGGAGTCTACAGAGGGTTCCAGTGAAGGGGAAGACACCCTGCCTAATTCCTGTACCAAAGACCCCACATCCCAGTGCACCCCAGAATCACTGACCCGTGGCACTGACCTCACATGTCATGAAAACCCTTGAGAGACTAACACTGGATCAACTCTGACCCATGGTGAGACAACATATGGACAACCTTCAGTTCTCTTACCAGCCTCGTATAGGAGTCGAGGACGTCATCATATACCTGCGTGCCTGCCTGCATGTCTACCACACCTACCTGGACAAGCTGGTGAGTATTGTGAGGGTCATGTTTTTATACTTTTCCAGTGCATTCAACACCATCAGACTGATCCTCCTGGGTTAGAAACTGACATCAAAGCAGGTGGACATCTATAGTGTCCTGGACTGGGGAACAACTGACCAGAAGACCACAGTATGTGCACCTGCAGCACTGTGTGTCAGACATGGTGGTCAGCAACACCGGAGCACGACAAGGGACCGTCCTGTCCCCTTTCCTCTTCACGCCCTACACAACAACCTTCAGCTACTGTACAGAGACCTGCCACCTTCAGAAGTTGTCTGATGACTCTGCGGCAGTCTGATGTATCAGTGGAGGTGATGAAATGGAGAATCAGCCTGTGGTGGACTCCTTCGTCACATGGCACGGGTAGAATCATCTGCAGGTTCATGTGACAAAGACCTGATTGTGGACATTAGATCTAAAACATCAGCGACCCATATTTCCCTTCCGAGCGACAATGTGGAAATGGTTTAGAATTACAAATACCTTGGAGTTCGTATTGACAAACTGGACTGGGTCAAGAACAGTACCACACTTTACAAGAAGGGCCAGAGCCGTGTCTATTTTTGAGGAGGTTAAGGTCATTTAACATCTGTTGGGCACTACTCAGAATGATCTAGGAATGTGGTGTGGCCAGCAATATCCTCGATGCTGGTGCATGTGGGGATGGAGTTGGACTCTCTGACAGTGGTGTCAGAGAGGAGAATGTTGTCTCAATACTTTTTCATAGAGCAAATATAAGTAAAAATAAAAGGACAGAACAAAGACTTTCTATTGAAACTTCATTTTCACTACAGATCTGTTTCGAGGGCTGGTGAAACCATCCTCTCTCTTCAGGTGATTACAGAAGGATTCTATATATATATATATATATATATATATATATATATATATATATATACTCTCCAACAATCCAGAGCAATGGAGAGTGTGGAAAAGAGGTGAAGAAGCGCGTGCAGGCAGGTTGGAATGGATGGAGAAAAGTGTCCGGTGTGATGTGTGATAGGAGAGTATTGGCAAGAATGAAGGGAAAAGTGTACAAGACGGTGATGAGGCCAGCGATGTT
>CM045734.1:53318563-53361063 GCA_024760905.1 Plotosus lineatus
CTATGTATGATATTACATGTGCTAAGATATGCTTGTTAAACACATTCTATAGACAGCCTTACTCATTAATACAGTAATAATGCAGTAAAAATGTAGTAATGACGATGTAAAAACTTTTTAATTTTGTACTGTGATAATATTTATGAATAAATAAAGTGCTTAGGCTCCTTACCAGAAGCTAGAGAAGATGCAGGGCGTTTGAGTGACATCATAGCGCTTAAATAATCATTAAAAACACACGAAAAAAATTTACTTCACAATTCAGGTAAACACATCATCTGCAACCAATCAGCAGGAGGGAGAAACAAAAGCTCTCATCCATTGGCTAAATTTGAATTGCATGCCAGTAATTTCCAGGGCTGCTGCTAATCTGCGAGTATGCGGGGCCGCGACCGGTGAACAGCGAATGGGCAGGGGCGTACTGTATTTATGAATAAAGGATTCTCTCTCTCTCTCTCTCTCTCTTGCTCTCGCTTTCATTTGTTGAGCCAGTTAACACTCTGTTAGGGTTGTGAGGTCAACACTGGGCAGAGGCATGGTACACCCTGAACAGCTTGCCAGTCCACTGCAAGCAGCACCCACAGAGGCCACTATATTTCTACAGTTGAGACTAGAAACCAAAAGAAATTAGCACATTGAAAGCTCCAGTCTTATTGCGTACTTACATACTCCAGGCTCAGCACAGGTCAGAGATCCATCCTCAGGTACGAGGTGTGCGTTGTAGCGCTGACTGGCCAAGATCTCATGCATCTGGCCTGCCTTCATCCACTCTCCCCGTTTATTCTTCTTGAAGACTCCGAAGCCTACATCTCCACCCTCACAGGAGAACTGCCACCTGAGAACGGAACAGAGATGGCAGTACCAGCAGTTAATGAGTTGACTACTACACTTTATTTACCAGTGAGTGTGCATATTTAAAGTGTTTTATCTTCCATTATCACTTCATTTTTGGCTGAATTGAAAGGATTCCCATTCACATACTCAGCATCGCTTATTCTAATGTTTTATGTATTTTTTTGGTTCTGTCTGTTCGCAATAACAAGAACAAGATATGACCAGAGGAATGATCCTGCACATGCGCGATAACATGTCTGTGAAATACAGACTCAGAAAATGTTTAAAAAGTCCAAGATCAAGTGTTCTGTGCTCTCGTTCAACTCAAGATGGTGATGTTTACCAACATCTTCGTGCCCAGTGCAGAGCTCTTTGGGATTTGTGTACAGGAGGAAGTAAATGGTTTCAGAAAGACATTGTGGCCGATTCCATTTTATTTACACGGGAAAACACTGCATTTCATTTTTATTGAATAAACCTGGGAAGTGAAAGTGCCTCGTAAAAGGGAACAACGTTACATCTGTCTCTCTGTCTCTCTCTCGCTCTTTTCCAGTGTTAACCTGTCCAGGTCTTCAGAAATATTCCATGAAACAAACATCTAGTTGTTGCTTCAACCAACTTGGAAAGCTACTTTCTATGAGACACCTTCAAAAAACAGACACGGTAGGACGATATCAGGGAATAATAATAATTTGTCATGTTTCGACTTATCTACACAAGTATAACTTACCGTATTTTCCGAAATATAAGTCATACTTGTTTCATAGTTTGGCCGAGGATGCGACAAATACTTCAGTGCGACTTCTATGTGAAATTATTACATATAATTCTGTTCGTCATAATAACGAACATAATTTCACATGTTCGTTATTTTCACACTCACAACCACAAGAGGGCAGTGTAGGCTTGTGTATTAGTACCTGCTAATCCTGTACCACTGAAAATTCAAACGTTCAACATAAAGAGTACCTTAAAAAGACAATTCGACAGAACAAAAATTGCCCCTAAAGAAAATCCTATTCTGCAGTTTACAAGCTGCAAGTAGTGAAATATGCAACAGAAAATGGTAATCGAGCAGCAGAAAGTTTGGAGTGAACGAGAAACTTGTGAGGAAGGACTGGCGGAAAGCAGAGATTACTATTACTGCAGTGAAGAAAACAAAAAAAGCTAATTGTGAGTTAAAAGCTAGATGGCCACAGCTAAAGGAACGAGCTCGCACATGTGTGCTTGAGCAACGTGCTGCAGGGAGGGGCTTGTCATCAGCACAATTGCGTCTCCAGGCCCAGGTAGTTGTCAAGGAGACGAATATAACTGACTCTGCAGGAGAACCTTCTTGATGTTATCGCTTCATGCAACGCAACCGCCTCTCTATCAGAGTGAGGACCACAATGTCACAAAAACTGACAGCAGATTTCCAAGCCAAGGTAGACAGTTTCCGTGAGTTTACGACTTATAGTCCAGTGCGACTTATATATGTTTTTATTTTTTCTTTATTATGCATTTTGTGGCCAATTTGACTTGTACTCCAGAGTGACGTATAGTCCATAAATACGGTAACATTAATTGTGTTGAGCAACAACTACTTGGCTGTTGTTTATCACGTAAACATTATTATATTTGTGCATTGTCAGACTCCTGGATTATGGAAAGTGTTGTGTGTTACCTAAGCACACAGCCTGGAGCAAGGATCTCATACTCGAGCTGGTGGGAGGAGCCACGGCTGATGGACACACAATGGTCATACTGCAGCTTAATAAAATCTCGTGCGTAGTATGACTCGGGCACCAGGCCACCCTGATTAATCTGTGCAGAGACAAACTGGTCATGCGTCGGCTCAACCAATGCATTCATTCAATAATAAGAAGAAATAAAGAATAGAAAAATGAAACTTACACAGCTGGCAGGATGGTTAGTGCAAAAAAAACAGGTTGGTGTGATGTTGACAAAAAATATATATATAAACAATGATTTGTTATATTAGCATATATTTTATGGAGGATTCTGCCTTTGGTGCATTTTTCAAACTTTTTGTGGACATTTGGAAAAGATAAAGGTGTTTCGAAAACTAAAATTTTGAAGTAGGCACTAAAGCATCAATATTCAGAAGGAAATAATTTTGACTAAACCAGCTTGTGAACAACACGGTTATACGGTAGTGTTACCCTCTTATGTAATTCACTCACTCACTCACTCATCCGACCAACTGATTTCTCCTGCTATTTGCCAACACCAGGAGAAGGCGGGTTACGCCCTGAAATGCTCGTCACACCATTGCAGGGCAACAAAGAAACGCAACCATTTACACACACAGCAACAGACCGCAGGACAATTTGGAACAGCATCCAGTTAGCCTAAGGTGCATGTCTATGGACTGTATGAAAAAAACTGGAGTACCCTGAGGAAACCCACACAAGCACAGCGGGAATATGCAAACTCCACGCAGAACAACCGTTGCCGAGCCCGGGATTCGAACCCAGGACTTTCTTGATGTGAGACGGATGTACGAACCACAATGCACCGTACAACCGTGAAACAGTGAGGCAGATTTTTACCACAAAATATTTACACTTCTTGAAATTTTATTGTTCAAGCAGTCAAGTTTACCGACATTAAATAAGGTTTCAATACATTAACCCGAAGTGTATCTCTTTTTTTAAACTTATAAGTGCACTTTATATATATATATATATATATATATATATATATATATATATATATATATTGCTTTATTGGCTCAGTACAGTATTCTAAAGTTTGTACACTCACTCACTTAATCCTTTATTAGGGTCATGGAGTGGCATATATATATATATATATATATATATATATATATATGTGTGTGTGTGTGTGTGTAATGTGTGTGTATGTATGTATGTATGTATTAATCCTCTATTAGGGTCATGGAGTGGCAGGTGCCTATCTCAGCTGAAGCTGGGTGAAGTCAGGGTGCACCCAGTGCAGCTTGCCAGACCATCGCAGAGCAACACGTACACACACCCACACACACCCACACACACCCCACACACACCCCACACACACCCCACACACACCCCACACACACCCCACACACCCCACACACACCGAGAGAGAGAGAGAGAGAGAGAGAGCGATATTCGCAGTCATATCCACATCTAGAAATCCTAATGTGTATGTTTTTGGAATGTGGGTGAAAACCAAAGTGCCTGGAAGAAATCTAGACAATCACAGGGAGACCATGCAAACTCCACATACAAACAACCAAATCAGGGAACAGAACCGAGGTACCGACCACTACCGACCTAATTTAATTGCATTTTACTTTCTAAGCCTCTTAATACTATTCAGGGGCGCTCATCTCAACCGACTCTGGGTGAGGGCAGGGTACACTGTACATTGTACGAATTTAAAAGATAGTGTTTAGAACGCTACAAAAAACAGCACTGAGGTCAATCGGACAAAGGTGACGTCAATATAATTTACAGATGCCTAAAACAGCTCCATATGATTGTGTATTGTGTTAAACACCAGATATCAAGTACACGCTGACGTGCTTGGTGATTTGACAAATATAAACATAAATTTTTCGATCCCAAGAAAGACAAACACGCAAAATCCACAAAACCATAAATCTTTTTACTTTGTCTTTAGAAAGTTTCAATATGTTATCTACAAGCTCCAGTCATCTTCGGGCACAAAGACAAACTCTACCTTGTCCTTATCCATTTTTTTCTCCAGACGTATGAAGGAAATGTTAAGGACGCTGTTGGATGTGGACTAAATACTGACATCCAAAGCAACCTTTTGGCGCTTCAACAACCAATAATAGCTAAACAAATCCTGGTCTGTTTACAGATATAATACCTGATACTATGTGAGACATCAATGAAATAAGACGGCTGTATTTCTAACACAGTAGAAGAAGATTGAAAAGACTAGATCACATTTGAGAGATCCCAGTCCCATGTAAACATGCAACCCTATAAAGGGATCCAGTTGGGCTTCTCAACGACCTCTCCTCCAGTCCCGCAGAGGGCAGCGTCTTTACCTACGTATCTATGAGCAAACAACATGTCAAGACAGATCAGATAATAACCAGGCCTAGCCATGTTGGTATTTTTTTTCTTTGGGTAATGCAGGATGGCTGATAAGCTGTACTACTTGCCTACAGCAGAATAGGATGGGGGGGGGGGGGGGGGGGGTCACAGTCTGGGAATTTATTCAACACAGATGTTAAGATCTCACAGCTAATTTGTCTGGATTATACCAATCAAAAATGATTTCACACAAGTGAGGCCATAATAAGACATAATAAATCAAATGTTCTCTGAATCTTTGCAGGTTTTTTCCTATTTGGATTGGCTCATGATCCTATGAAAATCAAATGTTAGTGTGAGATTTTGCCCAGTCAGCATAAAGCACACAGACAACAGGGCCGATTCATTCCGCAAAAGCTGGATAAGCCTTTAGGATGGATTATATGAAAGCTTCCTGTGTTTCCATGAGACATTTAACAAACTCAGCAAGCGTGATCTGTATTTTTATAAAGTGACTAATGAGGTTAGAATCCCAAGAAACCTAAAACCCATTTAATTTCTAAGCAGTGCATAAGAGAAAAATATCTGAAAACGTATTTGTCTTGAAGGCCAGATAAAAAAAGATGCAGCATGTGGTTTTCTTTCTCTCTCTCTTTTCTTTCTTTTTCGGTCAGGTGACTGTTGAAGCCCAAAAGCTTTTAAAGCTAAATGTAGGTAAAGCGACTGAAGCTATACAATTTACCCTCGATGACCTCGTAGATTTAACATGTATTAAATTCTGAAACTCAGAACAACTGTCTATAAAATAGTAACCTTGCAGCTACAAAAATCTTTAGAAAATAAAATTATTTCAAACAGAACTAAACCAATCACAGAATCATAATCTCAACATCTAACACCCAATCACCTTCTATCTTGTCTTTACCTTGTCTGAAGTGTTTTTTATGAAGTTTTGAGTGTGATTAAAAAAATTTCAATGGAATTTCCAGGTGCATGCACTGATGACAAAGAGAGTTTTTTTTATAGAGAGATTTTTTTAAAATCTTTTTTAACTTTAAAAAGGACAAAAAATTTTCAATATTTCGTTTAAGTTTAAAGGCGAAATTTGCATGATGAAAAGGCTGAAAATTCCTGGCAGGTTAGTTCCTCGAAAACTAGTCAGTTATGTTATAAATTTTGGAATTATATTAAAGCTGAAATTATCAGATCCAAAATGGTACCAACTAACTTAAAATGAAGAATTATTGACTTAATACCCACTTTTCTGTGCTGGGTTACATATAAGGGAATGAGAGTCTGTCTGTCTTCCTTTCGGCTTTTTCCCTTTCACTCGGGAGTCGCCACAGCGAATCATCTGATTCGCACGTTTGATTTGGCAGAGGTTTTTACGTCGGATGCCCTTCCTGTCACAACCCTTTTTGGCAAGGGACAGAAACACGCTGACGACTTTGCAGCCTATTCTTTACGAAAGTCAGCAATGGTTCTTTTACATACCTCTCACCATAGACAGTGAGAGACATGGCCCGCCTTTAATAACCCAGTTAGCTGCACTGGGGGGGGGGACAGTGACAACCTTGTGGAGGGTTGGACTCGAACCCCCAACCTTTGGATCAGCGATCCAGCGCCCTATTCCACTAGACCACCACTGCCCCATATAAGGGAATGAGAGTAGCACTAAACAAAGAAAGCCACACAAGATTTATAAAGAGATGGAAGTCTTCCAGGGAAGATGTGTCACACTCAACACTTAGTTCCACTAGTATTTAAAAATTCTAAAATTAAAGTAATAAAAAAGTCCAAAAATTGTTTTGCTATGGGGAAACCCCAAAAACATTTAATACAAAAATAAGATGGCATTTTGAGATGAGAATATTCAGTCAAAGTTTTGTAAAAATCTAGTGATGGCTGTATGACGAGTTGGGGGAGTGACAAAGTTGATGCGAAATACCTAAAGCATCAACTTTTATACCTTACAAATAAGATTCAGTGAAGGATTGTTTGAGAAACAGCTGAGAATTACAAGCAAGTGTGACGTGGAAAATGATGATGCGTGATGACAGACAGTTATCCCCATGTGCCGTGTCTTTGCTTCGTTTTTCACCAGTCAAATAAAAGAGTTTTAAAGCTTTACCTTCTATAGTCAAATATGCTAATATTTCTCTCTTCTAATGAGATAAAAAAAAAGAAATTGTAGCACCAAAAATCAGATAAGAACAAGAATTATAAAGTCTTTTCCCCTGAAAGTGAAATGGAAGGAAAGCCTTCCATACTCTCTAGTTACACATGATCACATGTACATCTTCATTATGAGGTGGTTTTAACTTACAGTTTTGGAGTTACACTGTACACATATTCGTTTGATAGTTTGCACTAGCCAGTTTGAAAAGGCTGTTGTTTCACTCTGGAGAAAGTGCAAAACCGCAAAAATAGAGTGTAAATTCCCCAGTTCATATAAGACAAGTTAATGGAAATAATAACAGTATACAGATATTACACTATCAAAGGGCAGTGGTGGCCTGATGGTAAAAGGTACTGGGTCACTGATCCTAAGGTTGGGGTTTTGAGTCCCACTCTCCACAAGGTTGTCACTGTCCCCCCAGTGCAGTTAACTGGTTTATCAAAGGCTGGCCATGTCTCTCACTGTCTATGGTGACAGGTTTATGTAAAAGAACCATGGCTGACTTTCACAAAGAATAGGCTGCACAGCCATCAGATTGTTTCTGCCCTTTGCTAAAGGGTTGTGTCAGGAAGGGCATCTGACGTAAAGACCTATGTCAAATCAAACATGCGATGATTCGCTGTGGCAACCCGAGAAAAAAGGGAACAGCCGAAAGGAAAAGAAAACAGATATTAAACAATCAAATCAGTTATCAACTAGTGGGCGACTGAATAAAATAAAACAATACACAAATATAAAATCACACCTGCTTCCGTTCAAATACTTTAAATAAAGTAACGAGGATGGATAGGAACAGGAATGAGTACATCAGAGGGACAGCACATGTTAGAGGTTTTGGACACAAAGTCAGAGAGGCTAGATTGAGATGGTTTGGACATGTACAGAGGAGGGATAGTGAATATATTGGTAGTAGGATGCTGAGGTTGTTACTACCAGGCAGATGGACTAGAGGAAGACCAAAGAAGAGATTTATGGTTGTGGTGAAGGAGGACATGAAGGTAATTGGTGTAAGAGAAGAAGATGCAGAGGACAGGGTGAGATGGAGGCAGATGATTTGCTGTGGCGACCCCTGAAGGGAATAGCCGAAAGGAAAAGATGAGGAAGAAAGAAGAAGGTAATACATATAAAATAAATGAAAACTGCATATTATTACTGAAAGCATGAGATGATCGTGTGATTTTATTACTTTTCGAATTACACTGTAACACCCCCACCCCGCATATAGTTACTGCTGATTTTATCTTTCCTACATGAAAACAGCACATTTTCATCGAAACAGACAAACCCTGAACACAAGATTTTATTAAGTTTAAGTTTATGTATTTTCCTTTTAAGGCTATCGATCAGAATACAGCTTTGTCTAAGTCCATGTCTTCACGCAGAAGACGTGACATTAACATAGATATATGATAGTGGCGCTTCGGAGTTCCATACTTATAAAAATGTCCTACAACTATGAGCTCAATGTTGTTGTTACATGCATGCTCACATGCCAACACTGGCAACCCAATAAATGAAGAAAATGTTGGCGATTTTGCCAGGTCAATCTCACCTACCTTTTGAGAGTCTGATTAATCAGTAAAAAAGACTCTAGGATGTTTTGTCTACAGCCCCCAAAATACATGAATAAATAATTAGGTTGCCTTTCCCCAAAGCCCACCTAAGAATACTTGCAATGGCCCAAACATCCTAGGGTGATAGCCTATGGCCCAAATATCCATGCACAGCGAAAATATCAGCAGATTGGCTAAAATGAGCCATCCTGGCAGGTTTTCTACAAGGATTATGAATTCATATCCCCCAATAGTCACAACCTTCACTAATATATCAGGCAACCAGATATATGAGCTGTTTCTGAGAGATTTTCCAGCCAAATATTTAAAATACTGGTCCAATACCTAAAAGATTTTAATACAGGCTTGATGCTAATATGAGAACATTCTTCTTCTTTTCCTTTCGGCTTTTCCCTTCAGGGGTCGCCACAGCGAATAATCTGCCTCCATCTCACCCTATCCTTTGCATCTTCTTCTCTTACACCAACGACCTTCATGTTCTCCTTCACCACATTCATGAATCGTCTCTTTGGTCTTCCTCTACGCCTTCTGCCTGGTAGTTCCAGCCTCAGCATCCTATTACCAATATACTTACTATCCCTCCTCTGTACATGTCCAAACCATCTCAAGCTAGCCTCTCTAGCTTTGTCTCCAAAACGTCTTACATGTGCGGTCCCTCTGATGTGCTCATTCCTAATCCTATCCATCCTCGTTACTCCCAAAGAGAACCTCAACCTTTTCATCTCTACTACCTCCAGCTCTGCCTCCTGTCTTTTCCCCAGGGCCACTGTCTCTAAACCACACAACATCATTGGCCTCAACACCGTCTTGTACACTTTTCCTTTCATTCTTGCCGATACCCTCCTATCACACATCACACCAGACACTTTTCTCCAACAATTCCAACCTGCCTGCACACGGTTCTTCACCGCTTTTCCACACTCTCCATTGCTCTGGATTGTTGAGCCTAAGTACTTAAAATCCTCCTCCTTTCTTATCTCTGCTCCCTATAACCTCACCGTTCCTCTTGGGTCCTTGTCATTCATGCACATGTATTCTGTCTTACTGAGGCTAATCTTCATTCCCCTCCTTTCCAGGGCATACCTCCACCTCTCTCGATTTTCCTGCACTTGTTCTCTGCTCTCACTACAGATCACAATGTCATCTGCAAACATCATAGTCCATGGGGAATCTTGTCGAACCTCATCTGTCAGCCTGTCCATCACCATAGCTAACAAGAAAGGGCTCAGAGCTGACCCTTGATGCAGTCCCACCTCCACCTTGAACTCTTCCGTCACACCGACAGCACACCTCACCACTGTCTTACATCTCTAATACATGTCCTGCACCACTCTAACATACTTCTCTGCCACTCCAGACTTCCTCATGCAATACCACAGTTCTTCTCTCAGCACCCTGTCATATGCTTTCTCCAGATCCATAAAGGCACAATGCAGCTCCGTCTGACCTTGTCTGTACTTCTCCATTAACATCCTCAAGGCAAACAATGCATCTGTGGTGCTCTTTCTTGGCATGAAACCAAACTGTTGTTCACAAATGCTGACCTCTGCCCTTAGTCTAGCTTCCACTATTCTTTCCCATAACTTCATCGTATGGCTCATCAACTTTATCCCTCTGTAGTTGCCACAACTCTGCACGTCTCCGTTGTTCTTAAAAATGGGCACCAGCACACTTCTCCATTCCTCTGGCATCCTCTCACTCTCTAAGACCTTGTTGAATGTTCTTGTCAGAAAATCTACTGCTACCTCTCCTAAACACTTCCATACCTCCACCGGTATGTCATCAGGACCAACTGACTTTCCATTCTTAATCCTCTTCAATGCCCTCCTCATTCATCAGCTCTTCAAAGTACTCTTTCCATCTTCCCAGCACACTTCTGTCATCAGTCAATACATTTCCCTCTCTGTCCTTTTTCAATCTAACTTGCTGCATGTCCTTCCCATCTCTATTTCTCTGCTGTGCTAACCTGTATAAATTATTTTCTCCTTCTTTACTTTCCAACCGAGCATACAAGTCATCATACGCGCTCTGTTTGGCCTTTGACACTGCTACCTTTGCCTTACGCTGTGTCACCCTGTCCTCCTGTTTACTCTCTTCGGTTTTCTCAATGTCCCACTTCTTCTTAGCTAACCTCTTCCTTTGTACACACTCCTGCACTTCCTCATTCCACCACCAAGTCTGCTTATCTACTTTCCTTCCAGATGACACACTAAGTATTCTCCTACCTGTCTCCCTGATCACATTAGCTGTAGTTGTCCAGTCATCTGGAAGCACTTCCTGACCACCCAAAGCCTGTTTCAACTCCTCCTTGAAGACAACCCGACACTCTTCCTTTTTCAGCTTCCACCACTTTGTCTTCTGCTCTACCTTTGCCTTCTTCACCTTCCTCACCATCAGCATCATCCTGCACACCACCATCCTATGCTGTTTGGCAACACTCTCACCTGCTACTACTTTTCAGTCACTGACTTCCTTTAAATTACATCGCCTGCACAAGATGTAGTCTACCTGTGTGCTCCTACCTCCACTTTTAGAAGTCACCCTATGCGCCGCTCTCTTCTGGAAGAAAGTATTTACCACCGCCATTTCCATCCTTTTTGCAAAATCTACCAACATCTGTCCTTCTGCGTTCCTGTCCTGGATACCAAACCTACCCATCACTTCCTCATCCCCTCTGTTTCCTGCACCAACATGTCCATTGAAGTCTGCCCCAATGACTACTCTTTCACCTCTGGGGGTACTCTGCATCACTTCATCTAACTCCCTCCAGAATCTCTCCATCTCTTCTCGCTCACATCCTGCCTGTGGGGCAGAAGCACTAACAACATTGAACATCACACCTTCAATTTCTAACTTGAGACTCATCACTCTGTCTGACACTCTTTTCACTTCTAGAACATTCCTGACAAACTCCTCCTTCAAGATGACTCTGACTCCCTTTCTCTTCCCATCCACACCATGAAAAAACAGCTTAAACCCTGCTCCTATGCTTCTAGCCTTGCTACCTTTCCACCTGGTCTCCTGAAGACACAGTATGTCCACCTTCCTCCTCTGCATCATGTCAGCCAGCTCTCTACCTTTTCCTGCCATAGTTCCAACATTCAAAGTCCCTACTTTCAGTCCTAGACTCATGCCTTTCTTCTTCTCTCTCTGCCTACGGACACGCCTCCCGCCTCTCCTTCTTCGACATCTTCGACCAACAGTAGTCCAATTTCCATCAGCACCCTGTTGGTTGACAGCACTGATGGTGGTCGTTGTTAACCCGGGCCTCGACCAATGCGGTATGTCATTCTTTCTTGTGATTCGCATATTTTATTTGGCATTTGTTTTACGCCGGATGCCCTTCCTGACACAACCCTCAGCATTTATCCGGGTTTGGGACCGGTGTGAGGGAGAGACACTGGTTGGTGCCCCCCCCTCACGGCTGCATTGCTAATATGACAACATTACACTGGGGAAAAATCTTTTCATAATCAGAAAGAAACTTGTCCCACTCAGAGATATCCCTTTCTGTGCCAGAAACTATTACTGAGAAGCACAATGATACAAATATTTATCACAGAGAGCGAAGGATGAAATGCTCACTAACTGTAATAAGAGGCGATGTGCAATGAAGCAACTGCTGTACAGGCTGAACCGAGCATTCCAATACCTTAAACAGCACAATCTGCTTATCTAAATGTTTATATCTGAAGGTAGCAATACAGATGACTAAAAACATGTGTCATGTCCACTGCTGTAATACCATTTTAAGGAATATTATGTAAATATATATATGATATACACATACACTAGTCCTTCTCAAAAAATTAGCATATTGTGATAAAGTTCATTATTTTCTGTAATGTACTGATAAAAATTAAACTTTCATATATTTTAGATTCATTGCACACCAACTGAAATATTTCAGGTCTTTTATTGTTTTAATACTGATGATTTTGGCATACAGCTCATGAAAACCCAAAATTCCTATCTCAAAAAATTAGCATATCATGAAAAGGTACTCTAAACGAGCTATTAACCTAATCATCTGAATCAACCAATTAACTCTAAACACCTGCAAAAGATTCCTGAGGCTTTTAAAAACTCCCAGCCTGGTTCATTACTCAAACCGCAATCATGGGTAAGACTGCCGACCTGACTGCTGTCCAGAAGGCCATCATTGATACCCTCAAGCAAGAGGGTAAGACACAGAAAGAAATCTCTGAGCGAATAGGCTGTTCCCAGAGTGCTGTATCAAGGCACCTCAGTGGGACGTCTGTGGGAAGGAAAAAGTGTGGCAGAAAACGCTGCACAACCAGAAGAGGTGACCGGACCCTGAGGAAGATTGTGGAGAAGGGCCGATTCTAGACCTTGGGGGACCTGTGGAAGCGGTGGACTGGGCTACAGAGAAGCAGCACTGGACTGTTGCTCAGTGGTCCAAATTACTTTTTTCGGATGAAAGCAAATTTTGCATGTCATTCGGAAATCAAGGTGTCAGAGTCTGGAGGAAGACTGGGGAGAAGGAAATGCCAAAATGCCTGAAGTCCAGTGTCAAGTACCCACAGTCAGTGATGGACTGGGGTGCCATGTCAGCTGGTGGTGTTGGGCCACTGTTTTATCAAGGGCAGGGTCAATGCAGCGAGCTATCAGGAGATTTTGGAGCACTTCATGCTTCCATCTGCTGAAAAGCTTGATGGAGATGAAGATTTCATTTTTCAGCACGACCTGGCACCTGCTCACAGTGCCAAAGCCACTGCTAAATGGTTTACTGTGCTCAATTGGCCTGCCAACTCTCCTGACCTGAACCCCATAGAGAATCTGTGGGATATTGTGAAGAGAAAGTTGAGAGACACCAGACCCAACACTGTGGATGAGCTTAAGACCGCTATCGAAGCATCCTGGGCCTCCGTAACACCTCAGCAGTGCCACAGGCTGATTGCCTCCATGCCACGCCGCATTGAAGCAGTCATTTCTGCAAAAGGATTCCCAACCAAATAATGAGTGCATAACTGAACATAATTATTTGAAGATTGACTTTTTTGCATAAAAAACACTTTTTTATTGGTCCGATGAAATATGCTAATTTTTTTGAGATAGGAATTTTGGGTTTTCATGAGCTGTATGCCAAAATCATAAGTATTAAAACAACAAAAAGACCTGAAATATTTTAGGTGATGTGTAATGAATCTAAAATATATGAAAGTTTAACTTTTATCAGTACATTACAGAAAATAATGAACTTTATCACAATATGCTAATTTTTTAAGAAGGACTAATAAATATATATATATATATATATATATATATATATATATATATATATATATATATACACACACACACACCACACATACATACAGGGATCCCTCGCTACTTCGTACTTCAATTCAGGTTTTTTTTTTTTTTTTTTTTTACAAATATTCATCAAATTAAAAAAGAAGGAAATTAAGGAAGAATAGACGAAAAAGTTAATGAAAATGGCACAAAAACAAGGCCAATTATGAAAAAAAAAACCTAAACACTAAACAAAAAAACCAACCCAAAATCTCCTGTCAAAATTAGTTACATTGTTGTATGTGTGTGTGCACGCGCATCTATGTATGTGTGTCGTCTTCTTCTCATGCAATACCATCTGTATGTTTGTGCATTTATAGTTTATTTACATCTTATGTTTTTTAATGTTTAATTGTTATTATAAGCATTTATAACATTGAATGTATTTATTGATATTATATACACATACATGTACGTATACATCAGTCAGGCGGGGATTTGGGGGTGATCCTACTTCGCGTATTTCGATGGTCATGTAGGGATCTCGGTCCCAATTAACCACGGAAAGTGAGGGATCCTTATATTTTTTTTATATATATATATATATATATATATATATATATATATATATATATATAAACATATAAAATATGGTTGTGACCTAAAGAAACCCAGTTAACAATCAGTTAACATGCTTAACAAGTAAATATTGGATATTTACAATACATCACTATAATGAGCTGATCCTCACCCCCAAAACATTGCACTGCTAAAGGATAGGGTTTGATTTGATGTCATTTCCATCCTGATCTGCTGATTTTATTTATAATACAGTGGTGACTTTAAAGGTACATAAATAATAATAAAAAAGGATTATGGGTGATCAGAATTATTATTTCAACAGAATATTTTATTCAACGCAGATATTTCTCATCATTACTTGCACACATAAAAACGTAGTGAGGTAGGAGAGGTGGTGCTAAGTTGCCAGCATGGTATGGATTGGCTAGGAGGGAGCTGTATCTCCATCATACCCATGATGCTTTTCGTGTGCCTTCGACCCATTGTTCGTCACAGAGTTCTAACACGCATAAAGGACAGAGTTACTGTTGTTTCGTGAGTTTTTCGAGTGTGCTCATTGCAAATTTATTTTTCGTCATTCATCATGGGCCCCAAGAAAGTGATTCC
Source organism: Plotosus lineatus (assembly GCA_024760905.1). Taxonomy (NCBI): domain Eukaryota; kingdom Metazoa; phylum Chordata; class Actinopteri; order Siluriformes; family Plotosidae; genus Plotosus; species Plotosus lineatus. The sequence goes on from CM045734.1 coordinate 53,333,608, forward strand.
CAGTGCGACTGAAAAGAAGAAGCGGGCTCGTGGCATGCGGTTGAGTGATATCGCAAAGGAATAAGGTCGAAACCAGTCTACCATCGGTACGATATTGAAGCAGAAGGAGGCCTTAAAAGGTATACTTTTATCATTGTTAAAGGCTTTAGGGGGTAGTATTGGGGGGCCTTGGAACAAATCAGGCCTTTTACATATAAAATGCTACTCAACTTACGAAAAAAATCATGTTACGAAACCACTTCTGGAACGAATTAATTCCGTAATGTGAGGCATGACCATATATATATATATATGTAGATAGATACAGCTTTATTAATCTCACAATGGAGAAATTCACTATATATATATATATATATATATATATATATATATATATATACACACACACATACACAGTATATACATATATACACACACACACACACACACACACACACACACACACACATATATATATATAAATAAACACTGTACATCACCCCCCTCACTTGATTTATTCAGATGTTGATTGGTTTTTTTGAACTATTTCACAATTACTCCATATCACTAACTGTACCAGTAGCTTGGTCATTATGGGGTTTAATTCTGGTATATTATAGAAAATTAAACTATAAATAAAAAAATATAGCAAGCATAGCAAGGAGCTAAAACTATTAAGCACAGAGCAATGTCCACCTATCTGAACTACGTACAAGCTGACTTGTGTCCTCTAGTTTGTGCTGTGACCCAGTGACTATCAACCTTTAACTCACCCTGGTCATGCAACGTGGGTCACCATCAGGATCAGTCAGTTTTCCCCCATAGATGGCCGGGAGTTCCTCGGGGTCAATATGTTTCTTTAACACCTCCTGCCAATTGGCTGAGTAAACACAGACATGTCAATGTTTGCATCAGAAACATTAACTGTGTACATGTATAATGGGTATACTTGGCTGATATTTTTGTCAAGGCAACAGGAAAAGGAATACTGATAAGATATACATGATACAAGAAATCTAATAAGTCAGATTAACCTACACCCCAGAACCATGATCTTGCGGCGAGTGTCTTCACTCAGAAAGTGCTTCACCAGATTATATGCAACAGGAAACAGCTTGGGTGCTGCAAAAAAGTTAAGTTGGTTAAGTATGAGGAAATCCTTCACTGTAAAAGGAATGAAACACGAAGGGTGATGTGATGCCATTATCAATATTTTTGTAATGACACCTTTAAAAAACATTTTATACAACTTATACTGTACTTCAATTAAAATATTAACGATTAATTAATGGGGCAGTGGTGGTCTAGTGGTATAGGGCGCTGGAGCGCTGATCCAAAGGTTGAGGGTTCAAGGCCCACTCTGCACAAGGTTGTCACTGTCCCCCCCAGTGGAGCTAACTGGGTTATCAAAGGCCGGCCATGTGTCTCACTGTCTATTGTGTGAGGCATGTAAAAGAACCATTGCTGACTTTCGACAAGAGTCGGCTGCAAAGCCGTCAGTGTGTTTCCGCCCTGCGTTGGCCTGGTGAGCTGTCCAGGGTGTACTCTGCCCTCGCCCAAAGTTGGCTGGGATGGGCACCAGCCTCCCCGCAACCCAAATTAGGATTAAGCGGGTACAGAAAATGAACTGAACTGAACGATTAATTAATTACATTTCAATACGATCATAGCTGCCATTAAAGAATATATCATGTACTGTCAAAGCTCTTTTTATTACAGAGAATAGTATCCATTTTATAATAACAACAGCCCTGATAGCCTGTAATATTTTCTATAATGGCAGTTTTATCAGTACATGGTACTTTTCTTTATAACAGCAGGATGGAAAGAATTTTTAATAGTTTTGGGAGCATATAATGTCACAGCTAGTGTTGCATAAAATAGTATATATAATAGTATATACTCTCAGAGCAGTAGATCTAACAAGGTGTAATATTTTTATTATAACAGCAGCTCTGAGACTATAATATTAAATATTATTGTTATATTAAATATTCTGAACTTTCGGAGCTGCCGTTATAAAAAAAAATATACAATGTCAGAAATGTTATAAAAAAATATGATATACTGTCAGAACCGCTGTTAAAAGATATATTTTCTATTTCAGAGGCTCTAACATGATATAATACCATATAATGCTAAAGTTGCAGTAATAGGAAGTACAGGGATCCCTCACTTTCCGCGGTTGATTGGGACCGAGATCTCCGCGTGACCACTGAATTCCACGAAGTAAGATCAGCCCCCCCGACTGACGTATAAATACACGTATATGTTTATATAATATCAATAAATACATATTCAATGCTATAAATACTTAAAATGAAAATTAAACATTAAAAAATAATGCATAAGATGTAAATAAAATATAAATACACACACATACAGACAAACTCAGGTGCACAAATCACAAAAATGTAATTGGTTTTGATGAGAGGTTTTGGGTTGTTTTTTGTTTGTTTTGGATTTTTTTTTTTTTTTTTTTTGCATAATTGGCCTTATTTTTGTGACATTTTCCTCAACCCTTCCCCTATTCTTCCTTAATTTCCTTATGTTTTAATTCGATGAATATTAAAAAAAAAAAAAAAAAAACGCGATGCACTGAAGCTGCATGAATTGAAGCTCGAAGTAGCGAGGGATCCCTGTACAGTAGGCCATTGACTATTCGGGGGTTTGCACTCACGGTTTGAGCACACACCTGAATTCACTATTCTCATTTACTCCCAATCTGTGCCAGAGGATTAACTCACATTACATCACATCACCGCTTCTTTGGTTTGTAAGAAATGACTATAAGTAACAACACATTCTGATCATATTCATTTGTGTACAACCTTGAAACTTACCCTTTATAACTAATAATCTCTTGAGTCCTTCAGGATAGTTGTCTTCAAACATTGTTAAGACCTACAAGAGAGGAACAAAGCCTGCTGATTTCACAAGAAACATTCATTTCCTATGACTAACAGCCTTTAAAAACTGTAATGTTCAACATGAGGTCAGGTTATACAAACATTTAGTTTAGTGAACCAAGGGCAATGATAAAGGAGTAGAGTGTACACAGCAATTGAGGTCCTACCTCTCCATATGTCTCTATAGCAGGCTTCCATAGGTGCTTCAGGCCCAAACCTTCACAATCATAAATCATTGTGATGGCTTCCACATTTCTACCCAACTGATAGCAATAAAAAGAGAAAACAGACACAAAAATGGGTCAATTTCACATGCAGTCTCTTTACGCCAATCTTCTTCTCCTTTCGGCTTTTCCATTCAGGGGTCGCCACAGCTAATCATCTGCCTCCATCTCACCCTATCCTTTGCATCTTTTCTTACACTAACTACCTTCATGTCCTTCACCACATCCATGAATTGTCTCTTTGTTCTTCCTCTAGGCCTTCTGCCTGGTAGTTCCATCCTCAGTATCCGACTACCAATATACTCACTATCCCTCCTCTGTACATGTCCAAACCATCTCAATCTAGCCTCTCTGACTTTGTCTTCAAAGTGTCTTACATGTGCTGTCCCTCTGATGTGCTCATTCCTGATCCTATCCATTCTCGTTACTCCCAAAGAGAACCTCAACATTTTCATCTCTACTACCTCCAGCTCTGCCTCCTGTCTTTTCCCCAGGGCCACCGTTTCTAAACCATACAACATTGCTGGCCTCAACACCGTCTTGTACACTTTTCCTTTCATTCTTGCCTATACCTTCCCATCACACATTACACCAGACACTTTTCTCCAACCATTCCAACCTGCCTGCACACGTTTCTTCACCTCTTTTCCACACTCTCCACTGCTCTGGATTGTTGAGCCTAAGTACTTAAAATCCTCCTCCTTCCTTATCACTGCTCCCTGTAACCTCACCGTTCCTCTTGGGTCAGTGTCATTCATACACATGTATTCTGTCTTACTGAGGATAACCTTCATTCCTCTCCTTTCCAGGGCATACCTCCACCTCTCTCGATTTTCCTCCACTTGTTCTCTGCTCTCACTACAGATCACAATGCCATATGCAAACATCATAGTCCATGGGGAATCTTGTCTAACCTTGTCTGTCAGCCTGTCCATCACCATAGCAAACAAGAAGGGGCTCAGAGCTGACCCTTGATGCAGTCCTACCTCCACCTTGAACTCTTCTGTCACACCGACAGCACACCTCACCACTGTCTTACATCACTCATACATGTCCTGCACCACTCTAACATACTTCTCTGCCACTCCAGACTTCCTCATGCAATACCACAGTTCTTCTCTCGGCACCCTGTCATATGCTTTTTCCAGATCCACAAAGGCACAATGCAGCTCCGTCTGACCTTTCGTGACCTGACGTGTGTCTCTGATCATATTAGCTGTAGTTGTCCAGTCATCTGGAAGCACAAGCACTTCCTGACCACCCAAAGCCTGTTTCAACTCCTCCTTGAAGACAACCCGGCACTCTTCCTTTTTCAGCTTCCACCACTTTGTCTTCTGCTCTGCCTTTGCCTTCTTCACCTTCCTCACCATCAGCATCATCCTGCACACCACCATCCTATGCTGTTTGGCAACACTCTCACCCACTACTACTTTGCAGTCACTGACTTCCTTCAAATTTCATTGCCTGCACAAGATGTAGTCTACTTGTGTGCTCCTATCTCCTGTCTCTTCTGGAAGAAAGTATTTACCACAGCCATTTCCATCCTTTTTGCATAATCTGTCCTCCTGCGTTCCTGTCCTGGATACCAAACCTACCCATCACTTCCTCGTCCCCTCTGTTTCCTGCACCAACATGTCCATTGAAGTCTGCACCAATGCCCACTCTTTCACCTCTGGGGATACTCTGCATCACTTCATCTAACTCAATGCAGAATCTCTCCTTCTCTTCTAGCTCACATCCTGCCTGTGGGGCATAAGCACTAACAACATTGTACACTACGCCTTCAATTTCTAACTTGAGACTCATCACTCTGTCTGATACTCTTTTCACTTCTAGAACATTCCTGACAAACTCCTCCTTCAAGATGACTCCTACTCCATTTCTCTTCCCATCCATACCATGAAAAAACCAGCTTAAACCTTGCTCCTAAGCTTCTAGCCTTGCTACCTTTCCATCTGGTCTCCTGAACACACAGTCTGTCCACCTTCCTCCTCTGCATCATGTCAGCCAGCTCTCTAGCTTTTCCTGCCATAGTTCCAACATTCAAAGTCCCTACTTTCAGTCCTAGACTCATGCCTTTCCTCTTCTCTCTCTGCCTATGGACACACCTCCCGCCCCTCCTTCTTTGTCATCTTCAACCAACAGTAGTCCAATTTCCACCAGCACCCTGTTGGTTAACAGCACTGATGGCGGTCGTTGTTAACCTGGGCCTCGACCGATCCGGTATGAAATTCTTTCTTGTGATTCGCATATTTTATTTGGCATTTGTTTTACGTTGGATGCCCTTCCTGACGCAACCCTCTGCATTTATCCGGGCTTGGGACCGGTGTGAGGGAGAGACACTGGTTTGTGCCCCCCCTCACGGCTGCATTCTCTTTACGCCAATATACTCAGTATATATACACTACACAGGAATCACTTGCTCTCTCAGAATAATAAACTTCATTCAAAATATTTTTGCACTCCAGATTGGAACACAGTGAGCAAAATAATGAGATCAGTTGAGGGGGTTGCCTTCCTTGAGAGATGGTCCTGGTATATTCAACTGGCAGGAGCCACTGAGCAGACCCAGACATTGCTGAAGGAATTTTTTAAACCTGTCTGGCCTACGAACACCTTGGGATTTCCCATGATGAGCTAGATTGTTGCTGGGAAAAGTAATGCTTGAGTTTCCCTCTTAGACCTGTTGCCTCTGCAGACCTTGAGGAACAAAACAGATGGATGGATGGATGAGTGGTAGAAAGCCACCAGCTAATTTTTGGTATTATGCTACAAATTGACTTATTCATGACTGACATCGAATAAGTCAAATGGCTATTGCAAGATTGGTATGCGACAATGTTTCTCCTCATAATTATCACACAGGATAGATTGGCCCCATAGCAGACAGCTCTGACTGTCCGCCACTTTTGTTAGCAAGTTACTACAATTTACAGTGAAGCACCTCAGCCATGAGCTGTAAAACTTTATTTTATTTTCTTGATATTCATACTGCTGTAAGCCATTTTCGATAGTGAATGACAACGACCAGGAGAGCGGTGCAAAGCTCACACATCCAACAGCACTGTCAGTAGGGTGTAGCCCAGGGGTCGGCAACCCAAAATGTCCAAAGAGCCATATTGGACCAAAAAAACTACAATCAAATCTGTCTGGAGTTGCAAAAAAATAAAACCCTCATAGCTTTATATGAAGGTAACATAGGCTGTAAGTGTATATGATCCTACTATCAACATGACCAAGTAGGCTACAAATACATAAAGAACATTCATAATTAAATGTTTATTTTCCCTGCAGCGCATCCTGGAGAGAATGACACCACATGACTACTCTGTTGTATGATATTTTGTGCTTCAAATTTAACTTCCATTACTATATTAATGTATTATGTTTTGTTGCATTGATGAAATTATAGAAACTCAATAAAGAAATCCGTTGCCCATCAGTTTACATACCTGCACAACCGTGCTGTCTGTTCAATGTAAATCACATCACATGACTTATGACGACGTAAAAACCCATGCCAAATCAAATGTGCAAATCAGATGATTCGCTGTGGCGACTCTCGAGAACGGGAAAAAGCCAAAAAGAAAAGAAGAAGACTGATTGGTTGCAGATGATGTGTACACCTCTTTTTTTTCTCCTTCGCACATGTCATCAACGTGACTGCTTGAATTACGAATTCACGTTTTTTTCCCCCATGTGTTTTCAATGATTATTTAAACCTATGCTTCTACACCTTTACTAATCATATCATTTTAAGAAATTGTGTTATAAATAAGTAAGATTCACAATAATATTGTACACTTCCCAGTCAAAATAAGTCACACATACGTATATGGTGTTCTACCTTCAGCCTTGCTGATTGCACGAAATCGTCATGCCATTGTCTAAACAAACTTAAGAAACATAATAATTATTTCTATCCAGTGTTGTGTTAAAGTTACACCAACATTTTCAATTCATGAGGGAAAAACCAAATCCCTCCATAAAATCTTCTCCAGCACATCTCGAAAAACGTTCAATATGGATAAGGTCAGGACTCTGGAGTGCCAATACATATGTGAATATGAATCCTCATGCTCCCTGAACCACTCTTTCATTATTTGAGTCCCTATTTTATATCCAAGCCATCAGGGAAGGAAAAAGTGCATTGATGTGATATCCTGCTCACGAAGAACATTCAAATCATCAGCTGCTTCATTTTAAGGCCACATTACTGTTGCTGAGCCTCGACCGGATCAACTGGAGCAACAATGCCAAGAAGATTAAATGCTGTGGTCAAGGATAAATGCTTTCCATGAAAATCCTAATGTGTGTGTGCACCTTGTTTTTTTTTTTCCTTCATGTCTAACTCAAAGCACAGGTGTCAAACTTAACACCAGGGGGCCAAATCCTGCTCCTAACTCGGTTAATGTGGCCCGCCAGAACTTTTAAAGAATATGATTATCAGAAATTATTTGTATCATCCATTACCATGAAATGTAATTCATCATCCTTCTACTAGGTGGCAGCAACCTAATTCAAATAAACAGATAGTAATTCATGAATCAAAAAAGACTGTAAGCCAGTTAATTCCTGTCAAAGGAAAGAAATAGGACAATAACCAAGAAATAGGCCAAGTAAAGCAATAATTTTGCCATGCAGCTTTCATCCCATGTTATTTTTTAAATGGATGTTCAGTGACTGATCAGGCTCTTGGTGACCTAGAAATTTTGTGATGTGTCCCTCAGTAAAAATGAGTTTGACACCCCTGTTTAAAGCTTAGTGTCGTTAATGTTTTCTTTACAAGTATAAGACCGGCTGCCCCTGATGCCACTGCCTGACACCAACTGCCTCTTTAAATTACACGGGCCATTAGGCACGCCATCTTTCATCCTCTTACCCTCTCACTCTGTGAAGTACACTCCTTCTGCAGCATCTCACAATCTCGTACTTTTGTCTTGATGAAGTCCTGCTTGGAAGCAGACAGAAGGAGACCTTTGGGATCCACTGGTCCAATAACGTCATACCACACAGGGCTGCCTTCACGGTCGTAGCCACACATTCCTCCTGAGAGAAACTTCTCTAAAACCTAACAAGCAGCCATTGAAGAACACAAAGCATGACATGAGCATCAATGGAAATCTCAGTTGTGGGTTAGTGCCTCTAATATAGTAAATGATTTTTAAATGGAAATGTTCCAGAGAAAACATCTCTGAAGAACTTTGTTCATTCGTGTATGGAAATCCTACCTCAGGAGGCTTCCAATCTGTGGTGATGGTGTCGGCCTTCATCTGTCTCCGGAACTCCAAATGCTAAGAAGTGGAAGATGTATATTGTATAAGGTATAGTATCATTTAAAGGAAAATTTCTTTTTTAGAATAAATTTCCAGCTAACCCTGATGAACACACTTGGAGACATGATGTTTGATTTTTAAAATGACATAAAACACATTGCCATCATTACTTTTTAGTCACCTTCTATTTGAAATTGGAAAAGCCAGTGGGAGAGCAACTCGCATTGTTTTAATTTTTAAGACTCATCACTCTGTCTGACACTTTTTCCACTTCTAGAACATTCCTGACAAACCCCTCCTTCAAGATGACTCCTACTCCATTTCTCTTCCCATCCACACCATGATAAAACAGCTTAAACCCTGCTCCTAAGCTTCTAGCCTTGCTACCTTTCCACCTGGTCTCCTGAACACACAGTCTGTCCACCTTCCTCCTCTGCATCATGTCAGCCAGCTCTCTAGCTTTTCTTTGCATAGTTCCAACATTCAAAGTCCCTACTCTTAGTCCTAGACTCATGCCTTTCCTCTTCTCTCTCTGCCTACGGACACGCCTCCCACCTCTCCTTCTTCGACGTCTTCGACCAACAGTAGTCCAATTTCCATCAGCACCCTGTTGGTTGACAGCACTGATGGCGGTCGTTGTTAACCCGGGCCTCGACCAAGCCGGTATGGGGGTAATGCTTCTGATTTGCATGATAAAAGTTTGGCATTGGTTTTACGTCGGATGCCCTTCCTGACACAACCCTCTGCATTTCTCCGGGCTTGGGACCGGCATTAACACAGGTTAGTGCCACCCACCCCCGCCTCATGGCTGCATTATTCAAAAATAATGCATAAGATGTAAATAAAATATAAATACACACACATACAGATGCGCACGCGGCACACACACAGATGCACACCTCACATAAAAATGTAAGTAGTTGTGATGAGGGGAGGTTTTGGGTTGTTTTTTTGTTTTTGTTTGTTTTGCGGCATTTTCCTTAACTTTTTCCCCTATTCTTCCTTAATTTCCTTACTTTTTAATTCAATGAGTATTAAAAAAACGCAATGCACTGAAGCCGCATGAATTGAAGTGCAAAGTAGCAAGGGATTCTTGTATTTTTAAATAATTGACATCTAAAATTTTTCTGAATTGTTTCTCTTTAGTCACATGAAACCAACCATTGATTGTTTTTGTACGAAACAGTGTAAAATTTACATTTTTATTTAAATTATTCAATTAAATAGTAAGCAAAAAGCATTCCCATAGCATTATTTGCCTATGCACCCAAAGTTACCTTTACGTTACAAGAAACTAACGAACAAACTCTGTATTCAAATTCAGTGAGGGACATTTCAATAAGCTTTCTGTATTGAAAAGAAGTGCAGTGAGGAATAAAAACACGCTTAGGCAAACATCTCCTGTAGCGCTTCACATTATAATGTGATTACTGTCTAGGTGAGCATGTGAAAAGTAGCTTTATGGATCCTGAGCCTTATTCAGGACAAGATCAAAAATTACCACTTACATCTTTATATAACAAAACAAGTTCATCCAAATCATTGTTCAATTTCATTTCATCCAATTCCATTCATGTTTTTTCATGAATAAATACATGCAAGTTATTCTATATAGGTCAACCTTGTAATGTTTGCTTACAACAGTGTCCACTGGGTAGTGGTGGCCAGATGGTAAAGGTGCTGGATCACTGATCCTAAGGTTGGGGGTTCAAGTACCATTTTCCATGGGTTGTCACTGTCCCCGCAGTGCAGCTAACTGGGTTATCAAAGGCCGGCCATGTCTCTCACTGTCTATGGTGTGACGCATGTAAAGGAACCATTGCTGATGTTTGACAAAAGTAAGCTGCAAATCCGTCAGCATGTTTCTGCCCTGCGATGGCCTGGCGAGCCGTCCAGGGTGTACCCTGCCCTCACCCGGAGTCGGCTGGGATGGGCACCAGCCTCCCACGACCCTAATTAGGATTAAGAGGTTACAGAAAATGAACGATAAAGAGTGTACACTTTCCATTCAAAGCACTTGAATAAACCCTTCAGAATATTTTAGAGTTAAGAAACTTCGCCAGCAGCGCCACAAGAACAGAAAAGAGACGCAATCTGCAGACTATTTATTACAGGCACATGAGCTGCACAGTTATGACTGACTACAATTGTGGCTCATCAAATCATGTTCTTTTGTCATCATTTTAAATCTCAACTTACTTTAACATTCAATTTTACAGGCTCGAACCTGACTCTTGCCTGACTTTGAACTATAACCTTAAATTTGTTTTTAGGCAGATTAAACAAAAGTAGAAAGCAGCATATCTGATTTTATCACCATAGCAACTGAAGATGACCTTTTAAAACAATGACAGAAGCAGATCAGGTGAGCTCCACAGGCTCTGAGTGAATTACGTGTTATGTAGCTAATGGAGTCTTTTTAAACCCATTCAGAGTTTTAGTGTATTCATTCATTTATTCATTTTCTGAACCGCTTAATCCTAATTAGGGTCGCGGGGGAGCTGGCACTCATCTCAGCCGCGTCAGGGCAAGGGCAGAGTACACCCAGGATAGCTTGCCAGACTATCACAGGACGGTTTTAGTACAGTCTGCTCCCTACTTACGAAATCAATCAGTTCCAGAGCCTTTTTCGTAACGCGGGAGTTTCGTAAGTAGGGGGCGCATTTTACATGTTAAACGCCTGATTCGTTCCAAGGCTCCCAAGGCTACCCCATGAACCCTTTAAAAACGATAAAAGTACATCAATTTTGTATGAAATGAAAATAATTTATGAAACCATTTAAACATTTTATTAACATATTAAACAATTTAATTAACATATTTATTAATTAAACCATTGTTAAACATTTTTTATTAACACACACACACACACACAATACAGCACGCATTAAATGTGTATTGTATACACATTAAATGTTTATTGTGGCGCTGCAGGCCATGCCCACAAGCAGGATGCCAAAGCATTTTAAGACTTGGAATTCCCTGCTTGACAGATCGGAGGTCCAAACTCAACTTTAACTTGATTCCTTGAGGGATCGGACGTCCACATTTATTAAACATTTACTTAATTAAACAACTTTAAAAAGAGGGGATGTCACTGAGAATAATTGAGAAGCACTACACAAGGCATTCTCGGAGCACGGAGGAATACACATAGAAGAATACGAGGCTAATCGGTTCGGAAAAGCCATTTCCCCAGCAGAGTTTGTAAATCAAATTTTGCTCGTTGGATGGGGCGGATTTTTGGTGGGATCAAAGACAGTATGTGGGGCCGGTGGTGTAGTGGCTAGGGTGCTGTGCTCATGATCGAGAGGTTGTAAGTTCAAATCCCACTGAGACCCTCACTGTGCTAAGACCCCTGGGCAAGGTCTCAACAACAGGTGTGCCTCTGTTCACCTAGCAGTATAAATAGGTACCAGTAAAATATACTGGGAAGGTAACCTGCGATGGAATAGCGTCCCATTCAGGTGGAGTTGTACTCCTAGTCGCTTCACGCTGTGGAAACCAGGGATAAACACCGGCCTGATGAGCCACTTGGCTCGGGTGTAAAAACCCAACAGACTTTACCTACCAAAGACAGTATTATGGAAAATTCATTATAAAGGAAAGCCGTCGTAAGGCACTGCATTTCACAGAAACACAAACAAAACTACAATTTGACGGCTTATCTTTCCATTTTAATGTGGGATGATGATCTAAGTGCCCATATTCAATTAAAAAAAACAAAAAACAAAACATTATCCACTTCAGATAATTTATCTTAACAGCCGGATAGCAAACCAGTCCGAATGCACCATTCCTCTGTAGAGGTGCTAACCTTATCATTAACATAAATGTCAGCCATGTAGGGAATAAATAAATAAAAGTTTCACCTGCATTTCCTGACTATAGCGTGGAGTGTATGTTAAAAGGAAAGATTAACGCTGGTTTGCTTTTCAGTTCCTTTTTACTAGTAGATTTTCATTTTCATTTTATCCCATCTTGTCAGTTTAATTATCTGTTGAATTATCAAGCTTCTGATGTCAGGCTTTGCTCCAGACGACTTAAAATGCTTATGATGTTGAATAGATTATTAATGGGGGGGGGGGGGGGGGACATTTGGATGAAATTTGTCCGTAATATAAATCCATTAGTGGTGAAAATCTTCATATTAGCAGACAGTGTGTCTACATTAGGTGCAGAAACATGCCCCAGCAATTAAGAAAAAAGAATGAGAACATTACTTAGTAAAGCTATTATCTTCTTATTCACAAAGGAAAACAGACATGACGGCACATGATGACAATTTCGTACAACGCAACAAAGACTTGGTTTTGAGAAACTGGTATCCTTTAGTCTCAGGAAAGTTACCCCCCACACACACACACACACACATCCCCCTTCCCAATTTGAGATTTGAAAAGCTCATAATTTAAAAAAAAACAAACCACACAATCCAGACTAACACGGAGTAGAGCAACAGGTGACATTCATTTATATAGAGATTCAGACTTTGATTTTTATTTAACAAAACATTACTGGGGAAGTGGTGGCCCCGTCACCTTACTACGGGATTTCACCTTGGGATTTCAAGCCCCACTATCAAAGGTTGCCACTACTGTCCCTCAGTGCAGCCAACTAGGTTATCATTGGCATGCCATGTCTCTCATTGTCTCTGGTGAGAAGTTCATGTTCAAGAACCATTGCGGATTTTCGACAAGAGTGGCTACATAGCCGTCAGCGTGTTTCTGCCCTGCGATGGCCTGGTGAGCTATCCAGGGCTACTCCTCCCTCACCCAGTCGGCTGAGATGTGCGCCAGCCTCCCCACAACCCTAATGAGGATTAAGTGATTCAGAAAATGAATGAATGAATAACATTACTAAGCTTTGATCCTGTTAATACTTAAACCTGTAAATACCTAGTATTTCTTTAATATTTCATAACTATAATAATCACATTCCTATAACCAAATCAGTGTTTTAATCAAAAATATTTTGGGGTCTTGACCTTATTGTGAGGGTGAAATACCTGAATGAGTGTTTTGACCTCAACACTGTTGTTTACTGAGTATAAATGGGACTCTAATCATTTTATATTAGAATCCGGACAAATTAATTAATCTCAGCCCTCACTCTTTCATCACACTACTTAAATCTACTATTAGGGTTGTGGGGAGGTTTGACCCTGTCTCAGCCGGCATAGGGCGAGGGCGAGGTACACTCTGAGCAACTTGCCAGACTATTGCAGGACAACACACGCACAACCGCTCAGATTGATACTCACACATAGGGGCAATGTAGAAGAGCCAAACAGCCTACTGTGCATGTCTTTGGACTGTGGAAGAAAACTGGAGTACCTGGAGGAAACCCAGGCAAGCATGTCGAGAACATACAAACTCCATAAAGAAAAGCCTGAGCCAGGCCTGGTACTTAAACCCAGAACCTTCTTGCTAGTTTATTATTATTCATATTTAGGCAACAGCAACTTTACATTATTCATTAATTTTCTAAGCCACTTAATCTTAATTAGGGTTGTGGGGAGGCTGGTCCCCAACTCAACTGACTCTGGGGGAGGGCAGGGTACACCCTGGACAGCTCACCAGGCCATCACAGGGCCACTTTATAGTAGCACTGCATTATCACAGAACAGCATCGATTAGTAAACAGCTTTCCAATTGTTCATTCATTTTCTGAACCGCATAATCCTAATTCGGGTCGCAGGAAGACTGGCGCCCATCTCAGCCGATTCTGGACAAGGGCATGGTACACCCTTAATGGCCAGGCCATTGAGGCTGGCAGTGCCAATTTTCCAATTAGTGTTTAGAATTTAAATAATTCCAATAATATCTATGATTTTATAACAGCACTTTTCAGGTAATTATCAAAACTACGACCGTAAATTAAATACCATGGAATTAAAATAATAAAGTATAATTTTGAAAATAATGATGGGTGTAAAATGTACAGTATTAGATTGAAAGCAACAGTTTTAACCAGTTTAATACAAACAGCTATGAGTATCCAGCTAAAAGACCTTTTTAAATGACATTTCCATTATAAGTGGTCTGTGAATTTGTTCCATGTCTGTAGGTAATAGTTCACCGATGGGCTAGTGTGGGCCAGACGTTTTGCAAGACACTAAATTTAAAGTAATACAAAGAGATAATGTGTGAGATACCTTACGGAGCATCGATTCAGCTTTTTGCATGTTGAAATTTCTGGCTGAAAAATAAACAAAAAAAAGAAGAAGTAAGCAGTCTAAAGAGAAATGTAAAAGTGAAACCCAAAGTGCAGAACAGCACAATACATTTTTGCGTATGTAACATGTTTAAGCAACACAGACACTTTTTTTATTATTATTTTCCCCCATTTTCCTCCTGATTTTTAGTTGTCTCTAATTCCCATCCATCAGATATCGCCTTCCCAATAACACGAATACCACCATTCAGGGATTAGGGAACGCATTCACATGCCCCCGCCGTAGGGGTATCCGTATCCCTTGTACCAATGTGCTTCTACCAATCATAGATGCCCATAATTGGCTGGCAATCGCTGTGAGTGACACGGAAGTGAGCGTATGCCATCCCTCCCTCAAGTAAGAGCTCTGCCAATTAGCTCCCATGAACTCCGGGTCACGGATGCCTGTGGCGTTAAACTAGATTCGAACTTGCAATCTCTGGGTTAACAGTCACACACCTTGTCGATGCGCCACAAAAAAGCACAAATCTGGATAATTTTATACCGTGGATTACTAGCACGGGTTGAACTGTGGTCGTTTCCCTGGAAGTGACGTGAACTTGTCAGGTTGTCCAAGAAAACATGCAGATCAATTCAGAGAGCAACATGGGTGATAAAAAAAATTTCAAGAAGCAACTATGGCTAGCAATTTTGAAGAAATGGGTGTAAATGTTTATGCATTTGAACAACAGAGGGAGGAGTCTCTTGTGGAGGCAGTGGGACGTCTCATTCTAGTGACTCTAAGAACGAGAATGCTGGCAGAGATAAGCATGACAGTAAAGCCAAAATGGCATATGTAGCTAACATTTTGCCCACTCAGCTTTCCTGTCATTAATTGGTTTAGAAAAACAAAAGAAATGTTTTCCATGATTTCTGTGCTTGTTGTTTGGGCAGCTCAGAAGTGGCCTATAATGTGTTATAAAGCACGGGGTCAGTGACGCACCCCAGCTAATCCAAAATATTCAAGCTGGAGCAGCCAAATGGGAAAGCAACATGACATTGAGCATGACCAGTGTCACAGCACTTACTTTGATAAGGGAAATGAACTGATGCTGCCGGGAGGAACTGTTGATGTTATACATGGACGTTTTAAAGAGCTAATAAGACTAATACACCACAGGTACCCTTTAATGTCATTGCACAATTTATGTTTTATTTCAGACATTATTATGTCTACATTATTTAAAACAGTCATAATTATTATAAGTATATACTACACAGGATAATGATCCAAGATCAGACATGTTCACGTCTCCCTCAGATGGGAACCACCGGGGGAAAAAAGACAGCAAAATCACTGCAAATTTGTAGCAGGACTGTAAAGGATGAGATAAATGTAATGCACAAGACCTGGAATGAAGTCGGCTGTTGTGCTCAAGACTGCGATAGTTAGAGGAGACTCATTGGCACCTTATGCTCCAGCTGGAGTAAATAGGATTAAGTAAGTACACAGGAATAGAATGACCTGATTGGTTAACTATCTCGGAATAATTCTCATTCATGCATAAAATGAGGCTCATAATTGTTACCAATTATGCTAACCTCTTTTGTAGATACACTACACGAATATAGGCAAAAAAAATTTTTTTTCATGGGGTTACACTGAAGCTTTCTTTTCAGAAACAGCATATTCAAAGAGACCTATACAGAGAACTTTTCATAATCACTCAACATTGTAATAAATACTGACTCTTACTCATTTTTTGAACCACTTAATCCTACTGTAGTTGCGGGGAGGATGGTGCCTATCCCAGCTGACACTTAACTAATGCGGGGTACACCCAAGTGATTATCACTGTTGCCTCGTAAAAATTTTTGGAGTTCAACGGCCTTTCTATTTGGGGCATGCATGTCCTCCTTGTGCTTTCCATTGAGCTCCTCCTAGTACCCCGTTTTCACCAAGAGTCCAAAAGCATGTAGACTGCGTCAACCGGTGACTCTAAATTGTCTGAAGGTGTGAAATTGGAAGTGAAATGTTGTTGTGTCTGTGTAAACCCGAAGATTAAGTGTAACCCCGCCTCCCAACAAAAGTCAGCAGGGATTGGCTGCAGCTTCTCCATAACCCTAATGGATAAGGGACATACATGATGGATGGATTGACAAAACAAAAAGTTACTTGAATGAGCTTATTTAATATTTTGAAAAGTGTCTTTAATGCCTACACTCTGTAACCTTCAGCAACTTTTCCACCATGAAGAGTTTTTAGGGTTGAGAGAGGGTTTCTTAGCAACATAACAAGCTTTCTTTTTTGTATGTTTTAAAGTGATGATAAAATCTAAGTCATTTTGTTGAATTACAATAAATAGGGCATGTTGTACAGTAATGAATAAAAAGAGTTTGTATTGACTTTTTCTTTATATTGAGATATGAGAGGAAAAAATATTTCAGGATGTTCAATTATAAAATTTGAGTTGCATCACAGCACTGTGTCATTGATTAATTTCCCAAAAAAGCTTGTTTACCAGTTTTTTTATTCCTTACACATGGTACATCAGATCTTCATGAATTGTAACTCTATCTAGGAACTTACATATATATATAGGAGTAAGTTATAATCCCATTTAAAAGTCATTAAAAAGTAGAAACTGCATTCGATCCAAGCATACAACCCTGCAGATTAATGCCATTTTGTGACACTAGCCTGCACCTGACTGACTTAATACCCATAAAGGGGATTATTATATTACAGCTGACTGCAGCGGATCAGCCACTTGCCTCACAGATCCTCTCAAATGAGTTATCTCATACAGCACGAGTATAAAAGTCCATTTCCATGAGCAGTACCGATGAGTTTTTCCCTCCAATTTCTATATCACGGCAACATAGTGGCATAGTGATTAGCAAGTCTACCTCAAAGCACAGAGGTCCCAAGTTCAAGTCCCGGGCTCAGCAAAGGCATTTCTGTGTGAAGTTTGCATGTTCCCCTCATGTTTCTGCAGGTTTCCTTCAGATACCAGATAGTCCACTTTCTTCCCACAATCCAAAGACATGCACATCAAACAAATGGCTGTTTCAAATCGCCCCTAAGAGAGTGTGTTGCCTTCTGATGGATTGGCAAGCTGTTGAGGATGTACCCCGTCTTCGCCTGGAGTCAGCTGAAACTGGTGCCAGCCTTCCTGTGAATCTAGTAGAATATAGTGGTCCGGCAAATGCCTGAATTTCCTATATTGATTATCCATTGTGAAGAGTATAGGTGTCATGATTACTGCATAAATCCTTTGCATTTAATATGTTTAAGCAATACAAATGCATATTTTAACATAAATGACCATAAAAAGAACAAAACTGGGTCATTTTATCCAGTGGATTACAAGCGGAGGCCGAGCCTAAGGTCAGTAGGAATTTTCCCTCGGACGTGAAGTGAACTCATTGGGTTGGGTTTCCAGCGCAAGTAAACAAGCAGATCTATTCAGTGAGCAAGATTTGAAGTGGGGAAAATGTTCAAGATGAAACTATTTCTAGCAATTTGAAGGAAATGTGTGCAAATAATTATCTATTTGAACCAAAGAGGGAGGCGTCGCTTGTGGAGACAGGGAGACATCGCATTCTATTGCCTCTGAGGATGAGAATGCTGCTAGAGGTGAGCATGATGGTAAATCCAAAATAACTTACGCACCTTTTGCCAACTCAGTTTTCCTATCATCAGTTGATTTCGGAACAAAAATAAATATTTTCCGTAATTTCTGCACTTGTTTGTGCACCTCAGCACGGGCCAATAATGTGCTATGATGCATGGATCACTCATGCAGCCCAGCCAATCCAACAAGTTCTCATCACTACCTGCCTGGAACAGCCAATCAGAAAGGCAACATGTCTCTGAGCATGCTTTGAGTCCTAACACTCGCACACACTTTAAAATTGGGTATGTATTGATGTTGCCAAATGGAACCGCTGACGTTATAAATTATCGGTTTTTTAAAAGCTAGAATTACTAATTCACCACAGGTACGTGGATGGTGGGAGGAAACCGGTGCACCCACAGGAAACTCACACAGACACCAGAAGAACATGCAACATTGTACAGAACGGCCCTTTGCTAAATTTTAGGGATCTGCTTGCTGTGAGGCAAGAGTGCTAAGCAGTGCACCGCCCATATTAACTAATTATTGGAAAAAAAACTATAACATGGATAATAATCTTATTTTTATAAACACCTAAAGCAATGCTCACTCTCAAACTTACACTCTTGGATGTCAACAGTGTGCTCAGTTATTTTTTTTATTATTACCTTATCTTCCTTTAACCAGTGAGGCAACCCTTGAGTAACACCACTGGCATTGTTAGTCATGTAGGAAAGCCCTCTTATCAGGGATTTACAATAAAAGGGGCAAGAAAACAAACAATCAACAAGAACAACAACAACAAAAAAACACTTATCCTGAGGAATGACATGACCTTGCACGTAAAACTGGCTTTTCAACCACAAGAAACATCAGTGTGAAATTTCCATATTGTGTTAGCAGCTGCTGGAAATGTTTTATGCTGTGCAAAAATATTAAGGAGCCTCGTACAGACATCAGCAGACTTGGGAAATGCAGAAGTACGACTAAAAATCACATGCTATGTAAAGTATATTTGTAATAGATAATTAAGGAAGTACAAGCTGAAACATGACGGGGTCATTCTGATAATGGAAAATAATCAATGGGTTGATGAAAAATGTAATGTAATGTGACTCAGAGCAAAGTTCCTGTAACCACCCCATGACCCAGGAACTTCCAAACACTTTATACAGACGCTCCCCGACTTATATTCATCCGTTTCACGGTTTTTCGATTTACCGGGTTTTTTCCAAAAAAAAAAAAAAAAAAGTCAAATTTTGAGTTTAGACGTACCTACGTAGTACGCTGACGTAATGACGCTGCATTCATTGTTTACAAACTACAGACTGAGGGTGTACACACACACACACACACACATACACACATACATACATACATACATATATATATATATATATATATATACACACACACACAAGCACACACACACACAGTGTGTGTATATATGGGCAGTGGTGGTCTAGTGGTATAGGGCGCTGGATCGCTGATCCAAAGGTTGGGGGTTCGAGTCCCACTCTCCACAAGGTTGTCACTGTCCCTCCCAGTCTATAGTTTATGGTCTATAGTGAGAGGCATGTAAAAGAACCATTGCTGACTTTCGTAAAGAATAGGTTGCAAAGTCGTCAGCGTGTTTCTGTCCCTTGCTACAAAAGGGTTTTGACAGGAAGGGCATCGTAAAAACCTCTGCCAAATCAAACATGTGAATCAGATGATTTGCTGTGGCGACTCCCGAGTAAAAGGGAAAAAGCCGAAAGGAAGACAGACATACAGTATGCCCATATATACACACAATGTGTGTGTGTGTGTGTGTGTATATATATATATATATATATATATATATATATATATATATATCAATCAGGGAGCGTCTGTATAACAGTTATATAGCCAGTATCCAGTCATGAAAGCAGCTCGTCTGTCACTATCATCTATTTTGTTCTGTCTTTCAATTTAGACTGACACTGGAGACTCCTTCCAAAAAATGCTACATAAACAGATCATGATATATGCAGGTCAGGTCGGATCAGGTTCCCGCTGATCCTGATAAGGTTAACTTTGTCACAACTTTAAACATTATTCTCTGACGTTGAGGTAAATGCCTGAGGTAAGTAATAGTTCTCATTTACTTTTAATATTTTTACATTTCCAGGAGCAGGAGGCCTCTTTTTAAATTCAGCGTTTCAGTATATACCCCACACAATGGGAAGTGGTGGCCCAGTGGTAAGGTGCTGGATTACTGATCCCAAGGTCGGAATCAAGCCCCACTGTCAACGGTCGTCACTGCTGTACCCCCAGTGCAGATAACTGGTTTATCGCAGGCCAGCAATGACTCTCACCGTCTGTGGTGATAGGCTGTAAAAGAACCACTGCTGACTTCCGTCAAGAGTAGCTGCATCGCCGTCAGCGTGTTTCTGTCCTGTGATGTCCTGGTGAGCTTTTCAGGGTGTGCTCTGTCCTCGGAGAGTCAGCTGAAATAGGTGCCAGCCTCCCCGTGACCCTAATTAACATTAAACTTTTCAGAAAATGAACGAATGACACAACCGTACACAACCACCAAAAAAACTGAAATTATTTTTATATATATATATGTATATATATATATATTTTTTTTTTTTGTACTCAAAAAACAAATTACAATGTTGATGGCACCCGCTCCAAGTCATAGCATTTTCAATCATCTTAATTCAAGCATTAACCACTCAGAATAATGTTTATAACCTGCAAGATGGCAGACCAATCAGATCATTCTATTCCCAAAGGGTATATCCTGCTCATAATTACAAGCTTGTATTTCTTTAAAAAATATTTTATTAGGATTAGATCATGTTGCATGTCCTCCCTACAAGTCAGTATGAATGAACTGTTAATATAAGAACGATAATATATCAGAAAGAGGTTATTAATATAAAACTGTGGCTTGGATTACAGTCGGTGTTATGACCAGAGGAGTTGTGAACCCTTTCAGCTGTTCCCTTTGTCTCAGGGGTCGCCACAGCAATTCTGTGATTTGCATGGCACAAGTTTTTACATTGGATGCCCATCTTGACACAACCCTTTACACGCTGACGACTATGCAGCCTACTCTTGTCAAAAGTCAGCAATGGTTCTCTGATATAATATACAATTTACCCAAGATAGCCAACTAATCAGATCGCCTCAGTCCCATGGAACGTATAATACATAGATTTCAGCACTACTTAAAAGTCAGTATCCAGAGTTGGTGTTATAAGTGTAGCATGGCTCGTTTAAGGGCTGAAACAACTCCATTCCTGTAGGATAATAAAAACTAAATAAATCTCTGGCTACGGTTTGAAGCAAAAGCAGGAAAGGTTACCCCTTGGTTTCCTTTTTCTCGCCTTTACAATCCGCTTTTATCCATTCATTTGTATCACCTGCATTGTTCATTTCATTATCTGTTTAACAAGTACATGTTCCGTATTCCTCTTAATAATCCATGTTGTTTTTCTTGACAAAAGTTTGCTTGTCTACCTGAATCAGATTGTGTGTCTTTTTATTTTGTGCGAGTCTAAGTGGTGGTCTATGAGCTACTTTTTTTGAGTTTCGATATTAATAATATTTTATTATGTTGCTGTTGGTCCTCATGTAAATGAGTGATACATAACAGCCAGTTAGCATTAACTCAGTCATGTGGCTGCCTTACTGGGTTTTCTGTGACAGGTAGATGGGGCAACCATCCAAATGCTCCATGCCTATTGTCCTCCACTACTACTCTGAACTATTGACTTTATTTTAGGATATGAACAGAAAAAAATAAAACTGCCCCGATAAGGGCAGTTTCTCAGAGAATGATGTTGCTCATATTGTCACACATTGGTCCATTGCTCCCTGTTAGTGCTGAAATACAGCGCATACTCAGCGTCTTTCAGGGCTGAACACACATGTTCTTGATCACAATGTCGAGTCCATGCTGCGCTTAAGTAAACACAGCTTTACAAAGTTCTTTAACCCCATGCAGATCAGAACGATGCTTCAGTATAATGAATATGTTACTTTCTGAAATTTTTCTAGCATTATAATGCCTTGAATTGTCTGGTAGTGGCAAACTTGTTCTGTATAATGAACACTAATACCTCTGATAGCTGAACAGGATAGTCGGTCTGTGTACCCTGCCTACATCTGTCTGGACAGAGTTGCTGCGTTTTGTATTTGAGAGCTAATCAGATTACAGCTGAGATTATTCTCGCTCATTGTGCACACTGCTGCATCAGGGCTGAGCAGTATGTCCCTTTCATTTTCCTCTCGCAAAAACTGTATGAGCAAATGTGTGAAAAAGGGGATTTAGTTACATTATATAACTTTATCTGTTTTTGAATATTCCAGTTGCACCAGGTTAGTAATAGAATCTCTCATTCCACAGCACAGTGTCATAGTCTCTTCGCCAGAGACAGTTGTTCTTACCTCGAAGCCAACGTAATAAGAAGTGGTCGCTCTGAGACGGACACTGCGGCAGGACATCTTGCACCTTCTCCCGAAACTGTCGCATTTAAAAAAAAAAAATTTAAAAAAAAAGAAGAAAAAAAAAAAAAAGAGGGAAACAAATAACGAATTAACTGTGTGGAATTACAGTGTTGCCAGATCATCTGTAAAGTTACCTGCTCGATTACACTCATTCATAATTAATTATACTTCTTATCATGAATTAATGGTCCCTCCTCTATCAATCCTGTGTGAAAAGGAACACCTATACCTATAGGGGACCACACTGGGACCAAGTGTAATATGTTCTATGTATGATCCTTTTTTCTCGTTATCACACACCCATTCGCCGAATTTCATAATCTCTGCTTGCAGGAATCTGAACCAACTCTGTGTAAAGGCAGGGTACAGCCTGAAAATCTCCCGGAAGCATTACAGGGCAACACACAACCAGTCAGACTCAGAGTCACACCAAGCGGCAGCCAATCAGCTTAATGAGCACGTCTTTGGTTTGTGGGAGGAAACCATAGTCCCCATAGGGAACCCCCACAAGTTCAGGGAGAACATATGAACTCCATGTAGAAACACCCGAGCTTGATATTTGAACCCAGGGCCTTCATCCTGTGAGGTGGATGTGCTGACTACTACGCAACAATGCTGCCCATGCACATTTATTTCATAATAATAATAATAATAATAATTTTTTTTCAGTCTTAAAAACCATTCACAAAGTTAAACATCTGGAACAAGAACACACAAGAACATCTGTGTTAATTTGTTCATTCATTTTGCAAGTCGAATAAATCATAATTAGAGTCACAGGGAGGCTGGTGCTCATCACTGTCCACTCTGGATGGGGACTCTGTATATCCTGAACAGTTCACCAGGGCATTTTATAACACACACACACACACACACACACACACACACACAAATATTCGCTCTCAAACCTAGGGATGATTTAGAACAGACAATTATTCTACAGTCATTTTTTTCACATTCATTTTAATTAGGTGTCATGTTGTATGCACGTCATTCTGTTTCACTTCATTTTTTCCACTACTATTTTTGTATCATTATCATCTTGTCTTATTGTCATTGTATATCCTGCTGAAGTTGGGACTTTCAAACTTGCCATAATTTTGAAATATTGTGAAAGGGTCCTTTCGGCGAGAGCATCTAGACCCCTGTGGTCTATTTATTTATTTATTTATTTATTTATTTTATTGTCAGTTGATTTCATATTTCAATGTCATGTTGTTTCATTCTGTATGACTGTCATTTTTTAATGCTATTTTGTACAGCCGTCATTCTGTTTACGTTTACTTGTCAGTAGAATGGGGTTGAATCTGGCAACCCTTGTGGTGTGATCTCTTGTGTAAGTTGGTACCGACATCCCTGAGAAAAGTAAACATTGGACCAGAAAACAATATGGAGAAGCAGAATGTGATACACAGACATCACTTCAGGGTGGAAATAATCCACCTAAATAAACATATATATATATATATATATATATATATATATATATATATATATATATCTGTATGTATGTATGTGTGTGTGTGTTTGTGTGAGTGAGAGAGAGAGAGAGAGAAAATATAAACAGTTTGAGTTTTCTTCCAGGAAGAACAGAGGAAGGCTCGTCGAACCTCCTTCAGAACCCAGTAGAATATTTTTATATCTGTGGTGCAGCACTCACATCAATTTTTGATGACAGGACAATAAATAAACCGAAATCCAAATGTGATGTAAATCTCATCCAGCTGAAGCTAAGTGTGGTACCGCAAAACCGCTCCACGTTTCCGGGGGCAAAACCTGAGGGAAAGCCGAAGATGGACCAGGAAGGAGGTAAACTCACCTGCGCCAAAGCCTCGGCCTGTTTCGGGCTCAGATCTCCAACTCTGCCGCTCATCTCCCCTGAATATAATATCTCCCACAGCGACTGCACACAGGCCGAAATCAACGGGACTGTGCGAGAGATGGTGCCACACACACACACACACACGCACACGCGCGCATGCGCGCGCATGAAAGCATTTCCTCTTCCCTCCCACTGGGGGCAGAACTACGCGGTTTACCGGAGAATGTGAGAACCGCGATATTACTGCGCGATACAATCGATACCACATCAAAGCTTACAAATAGGAGTGTACCATCTTCTTTTTCTTCTTCTTCTTATTTTCCTTTCGGCTGCTCCCTTCAGGAGTCGCCACAGCAAATTATCCGCCTACATCTCACCCTGTCCTCTGCATCTTCTTCTCTGACTCCAACGACCTTCATGTCTTCCTTCACCACAGCCATAAAAATATAAAACGGAAAAATGGACTCATTTAAATTTAGTAAATATAGCACACACACACACACACACACACACACACACACACACACACACACACACATTCTTCTATAACATTCTTCTATAATCACCTGAAGAGAGAGGATGGTTTCACCACCCCTCAAAACAGATCTGTAGTGATAAATGGAGTTTCAATAGAAAGTCTTTGTCCTGTCCTTTTATTTTTATTGTTATTTGCTCTACCAAAAAGTATTGAGCACTCTCCTACAGAAGGATCTACTCAGAAAATCCCTATATATATATATATATATATATATATATATATATAGAGATAGATATCGTCTTCTTTTTCCTTTTGGCGGTTTCCCTTTTCTCAGGGGTCACCACAGCGAATCATCTGATTCACATATTTGATTTAACATAGGATTTTACGTCGGATGCCGGATGCCTTCCTGACACAACCCTTTAGCAAGGGACAGAAACACGCTGGCGGCTATGCAGCTCCTCTTTACAAAAGTCAGCAATGGTTCTTTTACATGAACCTCTCACCATAGACAGTGAGAGACATGGCCCGCCTTTGATAACCCAGTTAGCTGCACTGGGGGGTACAGTGACAACCTTTTGGCGAGTGGGACTTGAACCCCCAACCTTGGAATCAGCAATCCAGCACCTTTTACCACCAGGCCACCACACACACACACGTATATATATATATATATATATATATATATATATATATATATATATATATATATATATATATATATATATATATATATATATATATATATATATATATATATATATATATATATATATATATATATATATATATATATATATATATATGTGTGTGTGTATATATATATATATATATATATATATATATATATATATATGCACATACACATTCCAGCATAATACATAAAGTTGGAATACTATGATATTACTGATATATATATATATATATATATATATATATATATATATATATATATATATGTATGCATACATAGATATGAGGCCAATTTAATCTGCTTTAAAATGATGTATAATTAACATGATTACAGCATGAAAACAGACTGGGTTACAACACTTTGTATGTCACTAATAAGGATATCCTACTTTTAACAAAATGGCTGCCCTTTTCTGAGGTGGCACAGTGGCATAGTGGTTGGCATGTTCGCACCACAGCAAGAAGGTCCTGGGTTAGATTCCCAGCTCAGGCAGTTTTGTGTGTAGTTTGCATGGTCTCGCTGTGCTTGTGTGGGTTTCTCCAGTGTCCTCCCACAGTCCAAAACCAACTTGACTGTTCCAAATCACCCCTAAGTGTGAATGTGAGTATGAATGTTGGCCCTGCGATGGCCTGGCGAGCTGTCCAGGGTGTACCCTACCCTCGCCCAGCGTCGGCTGAGATGAGCATCAGCCCCCCACCCACCCCCGACCCCAATTAGGATTAAGCAGTTTAGAAAATGAATGAATGTTGGCATATGAAACTCCACAACATCCATAAAGTAAATAAATTTGTCTCTCAGCCAATCATCATCATCATCATCATCATACTAGCATCTTCTTAGCAAAAATAAAAGAGTCCGACTTATAGTGAGACATGTCTGTTTTGAGGCTTCTCATTAGTTTACTGTTATTCATTTATTCATTTTCTGATCTTAATTAGGGTCATGGGGAGCCTGGTGCACATCTCAGCTGAGCAAGGGCAGTATACACCCTGGACAGGTCACCAGGCCATCACAGGGCAGAAACACGCTGACGGCAATGCAGCGCATAGCTCACGCAGTTTATTTTTCATTATCAGTACATTTCTGGATGAATATAAAAGTTTCCACCCCAGCTCATGGGTTTAGTATTTCTGAATTACCTGTTTTGGTTCTGGATCTGTTTACAATAACAAAAACAAGACTGTGCGACCAGAGGAACGAACTTGCGCTTACATGTCAGTGAAACACAAATTCACAGAAAGCGGAAAAGTTCTAGATCAAGTGTTCTGCAGTCTTGCTCACCTTAACATGATGATGTCTACCATCAAGGATTTTAAGTACTTAAGCTCAACAATCCAGAGCAATGGAGAGTGTGGAAAAGAGGTGAAGAAGCGTGTGCAGGCAGGTTGGAATGGTTGGAGAAAAGTGTGATGTGTGATAGGAAGGTATCGGCAAGAATGAAAGGAAAAGTGTACAAGACGGTGTTGAGGCCAGCGATGTTGTATGGTTTAGAAACAGTGGCCCTGGGGAAAAGACAGGAGGCAGAGCTGGAGGTAGCAAAGATGAAAATGTTGAGGTTCTCTTTGGGAGTAACGAGGATGGATAGGATCAGGAATGAGTACATCAGAGGGACAGCACATGTAAGACGTTTTGGAGACAAAGTCAGAGAGGCTAGATTGAGATGGTTTGGACATGTACAGAGGAGGGATAGTGAGTATATTGGTAATAGGATGCTGAGGCTGGAACTACCAGGCAGAAGGCTTAGAGGAAGACCAAAGAGACGATTCATGGATGTGGTGAAGGAGGACATGAAGGTTGTTGGTGTAAGAGAAGAAGA
>CM045734.1:53368563-53401063 GCA_024760905.1 Plotosus lineatus
AAAATGTTTTTCGTATACTGGAGTTTTCGTATTCTGGGGATATCGTAAGGAGAGGTATGACTGTATAAAACTTTCAAAAGAACAGCATAGGGTTCGCATGTGTACAGGTACACTGGACGGACAGTGGGACGAATGGCCGTACGCAATAGGGTTTTCTTGCCGCTACGAAAACAGTTTGATGATTAGATGCGGTCTTCTTTATTAATGTTGCGCCAAACTATAACAATTTCATTTTATTTTGATTTTCATTATGTTTCTTTCTGCATTGTACTACCATAACTCTAAAGATTTTCATGTTCCTTGGTTTACACCTCTCTAAGCCTCTGCTCAGCCCCTGTCTGCACTGGGAGAACATCTGTGTTCATTATGGTTCAAGGAAAAAAAATAAATAAATACCCAGCATAAATAAATAAATCATAAAAGGTCCAGTAGATTTAAGAACCTCAGGGTCAGAGGATATCGCCAGAATTAATATTCCCCTCGATCTTCCATCACAAGGAATATTCTTCACCACCCCCATCACCCTCTGTTCATTACTGTGTCTGAGATATAAAAAGACAGTACAATTCCACCTGGCATACATCTCAATAAATTACCCATGATCACTGCAACAAAGTGCTAAATTTAGTTATCTGTTTACTATTCTGTACACTATGAAACAGGAGATTTCCTTTGAAATGGCTGCAGTGAGTAATTTTTCATCAGTTCTTTACATTGACATAGTCTGTGAAGGTTTCTGACTCACCTGGACATGGGGGGACGTGTATTGATGGGAGCCTCAGTAAAGGTTACAGAAGAGGTCACAGGGAAAGTCTGTGTCATTTCTGGGGTCATACAGATGTTTCCCTGAGCAGCGTCACACACTATCCTCCATGTAGATGCTTTAAACCTACATAAATAAACAATCACAGGATTCATCTTTAACATAAAGAACATGATGAGGAAGAGGAGCAAGAGGACGAGGAAGAAGATAAAGTAGTGACCTACTTTAACTCCACAGCATGGACCATTTTCTGGTGTACCCTGCCTACGGTTCCCATGACGATGCTTCTGATGTGGATGTGTAGGTGAGCTGGAATGTCAGTGCACACACCCCGGAAGCCTCCTACTGTTCGATCAGAGCTCTGAACTACACCTTGAACAAATGAAAGACTTGCTGTTGCTTTTCTTATTGACGAAAACATTAAGAGCAATTATTACTGCGCATGACATAAGAGCCAATCACATCTCATATAAACGCTAATACAAGTCACATGCCAGATTTCTTGAATCTCCCACTAGTTAATGCTTATTGTCTCCACATCACCTGGGAAAAGCTGGCAGACAATCAGTCCACCAGGGGATGGACCGTCAAGGTTGGTTTCGCCGTTTCTGAGGCCACCAAGAGCCAAGAGAAAAGGAAAGGAGGTTAGGGATGGGATTTCCACCAGTAATCCTGTGCATCTGGTGCTGGTGAGGGACTTAAGAGACATCATCGGCACAAACAATTACCCCCCCCCACACACACACACACACACACACACACACTTCCCACTCCTTTAGGAAGACGACAACAAGCTGTAG
This sequence comes from Plotosus lineatus, assembly GCA_024760905.1. Classification (NCBI taxonomy): domain Eukaryota; kingdom Metazoa; phylum Chordata; class Actinopteri; order Siluriformes; family Plotosidae; genus Plotosus; species Plotosus lineatus. The sequence continues at coordinate 53,370,127 of CM045734.1, forward strand.
AACTCAATAATCCTCTGCATTGAGGAACCCAACTCTCACAAAGTCTTTGAGAGCTTTTATTAGCTGAGGTCCTGAACAGAACACCAGAGTCATCGAACACGTCATGGATAGTTGCCCTGTGTCCCTCCAGTGTCCGCTCCCGTGCCCACCAAAGGGAACCCAATAAGGCTCCCATGTCACTGAGGTAATGCTGATTGGACGTTATACGTCACTAACTTGCATGATGACATGCAGCAGTTAAAAAAAGAAAAATTGACTTATTTTTTACAGTAATGTGAAAAAAATTAAGACATCCCATTAAATTATCAATTTCAGAAATGTTCACATAATGTCCAATCTGTTTATATTTATTATTAAAATCACCAGCACAAACAATACCAACTTAGTTTTCAGCCAGTCCTTGGTGGTATTTTGGGCTGTCATTTTGCAATGTCCTGTGCTATTTCAGCTTTTAATTTTTTAATTTTTTTTTTTACAGATGGTTTGACATGTTCTTCAAGCCCCCTCTGATCCACAGTAGAATTCATGGTGGATTCTATGATGGTGAGCTGGCACGGTCCTGCTGCAGCAAAGCATCCCCAAGCCATGACACTTCCACGCTTCACAGTTGGTATGAGGTTCTTTCCCTGGAATGCTGTATTTGGTTTCTGCCAAACATGTTTTCTGTCCTGTTTCCAAATAATTTAACTTTAGACTCATCTGTCCAAAGAACATTATACCAGAAAACCTGGTCTTTGTCCGTGTTCTCTCTGGCAAACTTCAGTCTGGCCTTAAATGTTCTTTTTAGAGAGCGAAGATTTCCTCCTTGCACACCTCCAATGAAGGTCGAACGTGTGTCGTCTCTGATAGTCAAGTCCTGCGCTTTCACATCTACAGTAGCGAGAACCTGCTGTGGCTCCCATGATGATATTTTAGGACTTTTGATGACTTCTTTTAACATCTTGTGGTCTGCTCTGGGGATGAACTTGCTTGGATGGTTAGACCTGGGCATGGTGGCAGTTGTTTTGAATGTCCTACACTTGTAAACAATTTTCCGGATGGTGGAATAGCTGGTGTCAAATTCTTTTGATATCTTTTTAAATCCCTTATCAGACTAATAAACAGCCACAATCTTCTTTCTGAGGGCCTCAGATAGCTCTTTGGCTCTCACCATGATGCTCAGTCTCACTTCAGCAGACATGGGCAACCAAACTTAATATCTGGAGTTTAAATAGGGCAAACCTTCTTCACAATGCTGGGTAATGGTGTTCTCATACTATGCACCTGATCTGATACACCTGTGTGTGATTATAGCCATTTTAAGTAGGGAAATATGAGGGTTTCTTAATTTTTTTCTCCACTGAAATGTGCATTGTTCTTCTTATCTTTTGTTGATGAATAAAAATATGTTAACTGGTGTTTAATTATGAATAAATCACTTGCTTTTCCAGAAATAATTGTCATTGTTATGTGAACATTTCTGAATAAAGATTTGACCATTTAATTGGGTGTCATATTTTTCCACATAACTGCATAATAAAACTTAAGTAGGCAGGCAGATCCGGGGGTAAAAAGAACTGCTAGTGGAGCAAACATCGAAATCAGAAACATGGCAGAACATGAACCTGTTAAATGGATGCTTAAACTAACAACACAGGCAATGTAAATTCAGCTAATGAAAATGCCGAAAACCAAACTCAGCCTTGAACTATTAGTAGCTTGGCATTGATGAGTACCTCCACTTCTAGGCAGTGCCTAAAGCCATATACCGTATTTTCTAGACTACAAGTTGCACTTTTGTTCATGCTTTGGCTGAAGCTGCAACTTATACGCCAGAGCGACTTATATGTGGAATTATTACATAAACAGTAATTCTGTTCGTCATAATAATAACTAACATAATTTCACATGTTTGTTATTTTTACACTCAACCACATGAGGGCACTCTAGGCTTGGGTACCAGTACCTGCTCATCCTGTAACACTGAAGAAATGCCCCCAAAAAGAAAATCCTTTTCTGTGGATTACTATCTGCAAGTAGTGAGATATGCAGCAGAAAATGATAATCAAGCAGCAGAAAGAAAGTTTGGAGTGAACGAGAAACTTCAGAGGGGCTGGCGGAAAGCGAAGATTACTATTACAGTACTGCAGTGAAGAAAACAAAAAATGCTGCCGTGTGTGTGTGTGGGGGGGTCTCTCCCTCACGCCGGTCCCAAGCCCAGATAAATGCAGAGGGTTGTGTCAGGAAGAGCATCCGGCGTAAAACAAATGCCAAATAAAATATGCGAATCAAAAGAAAGAATGTCATACCGGATCGGTCGAGGCTGGGGTTAACAACGACCGCCATCAGTGCTGTTAACCAACAGGGTACTGGTGGAAATTGGACTACTGTGGTTGAAGACGTCAAAGAAGGAGAGGTGGCAGGCGCATCCGTAGGCAGAGAGAGAAGACGAAAGGCATGAGTCTAGGACTGAAAGTAGGGACTTGAATCTTGGAACTATGAAAAAAAAAAAAGTTAGACAGCTGGCTGACATGATGCAGAGGATGAAGGTGGACATACTGTGTGTTCAGGAGACCAAGTGGAAAGGTAGCAAGGCTAGAAGCTTAGGAGCAGGATTTAAGCCATTTTTTCATGGTGTGGATGGGAAGAGAAATGGAGTAGGAGTCATCTTGAAGGAGGAGTTTATCAGGAATGTTCCAGAAGTGAAAAGAGTGTCAGACAGAGTGATGAATCTCAAGTTAGAAATTGAAGGTGTGATGTTCAATGTTGTTAGTGCTTATGCCACACAGGCAGGATGTGAGCTCGAAGAAAAGGAGCGATTTTGGAATCAGTTAGATGAAGTGATGCAGAGTACCCCCAGAGGTGAAAGAGGTCATTAGTGCAGACTTCAATGGACATGTTGGTGCAGGCAACAGAGGGGACGACGAAGTGATGGGCAGGTTTGGTATCCAGGACAGGAATGCAGAAGGACAGATGTTGGTAGATTTTGCAAAAAAGATGGAAATTGCTGTGGTAAATACTTTCTTCCAGAAGAAACAGGAGCATAGGGTGACTTATGAAAGCAGAGCTAGGAGCACACAAGTAGACTACATCTTGTGCAGGTGATGTAATTTGAAGGAAGTCAGTGATTGCAAAGTAGTACTGAGTGAGAGTTTTGCCAAACAGCATAGGATGGTGGTGTGCAGGATGACGCTGATGGCGAGGAAGGTGAAGAAGGCAAAGGCAGAGCAGAAGACAAAGTGGTGGAAGCTGAAAAAGGAACAGTGTCATGTTGTCTTCAAGGAGGAGTTGAAAATGGCTTTGGGTGGACAGGAAGTGCTTCCAGATGACTGGACAACTACAGCTAATGTGAACAGGGAGACAGGTAGGAGAACACTTGGTGTGTCATCTGGAGGGAGAGTAGATAAGGAGACTTGGTGGTGGAATGTGGAAGTGCAGGAGTGTGTACAAAGGAAGAGGTTAGCTAAGAGGAAGTGGGACATTGAGAGGACCGAAGAGAGCAAACAGGAGTACAGGGAGACACAGCGTAAGACGAAGGTAGCCATGTCAAAGGCCAAACAGAGGGCATATGATGACTTGTATGCTCGGTTGGAAAGTAAAGAGGGAGAAAATGATCTATACAGGTTGGCACAGCAGAGAAATACAGATGGGAAAGATGTGCAGCAAGTTAGAGTGATTAAGGACAGAGTGGGAAACATGTTGACTGATGATAGAAGTGTGCTGGGAAAATGGAAAGAGTACTTTGAATGAGGAAAATGAGAGAGGGGAAAAAAAAAAAAAAGAGTAGAAGAGGTGACCGTCGAGGACCAGGAAGTAGTGTCTAGGAGAGGTAGCAGTAGATTTCCTGACAAGAACATTCATCAAGGTCTTAGAGAGTGAGAGGATGCCAAAGGATTGGAGGAGAAGTGTGATGATGCCCATTTTTAAGAACAAGGGAGACGTGCAGAGTTGTGGCAACTACAGAGGGATAAAGTTGATGAGCCATACATTGAAGTTATGGGAAAGAATAGTGGAAACTAGACTAAGGGCAGAGGTCAGCATTTGTGAACAACAGTTTGGTTTCATGCCAAGATAGAGCACCACAGATGCAGTGTTTGCCTTGAGGATATTAATAGAGAAGTACAGAGAAGGTCAGACGGAGCTGCATTGTGCCTTTGTGGATCTGGAGAAAGCATATGACAGGGTGCCGAGAGAAGAACTGTGGTATTGCATGAGGAAGTCTGGAGTGGCAGGGAAGTATGTTAGAGTGGTGCAGGACATGTATGAGAGATGTAAGACAGTGGTGAGGTGTGCTGTCGGTGTGACAGTTCAAGGTGGAGGTAGGACTGCATCAAGGGTCAGCTCTGAGCCCCTTCTTGTTTGCTATGATGATTGACAAGCTAACAGACAGCCTGAGGTTAGACAAGATTCCCCATCGACTATGATGTTTGCAGATGACACTGTGATCTGTAGTGAGAGCAGAGAACAAGTGGAGGAAAATCTAGAGAGGTGGAGGTATGCCATGGAAAGGAGGGGAATGAAGGTTCGCCTCAGTAAAACAGAATACATGTGTATGAATGACAAGGACCCAAGAGGAACGGTGAGGTTACAGGGAGCAGAGATCAGGAAGGTGGAGGATTTTAAGTACTTTGGCTCAACAATCCAGAGCAATGGAGAGTGTGGAAAAGAGGTGAAGAAGCGTGTGCAGGCAGGCTGTAATGGTTGGAGAAAAGTGTCCGTTGTGATGTGCGATAGGAGAGTATCAGCAAGAATGAAGGGAAAAGTGTACAAGACGGTGGTGAGGCCAGCGATGTTGTATGGCTTATAAACAGTGGCGCTGAGGAAAAGGCAGGAGGCAGAGCTGGAGCTAGCGGAGATGAAAATGTTGAGGTTCTCTCTGGGAGTAACAAGGATGGAAAGGATCAGAAAAGAGTACATCAGAGGGACAGCCCATGTAAGATGTTTTGGAGACAAAGTCAGAGAGGATAGATTGAGATGGTTTCGACATGTACAGAGGAGGGATAGTGAGTATATTGGTAGTAGGATACTGAGGTTGGAACTACCAGGCAGAAGGCTTAGAGGAAGACCAAAGAGACGATTCATGGATGTGGTGAAGGAGGACATGAAGGTAGTTGGTGTAAGAAAAGAAGATGCAAAGGAGAGGGTGAGATGGAGGCAGATGATTCACTGTGGCGACCCCTGAAAGGAAAAGCCGAAAGGAGAAGAAGAAGTGAAGAAAACAAAAAAAGGTAATTGCGGGCTAAAAGCTACATGACCACAGCTGGAGGAACAAGCTCACACATAGGTGCTTGAGCAACGTGCTGCAGGGAGAGGCTTTTTAAATATTACATATAATTCTGTTTGTCATACTAATAATGAACATAATTTCACATGTTTATTTTTACACTTACAACCGCGAGAAGGCAACAAGAGGGCAGAAAAGCAGAGATTATGATTACTGCAATGAAGAAAGCAAAAAAGGCTAATTGTGGGCTAAAAGCTCGATGGCCACAGCTTGAGAAACAAGCTCGCACATGGCGGTTTGAGCAACATGATGCAGGGAGAGGCTTGTCAACAACACAGCTGCGTCTGCACGTCCAGGTAGTTGTCAAGGAGATGAATATAAATGACTTTTATGTGAGGATTTTCTTGGTGTTACCACTTCATGCAACGCAACCGCCTCTCTATTAGAGCGAGGGCCACAACGTCACAAAAACTGCCAGCAGATTTACAAGCCAAGGTAGACAGTTTCCATGAGTTTGCGACTTATAGTACAGTGCGACTTATATATGCTTTTTTCTTCTTCTTCTTCTTTATTGTGCATTTTTTGGTTAATGCAACTTGTACTCTTGAGCGACGTATAGTCCGGAAAATACAGTACTACAGGTTTTCCCCCAAATCATGGTAATAATGAATTCATACTTTTAAACACATTATCAAAATGAAACCTAATAATACTAATAATATGTTTTTGAGCAATTCGCTCACACTTAATACTGCACTCAGGGTACAGCTTAAAGACAGCAACAGTACCATGTAATAAACATGATAAATTACTCACTAGTGATGCGGGTCCAGTTGGCGAGTGTGGAGAAATCCGGCTTTCCTGTTCTCGAAACTAACGTAGCAGGAACTAAAGCAGACAACTTGGAGTGGACAGTTTCTCTGAAAGTGAAACAAGGTCAAACCCCAATGCGATAATTTATTAGGACGTTAAACTAAAACCAGCCTTAAATTGTATTATACAGTATTATTTAATTAAAGGGAAATTAAACCAAATTCTCATGGTTTCAGACATCATTTACCCCTTTGCACATCTAAATGCCCCATTGTTATTACAAGCTGCTTTATGAAGAAAAAAATTAAAATCAAGTAATAAATCAATACACAGGGGGTATAACTGTACTGCAAAAAGCTGCATGTGAGAACATACAGAACTAATTTAAATAAATCGTGATATATGTACACGTTCGTTCTTCTAAATATGACAGTGTTTGTTGCTAGATTACTGATTGGGGAACCCCACGCTCCACAAGGTTGTCACTGTGTGTCCCCCCAGTGCAGCTAACTTGGTTATCAAAGGCCAGCCATGTCTCTGACTGTCTATGGTGAGAGGCTGTAAAAGAACCATTGCTGACTTTCATCAAGAGAAGCTGCATGGCTGTCAATGTGTTTCTGTCCTGTGATGGCCTGTTGATCTGTCCAGGGTGTACTCTGCCCTCGCTCAGAGACGGCTAAGATGGGTGTCAGCCTCCCCGTGACCCTAAATTAGGATTAAGTGGTTCAGAAAATGAAAGAAGTGTTATTTTTGCCGATAATTTTCCTTCCATTAACTGATTGCGTCCTATTCTCGACCATCTAATTCTTCAGCATTTAACAAACGGGAAAGGGAGAGCCACTGGTTCGGTTTTTCCAATTTCTTCTTCCAAATTTTCTGTAGCTTGCAAAAATGGCTCAGAAGTGGGCAATGATTTCAACATGTAAATATACTACGGACATATATACAACCACATCATCCAATGTGACACTACTGTATACGCACTGATGCATGTGCCAACTAATGGCCGACCATAGAACCGGTTTGCCCTTTCTGACCGCCTAGCCCTACCGAACAGATTTGGCTACTCCAGACTTTGTCCCCAGCTTCCGATATTTATTAAACTGAGGTCCATATAATCGAGGGTCGAGTGTAATAGTTCAGCAGTACCTGTTTCACTAGGTTTCTCTCTCATATATACTCATTTCAAAATACAGGGATCCCTTGCTACTTCGCGCTTCAGTGCAAAGCGTCTTTTAAAAAAAATAAATAAATATTCATCGAATTAAAAAATAAGGAAATTAAGGAAGAATAGAGGAAAAAGTTAAGGAAAACGCCACAAAAACAAGGCCAATTATGCAAAAAAATCCCTAAACCAACAAAAAAACAACCCAAAATCTTCCATCAAGACTGCTTACGCTGTTGCATCTGTGTGTGCACGGGATCTGTGCGTGTGCACGTGCTTATGTATGTGTGTCATCTTCTTCTCATGCAATACCATCTGTATGTGTAAGTATTTCTATTTTATTGAGAGCTTATTTTTTTTAATGTTTAATTGTTATTATAAGCATTTATAGCATTGAATGTGTATTTATTGATATTATATACACATATACATGTACGTATATGTCAGTCAGGGGGGGGGATTGGGCGGGTGATCCGACTTTGCGGATTTCGATGGTCACGTGGTGATCTCGGTCCCAATTAACCACGGAAAGTGAGGGATCCCTGTAATCGTTTTTCAACTAAAGGTCACCCCGCAGTTTCTCGTGTTCCTCTACAAAACATTATAGTTCCATTTTTTTATATACACATTTCGTTCCACTTCAGTCAGCATGGTTTTCTATACATGGCTGAGGGTTTCCAATGAAAACTATCAAGAAAGTCTGAGGTTAGCCATGGTTTGTGTTTATAAACATGACATTCTACTCCATTCAACATGGTGCTTTATCTGTGGCTGACGCTTTCTAGCTTTTGCAAAGCTAAACTGATTTGACGGCCTTATGCCCACAACATTGCACGACAGAAATGAGTGGTGTCTCTTTGGTGACGTTTAAGGAATATCAGGATTAAGATTTACAACGTAGGAATATTTTTCAAGCTACCCAAGATGGCTGCCCTCATAACAGTGCAGTGTTACACTTCACGCTGGAGGTTTGATCGTGTTTACATAAGTTAACACCGTCTAAAAACAAACGTTCGCAAATCTATGTGGAATGTCTGTGCTGGATGGAATGGACTCCCATTACACTTTAGCTCGATAGCTCCAGAGTGCCAAATACATTCGGTATAAAGTTGTTCAAGTTTGGGTATTCTCTGAAGGACAGTGTGTGTGTGTCGAACAGGTTTGCTCACCTGAGCTGGCTGCAGTTGGTGAAATCAAGCAGACTGACAGGTACCAAACATCCAGATGTTGAGTTTATTCCAAAGAGAACTGGTCTCAGCTCAGCGGAGGAGCACATACCATCGCTCACTGTATATGTAAGACAGAAATAAAGGTTGGATAAATGAGTGATCTGGATCAGTGTTTGCCAACCTTTTTGAGCCAAGGCACACCTTTTACATTCGAAAAATCACGAGGCACACCACGGAACAAAAATGATACTGCCCTCTAGCAGAACAGCACTGTTACTACACACTAAGTGAAATTGGTTAATCTTCCGCGGCACGCCTGATGATTTCTCACGGCACACTAATGTGCCGCGGAACAGGGGTAGGGAAACACTGATCTGGATGATGGCCGAGCAGATGTTGATTACCAAGGAAGACTTGTAGTCCCACTTTCTTTTCATACTTTATTCTGCTTTTTTTTTTTTTTTGGCCAATGAGACTTGTACTCCGGAGCGACATAAAGTCTGGAAAATACGGTTGTCTTATCCGGAAGGAACAGATAGAATAATGGACATTAATATTCATTGAAAATATTTTCTGATTGGTGGAAAGCCACCTGATATTGTTCTATGAGCCGACTTATCCACTGACATCAGATAAATTAAATTAATTATTGTACAAATGGCACGCACCAATGGTCCACATCAAACATATCATAAAGGATAGATATGCTAATCACTCCAGCAGATGGCTCCATGTGCCCACAATCTTGGATAGTTATTTAGTACAATTTGCAGCATAGCACTACAACCATGAGCTGTCAAAACTTTTTATTTTCTGACTATTTATGCTGTTCTAAGCTGTGTCTGAGAGTGACTAGCAAAGACCAGGACAGGGGCACAAAGTTCTGCCATCCAACAACACTGCCAGTAGGGTGTAGCCTTTCTACCTTATTCGATGTCCATGTTGCTCCTCGCCGCCTTACTCCAAAGCTAGCAAGAAATGGCTACGCATTCCCAAGACTAGACGCAAGCTGATTGCAACAAGTCTACAAAAGTCACGTTTCATCAGGAAAAGTTTAATTTTTGAAAATATCAACATGCACTTTCAATGAAATACTTTAATTCCATATTTTTGTGGAATTTGCGCAGAAAGAATTGAATATGGCACTGGTAGGGAGTAGCATGTGGCACGTTCTGCTGACAAATAAATAAACAACCATAGGATTCAGCATTTGTACGAGATATAATTACAGCCTTCAGAATAATCTGGATAATGCTCCATATCATATAAAAGCGAATGCCATTCAGTAACTGCTTATTATCGGCCCACAAATTTAGAACGATGCTTCAATCAGAGAAAAAGACTTGCTTTTCTTATGTTCCCATGTAATTTAAATAGAACTAAAACAATTATTCGCCACAGGCTTGGTTTGATATTTTGGTGCTCAGCACATAATCTTTTTAATTATAGCACAAAATACACAATATGCTGCAATGTGGTTAAAAATATGGAGAGTAAATAAAGATGATAACCAGATTTATACTGTGTGGACTGCGAGGGCAAATCAGTAAAAGAAATGTCCCTACTGAAGGTACTTAATGATGTAATTCACCTCTTAATACCATCATTACTACATTATACGAACCATCAATAATATGCAAAAACACAACATAACAAGGCGTGACATTGTGGAGAAGTTTAATAATTCTCTCCACTTTCAATTGACATTTCTCGTGTTGGAGCCATGATTCATGTCAGTCCACTTGGTGCAACAGCTCTCCAAGGTGTGATCACTCCTGTTTATTTGCAGACTAATGAGGAGATCTCATCTAATGCAGGTGTTAATTTTGGGAATAAAAATGTACAGAGTGATTCCATAATTTTTTCCCTAAAACTGGGTGATTCCATAATTTATTCCCCCTGCTTGGTCTAAAAAGTAACTGTTACTGACTACCACATTTTTTCCGTGATTTCTTTGTGTTTCTTAAAGCCAGAAAGTTGCCATTTGAAATGGCTTTAGTTTCGTGTCATGTCCGTGATCTGCTTTTTTCTGGAAAAATTAAACAACTGAATGAATATCCTCCGATACTGGTGATTCCATAATTTTTGCCAGGGATTCCAGCTATTGTAAGCCTACCAGCTTGTGCTGTGAGACGAATCTGAAATCTGACTGGTTAAAGAAACAGCCCCATTGTTAATATAGTTCAAGTGACCTCAGATGACACTGCTGATTCTGAAGTCCCTGGGCAGGTTAGATTTACATGGCAGCACATAGAAGCTCAAATCTAATTGGACAAAAAGATCTAACATCCACATACACATACTGGAAGCAGTGCAGCCAAGAGACACATAAGGAAATGAAGAAAACAGACTGTTGGGAATACATTTCTAAAATTTAATGGAACAAATACTAGAATTTAAGCTGGAAATGTAGGTCAGTGCTTCTGATAGGGTTTAGACCAGCAGAGGCTTGGCTGGCCCTGACGGCCCATCACTGGATGTTCAGAGTACATTTTATTGCTCAGTGTGCCTTCAGCTTAAAGCTATAAAAGTTGAAGGACCAACTTTGGTTAAAATTTTATAACAGTGATCTTGTGTTTATAAAGTCTTGGCAAATTCTATAGATATAACTCTTACATAATGATATTACGATAATACAAAAAACGAATTAATTTTACACTTGTGATGTTACCTCCTTCCCAGAGATTGATCGGAGCTCTCGCCACAGTGCCGGTTGCATTATCCAAATCCCCACCGATCACAGGCTTTCCCACCTGATAACCTGAAATACAAATCAAAAGTAAGCCAGACCTCTTTATAATAATTTTTGGAAAATTAAAAGAACAGATGACATTAGACCTGGGTTTCCTGAGTTGGGCCGCGCTGTGATATTGCCATTCACGAAAACTGCAGAGTACCGGCTCGTCAGCATTACTGAGAAAGAAATAGATGGGGGTGGGGAATTAAGTACAAAGGACCACCAATGACTGTATAGACATGGTACAAAATGGCAGAACAGATAAAACGGTTATAGTTGTAATACTGTATGTTTATTCAGACTACCTCAACATTATTTTATCCTCTGAGCATCTTTTGGATCTCGTTACCCTGGGTTAACACTGGGGTCATGATGTTCACAATCTGCATGACCTGAAAGAATCGTGATGAGCATGGGATTGAACCATCATGATCTTAAGGGATCATGTGGTGGATTTGATGTGGTCAGGTCAGTCACACTTGAGGGAACATGCGGTGGATTCGCAATGCCCTTGAGGGAACATGCGGTGGATTCGCGATGCCCTTGAGGGAACATGCGGTGGATTCGCGATGCCCTTGAGGGAACATGCGGTGGATTCGCGATGCCCTTGAGGGAACATGCGGTGGATTCGCGATGCCCTTGAGGGAACATGCGGTGGATTCGCGATGCCCTTGAGGGAACATGCGGTGGATTCGCGATGCCCTTGAGGGAACATGCGGTGGATTCGCGATGCCCTTGAGGGAACATGCGGTGGATTCGCGATGCCCTTGAGGGAACATGCGGTGGATTCGCGATGCCCTTGAGGGAACATGCGGTCGATTCGCGATCCCCTTGACGGAACATCCCGTCGATTCGCGATGCCCTTGAGGGAACATGCGGTGGACTCGCGATGCCCTTGAGGGAACATGCGGTGGATTCGCGATGCCCTTGAGGGAACATGCGGTGGATTCGCGATGCCCTTGAGGGAACATGCGGTGGATTCGCGATGCCCTTGAGAGAACTTGCGGTGGATTCGCGATGCCCTTGAGGGAACATGCGGTGGATTCGCGATGCCCTTGAGGGAACATGCGGTGGATTCGCGATGCCCTTGAGGGAACATGCGGTGGATTCGCGATGCCCTTGAGGGAACATGCGGTGGATTCGCGATGCCCTTGAGGGAACATGCGGTGGATTCGCGATGCCCTTGAGGGAACATGCGGTGGATTCACGATGCCCTTGAGGGAACATGCGGTGGATTCGCGATGCCCTTGAGGGAACATGCGGTGGATTCGCGATGCCCTTGAGGGAACATGCGGTGGATTCACGATGCCCTTGAGGGAACATGTGGTGGATTCGCGATGCCCTTGAGGGAACATGTGGTGGATTCGCGATGCCCTTGAGGGAACATGTGGTAGATTCGCGATGCCCTTGAGGGAACATGCGGTGGATTCACGATGCCCTTGAGGGAACATGTGGTGGATTCGCGATGCCCTTGAGGGAACATGTGGTGGATTCGCGATGCCCTTGAGGGAACATGTGGTAGATTCGCGATGCCCTTGATGGAACATGTGGTGAATTCGCGATGCCCTTGAGGGAACATGTGGTGGATTCGCGATGCCCTTGAGGGAACATGTGGTGGATTCGCGATGCCCTTGAGGGAACATGTGGTAGATTTGCGATGCCCTTGAGGGAACATGTGGTAGATTCGCGATGCCCTTGAGGGAACATGTGGTAGATTCGCGATGCCCTTGATGGAACATGTGGTGGATTCGCGATGCCCTTGAGGGAACATGTGGTAGATTCGCGATGCCCTTAATGGAACATGTGGTGAATTCGCGATGCCCTTGAGGGAACATGTGGTGGATTCGCGATGCCCTTGAGGGAACATGTGGTGGATTCGCGATGCCCTTGAGGGAACATGTGGTAGATTTGCGATGCCCTTGAGGGAACATGTGGTAGATTCGCGATGCCCTTGATGGAACATGTGGTAGATTCGCGATGCCCTTGAGGGAACATGTGGTAGATTCACGATGACCTTAAGGAAACATGTGGTGGATTCACGATGCCCTTGAGGGAACATGAGGGGGATTCACGATGACCTTGAGGAAACGTGGTGGATTCCCGATAATTTTGAGGGAACTCCGTGGAATCGTGACAGTCATGAAAAAATTTCGCTTGTCAGCAATTTTGAGATGATTATTTTGATTTATTACATTTTGACACCAATTGTGAAAGGACGTGGGAATTGTAGTTGAGCTTATCGCTCCATTGTAGTGGACCTGATAAACTTGGAAACATGATTCCTTCAAGTTTCATCTCCTGGATGCCCCCTGTCTCTCTTTCAATCCCAGTGTTGCTCAAATAGTGGTCAACATCATGCAGCTTCACACGCCTTTTGAAACATAGGGATCATGGCCCCAGTGTAAACCTAAGGTTTGGCTTCCAATAGGCGCATCGAAAGGTGCGTGACTATTAACCCAGAGATTGCACGTTCAAATCCAGGTTAATGCCACAGCCATCTGTATCCAGAAGTCCATGGGAGCTAGTTGACCGAGCTTTCACAGGAGGGAGAGATGGCACTCACAGCTACACATACGCCAGCAAATCATGGGTGTCTGTGAACTCATTTGTATTATTGGGCGGATAGCGCTGTCCCTCTGAGTGTGTTAGACCGCCCCCAAATATGTATACGCCACATTTCAAAAAGAGGTGGGTGGCGGTCATGTGATAGGGAAGGCAATGCCTGATGGGTGGGAATTGGATATGGCTAAACTGGGGAGAAAATGAAAAAATAATAAAATAAACCTAAAATAAAGCATACAATATTAGCCAATCACGTCTGAAGTTGGTTATCCAATTTTATTTTAGCTAGAAAGAGACATTAAAACAAAGGAAACCTTTTGACCACCTGCAGTTCTGTCTGTATAGTTGTAGCAATGATTAAAATTATGAATACAGTCAGCCAGTAGAGGGCGTCAAAAAAACGTATTTTTGTTTTACCGTGGTCATGTTACTCAGCACCACATGTACAACACCAGTGTAAACTGCTCTGAGACTGCCCCCTTTAAAATGACAAATAATTTTGTCAGATATGTACCATTGCATTAACTTTAGGGTGTCATGTCAGCGTAGTGATTAGCACGTCCACCATACGAGATCTTGGGCTTGATTACTGAGCTTACTTGTGTTGGTTTTCTCTGGGTACACGGTCCAAAATCATGCACGGTAGACTAATTGGCTGTTGTAAATCAATCCTAGGTGTGAGTGTGGTCAGGTCAGGGTGTATCCCACCTTCACTCTGAATAGACTGAGATGGGTGCCAGCCTTCGTGGTGCGACCGTAATCAGGATTAAGCAGCTTACAAAACGAATGAATGATTGTTTTTTGATTTATTCAAGTTCGCTAACTTGCCGTGCATGAAGGCAGACAATATGAGAGACTCAAAATCAAACAGAAGGGTTGATCAACACCAACAACTGATTTGGTTCAGAATTCTTTTAAACTAGAAAAAAGCCATGAAGCCGGAGGAAGAGGAAGGTTCTTCACTCCGCACCCTCTACCCCCACCCAGCCACGGCTGCCCCAAAGATGGACTGTTTCCTCTATTTGACAGACAACAAGCCACCACTGGTAATCACTGCCTCACCTCCAGGACCAAGTGTGATGTTTCCCATGTGGCGGGTGACGCTGATGCCCGTGATGCCATTCCCCTTCCAGTGAAATGTATAACGTAACGACACAACCACATTCACACACAACACTGTCCCAGCTGTTAAAAAAGAGACAGAGGAGAAGGCCAGGCAATACAAACACATGGAAAAAAGACTGGAGAAAACCGACATGGCAGACTGGAGAGTTTAAATTAACTGACTGTGATTCGCAGGACTTAAGAACAGATTGAGATCTGTGAGTACTTCATCCACAACGGCCACAGTGACCACTCCTACACACACACACACACACACACACACACACACACACAAAATTGCTTTATCATGAGATTCTGAGAATTCATACGTCATTCAAAATTATTTTAAACTCAAACATTTAATTTTTAATTACAAGTCTTTGGTTTAGGCTTTACCCACACACACACACGCACGCACGCACACACACACACACACACACACACACACAATGACTCATAAATATGCTAATGCGACCTTGCAGAACCTGAGCTGGACACCTCCGTCTCTCACCTCCTTGTTCGTCTCTAACCGCCACCCTGAGCTCAGTTGGTGCAACAGGGCAGGACTGCAGAGCTCTCACGCAGACAGCCTCAAAATTCTTCAGAAACGCAACTGGAGCCTTCTCCAAACACTGCCCCATCATGGACACCTGCACACACACACACACACACACCTTGCTGAGGAGATGATCAAAGAAGCATTACAGACAAGATTACAAGAAAAGCTTTAGATAACCTGCGGGATGGTGAAATACTGGTTTTCCATGGTGAAGATGGGCGACCCCTGGCGGTAGATTGCAGGAGGTACAGGCGCTGCCACCGCCTGGGGCTGGAAAGATGGAGCGGGCTTTGGCGTACTGGAGGAGGAGGGTTCCGATACATCATGAATCATTAGAGACACATTCAGTGATCAGAAATAACGTAAAATTAAGAACATAGCACGATCACCTACACAGTAGTGCCATCATAGAAAAGCCCAAGGAACGGGTTGTTCTCCAAAGGAGAGGTGACGCACAAAAAAGGGAACCAATCAGGAGCATTGTCAGCTGACTGTGCGGAGCAGAGATAGTCAGGAACAGGAGAGATCTTTCCTCCAAATGGTCCAGGAAGACATTGAGCAACAAAAAGCCACACGACCTCTGGGGCACAGTCCTGTAGGAACAACATTTTAATATAATTCATCATCATCATCATCATCTTTGAAGCCATGTAATCTTAATGAAGCCTGTGGGTGAGGGCAGGGTACACCTCGGACAGTTTGCCAGGCAAACACACACACACACACAACCATTCACACTCACAACTGGGGTGATTTGAAACTGCCAATTAGCTTATTGTGCATGTTTTTGGACTGTGGGAAGAAACCGGAGTACCCAGAGGAAGCCCACTCAAGCACGGGAAGAACATGCAAACTTCACAGAGAAAAAGCTGAGCCAGGGAAAAGGACAAAAAAAAAAAAAAGGCAAAGCCTTGGAAAATTGATCTTGCGAACCACTGCATCACTGTGCTGACTCATTATTAATTATATATACAGTCGGCCCTCTACTTACAAAACCCTCTGGGTACGAAAACTCCAGGTTATGAAAAACATTTTCCTAAATTTTCATCCTCTTTTTACGAAAACACCCTCTTTTTACAAAAAGCACCAAACACGCCATTCAAAATTCAAACCATGCGCAAGTTGCTCTCATTGGCTGTCTCCCAACATCCCACCCCGCTGGCCTCCCATTGGCCAGGAGGCAGTTGAACTGTACCTATACTTCCTGTACCCATACTTCCTGTTTGTCACCTGTGTGAGAGAGGAGAGTTGAAAAGGAATGTTGGCTCATGAGTTTTTTTGAGAGATCATTGCAGTGTTATATTTCGTTATCCATCATGGACCTTGAAAATACTGAAAAGCGGAAATACAGTGACGGAGGCAATTAGGCGATTATTTCGGCACGATATCGAAGCAGAAGGAGCATGGAAACAGAGTGCTCCGTGGGACAAGACCTTCGATCTCGCAAGGAAGCAAGTTAATATTTAATCAGGACCTCTGATCTTTCAAGCAGGTACTGTAATTCTGCTTTAAATACAACATCCCATCCATTTAAACATTTAAATACAATTTCTCCGTCAGCTCCGGGCCGCGTGTGAGTGGAGCCCGCATTCGGTAAAACACACCAGAGAGTGTTTTGTGTGTGTGAGTGTGTGAGAGAGAGAGAGAGAGAGAGAGAGACAGTGTGTGTGTGTGTGTGTGTGCACATGAGAGAGAGAGCTAGAGACAGTGTGTGTGCACGCGCACTGCTCGCACACGCGTGTGTGTATGTGTGTGTGTGTGAGTGTGAGAGAGAGAGAGAGAGAGAAACTGCGTACAGTCAGTCAGAGATGAAAGGAGGCGTTCTTTACTCTCTTTCGAGAGAGCACATTGCAGCTTATTTTTTGTTTTTTTAAGTTGTTTAATTCAGTAAATGTTTAATAAATGTGGCGCGCTCCGCCGAATGTGAGCAAAACGCGACTCATCCGGACCGCCAATCCCTCAAGGATACAAGTTAAAGTTGAGTTTGGACCTGCGATCTGCCAGGCAGGGAATACGCTTTAAATTCCCCGTCTTAAAATGCTCCAGCGTCCTGCGTGCGGGCGGAGCCCAACATTCAGCAGAGCGCATATGTAATGTGTGTGTGTGTGTGTTTGAGAGACAGAGAGCGATAGAGAGACAGTGTTGTGCGTGTGTGTATGTGCATTAATAAAAAATGTTTAATAATGGTTTAATTAATAAATATGTTCATAAAATGGTTTAATATGTTAATAAAATGTTTAAATGGTTTAATACATAATTTTCTTTTACTTTTAACACATATTTCATAGAAAATTGGTGTACTTTTATAATTTTTAAGGGGTTGATGGGGTAATCTTAGGAGCCTTTGAACGAATCAGGCGTTTTACATGTAAAATGCGCCTCTACTTACGAAACCGCAGCGTGACAAAAAAGGCGCTGGAACGGATTAATTTCATAAGTAGAGGGCCGACTGTATTTATGAAGTTCAGGATAATGTACATCAAACCACTTATTACAAAATAAACCCAGACCGGGGGATCAGGACCGTGAGGTCAATTGGAGAAGTCCTGACGCACTCTGAGGGAGATTAATAATAATTCAATTGTACTTTAGCGAGCTTGTACGTGACAAGATTACCCATCTTAAACCTAAAATAATCTCGAACCTTCTTTAAAATAACAGGATTTCTGTAGGTATCAACCAATATAATGTATTTTATTGCTTTTTTGAACACTTTTAATGCCATAAACAATCTCTGTCAATCCACAAATTCTGTTGATAAACTGTTTTATATACAGCACTCTACATTTTTCATTTCATTTTCCAAACTGATTTATCCTTTTATTAGTGTCACAGAGAAACTGCAGTCCCATTACACTTGGTTTATATTTTTCGCTATGTTGACCTTGCTTTTATTTAAAAACTTTACCTGAATCAGAAACATCATATTATATCATAGTTTAAAAAATTTAACCATCACAAACCTAACATATACATGTCCAAATCCAGTGTGCATCTACATACAGTGGTACCTTGACTTACGAGTGTCCTTTATAATGAATTTTCCATGAAACGAGCTTCGATCCCACCAAAATCTTCCCCATCCAATGAGCAAACTTTTGATTTAGAAGCTCTGATGGGGAAATGGCTTTTCTGGGTCAATTAGCCTCGGTCCGCGGTCCGAGAATGCCTTGTGCAGTGCTTCTCAATGATTTTCTATGATGCCCCTCTTGGAAGAAAAAAAAAAAAAACATTTCACGACCCGCAGCACAGCCACGCACGAATATAAATAGTGTTTACTGCACTTCATATCGTTTGCTCTGTGTTTTATCCCTACACCACAGCACAATAATGAGAGCGCCACTGCCAACTAATGTAGAGGATGTGCAATTACACTTAATTCTCGTACAGTATGGCGAAAAAGCATGTTCCCCAGGGTCATACGCGCCCCCGCCTGGTGTCACACCGTGTTCCCCAAGGGGGGCACGCCCCACTATTTGAGAAGCACAGGCCTTGTGGGAGCTGACCACAAGCCTCTCCTTGCTGGCATTTGTAGCGTGCACACGCACAAAATTCCCTTCCTCTTCCTCCTCTGTTACGCACTACCTCCTGACTGCCACCATGACATCTTCGCTGCAGTCGGAAGGGTGAGTTGACTTATTGTTTATTCTTGGTTTATCATTTATTATTAATGTTAATGTACATGTATTATTATGATGAAATATTTATTTTTACATGTTTATCTTCAATACATTAGGTCAAATATGGGAATAATTGTTTTATCTAATGAACTTTTCGACTTACGAGCTTACCCAGATTAAATCTGTAAGTCACGGTACCTACTGTACGTTGTTTCAAACTTTTTTATACTTTTTTTTTTTTTTTTTTACGTACCTGGTCGCAACAGCATCGCACATCACACACTTTCGCCGTTAGGTCACATGGACACTGACCAAGCGGCTGGAACACTTGATTAGGAATGACGGTTTTATTCTCTACAAGAACAGAAATAAAAAAGAAGTAAACACTCATCACAGCTGCTCACTCTGCTACAGTGATTTACACTCAGTCCAGAGGCAGCCACCTACCTGACACGGGGCCAGAGGGAAGAAGCTGGGCGTAGATCAGAGTCTGCACAATTAGAGTGGCCTGTGGAACATCACCCAGACATGCACACACAATGAACGTCTCGCTCACACACAGCGGCTGGGCACAGCAGTCGGTCTCATTCGCACTGCCACATAGCTGTAGGCTCTGGTTCAGACTCAAACGCACCAGGAGGCTGCCCTGTTACCAGTGAAGACACACAACTAGTTAATGATGTCAGAGTTTGTGAATTCTGTTGCAGCTACACAGCAAATCAAAGTGTAAAGGGAAAAATGGGAATTTTTGATCTTTGTTTAATAGTGGGAACAAAACAAAATATTTTCATTCACATCTCGTCAGCCGAAGTCAGCACAGTGCCATAAACCATAACAGTCTTGACGGGTCCAGGTCATGAGACCGGCATCCCTACAAGTCTGTGATGACTATAAAGATGATTGGTCATGGCCAATAAAGTCCTACACAGACCCTGACTAATCAGTGTTAATATCACTGCATGACATCAGCGATGTGGGCTAAGATACTGTCGATCATGGTTACATAAGGACAGTGCTGTAGTGGTCAAAAAATAAGTGAGTACACGATGGCAACGAAGCGACCGAGGCGCGCAGCAGCACCTCAGCCCACAAAGCACGGGGAGGGTGCGGCTTTGGCTTTGAAACTATTTAGCACTTCATCTCCACTTTTTATTTACACAGTCAAGGAAATTTACATTGATCAACTATAAAGTCCCCTCCTCGAATCGCCACCTTATCGTGGTGGAGGGGTTTGCGTGACCTAATGATCCTAGGAGCTATGTTGTCGGGGGCAAATGCCCCTGGTAGGGTCACCCAAGGCAAACAGGTCCGGGGTGAAGGTCCAGACAAAGTGCGATTCAAAACAAACCCCTATGACACATGAGACAACATAGGGATCAGTCTCCCTTGCCCGGACGCGGGTCACCGGGGTTCCCTCCTGGAGCCAGGCCGAGGGGAGGCTCAAGGCAGCGCCTGGTGGTCGGGCTTATGCCCATGGAGCCTGGCCGGGCCCAGCCCGAAAAGGAGACATGGGTCCGCCCTCCCATGGACCCACCACCCGTGGGAGGAGTTTTAGGGTCGGGTGCAGTGTGAGTTGGGTGGCAGCCAAAGGCATGGGTTCTGTCGGACTGATCCTCGGCTGCTTACTCTGACCTTCGGGACATGGAATGTCACCTCTCTGGCGGGAAAGGAGCCTGATTTGGTGCGTGAGGTGGAGAGATACCGACTAGATATAGTCGGGCTCACCTCAACGCATAGCTTGGGCTCTGGAACCATCCATCTCGAAAGAGGCTGGACCTTCTTCTATTCTGGAGTTGCTCATGGGGAGAGGCGGCGAGCCGGTGTGGGTATTCTTGTTGCCCCCGTCTCGGTGCCCAAATGTTGGGGTTCTCCCCAGTTGACGAAAGGGTAGCTTCCCTCCGTCTTCGGGTGGGGGGACGGGTCCTGACTGTTATTTGTGCTTATGCACCAAATGACAGTTCAGAGTACCCACCCTTTTTGGAGTCTTTGGGGGGGGTGTTGGAGAACGCTCCCTCGGGAGACTCGCTCGTTGTCTTGGGAGACTTCAACACCCATGTGGGCAATGATAGTGTGACCTGGAAGGGTGTGATCGGTAGGTACGGCCTCTCCAGTCTGAATCCAAATGGTGTGTCGTTGTTGGACTTCTGTGCTCGTCATAGTTTGTCTATCACGAACACCATGTTCGAACATAAGGGTGTCCATAAGTGCACTTGGCACCAGGACACCCTAGGTCGCAGTTCGATGATTGACTTTGTAGTCGTGTCATCGGACTTGCGACCATATGTTCTGGACACTCGGGTGAAGAGAGGAGCTGAGCTGTCTACTGATCACTACCTGGTGGTGAGTTGGCCCGGTGGTGTGGGAGGTTGCCTTCCAGACCTGGCAGGCCCAAGCGTGTGATCAGGGTCTGCTGGGAACGTTTGGCGGAGCCCCCTGTCCGAGAGGCCTTTAACTCCCACCTCCGGCAGAGCTACAACCACGTTCCGGAGGAGGCGGGGGACATGGAATCCGAATGGGCCATGTTTCGTGCCTCCATTGCTGAGGCGGCAGCCCATAGCTGTGGCCGTAAGGTCGTCGGTGCTTGTTGTGGCGGTAATCCCGAACCGGTGGTGGGCACGGGCGGGGAAGGGGGCCGTCCAGCTGAAGAAGGAGGCCTATCGGGTTTTATTAGCCTGTGGGACTCCCGAGGCAGCAAACGGGTCTCGGCAGGCCAATGGTGATGCAGCCGAGGCTGTCGCAGATGCAAAATCTCGGGCGTGGGAGGAGTTCGGTGAGGGCCTGGAGAGTGATTATCGGTTGGCCTCGAAAAGGTTCTGGGCCACCATCCGACGCCTCAGGAGGGGAAGCAGTTCTTCACAAACACTGTTTACGGTGGAGGTGGGGAGCTGCTTACCTTGACTGGGGATGTTGTTGAGAGGTGGAGGGAATACTTTGAGGACCTTCTCAATCCCACCAACACGCCCTCCGTGGAAGAGGAAGACCCTGGGGGAGTTCGGGTGAGGGTCCGCCCATCACTGGAGTGGAGGTCACTGAGGTTGTTAAAAAGCTCCTTAGTGGTCGAGCTCCGGGGTTGGACGAGATCCGCCCGGAATATCTCAGGGCTCTGGATGTTGTAGGACTGTCTTGGTTGACACGTCTCTGCAACATCGCGTGGTCATCGGGGCTGTACCTCTGGATTGGCAAACTGGGGTGGTGGTCCAAATTTTTAAGAAGGGGACCGGAGGGTGTGTTCCAATTATCGGGAATTACACTCCTCAGCCTACCTGGGAAAGTCTATGCAGGGTACTAGAGAGGAGGATCCGACCGATAGTCGAACCTCGGATTCAGGAGGAACAATGTGGTTTTCGTCCTGGCCGCAGCACTCTTGACCAACTCTATACGCTCCACAGGATTCTGGAGGGGCATGGGAGTTTGCCCAATCTGTCCACATGTGCTTTGTGGATTTAGAGAAGGCTTTCGACCGTGTCCCTCGAAAGATCTTGTGGGGCGTACTCGAGAATCTGGCGTTCGGATCCGTTGCTACGAGCTATTCGGTCGCTGTATCACCGAGCCAGAGTTTGGTCCGTATTGGTAACAGCAGGTCGGATTCGTTTCCAGTGGGAGTTGGAGTCCGCCAAGGCTGTCCTTTGTCACCGATTCTGTTCATAATTTTCATGGACAGAATTTCTAGGCGCAGTCGAGGCGATGAGGGGTTCTGGTTTGGTGGCCATCGGATATCGTCTCTGCTTTTTGCGGATGATGTTGTCCTTTGGCTTCATCAAGTCGGGCCCTCCAGCTCTCATTGGAGCGATTCGCAGCTGAGTGCGAAGCAGCCGGGATGAAGATCAGTACCTCCAAGTCCGAGGCCATGGTTCTCAGTCGGACAATGGTGGAATGCACCCTCCGGGTCGGGAATGAGGTCCTGCCCCAAGTGGAGGAGTTTAAGTATCTTGGGGTCTTGTTTACGACTGAGGGAAGGATGGAGCGAGAGATCGACAGACGGATCGCTGCAGCCTCTGCTGTTAAGCGGTGCCTGTACCGGTCCGTCGTGGTGAAAAAGGAACTGAGCCGCAAGGCGAAGCTCTCAATTTACCAGTCGATCTACGTTCCAACCCTCACCTATGGTCACGAGCTTTGGGTAATGACCGAAAGAACAAGATCACGGATACAAGCGGCTGAAATGAGCGTTCTTCGCCGGGTGGCGGGTTCTCCCTTAGAGATAGGGTGAGAAGCTCCGCCATCCGGGAGAGCTCGGAGTAGATCCGCTGCTCCTCCGCATTGAGAGGGGCCAGTTGAGGTGGCTCGGGCATCTGGTCAGAATGCCCCCCGGACGCCTCCCTGGTGTGGTGTTTCGGGCATGTCCAACCGGGAAGAGACCCCGGGGTCGACCTAGAACACGCTGGAGGGACTATGTCTCTCGGCTTGTCTGGGACCGCCTCGGTGTCCCCCCGGGAGAGTTGGAGGAAGTAGCTCAGGAGAGGGATGTCTGGACCTCTTTGCTAAGGTTGCTGCCCCCGCGACCCGACCCTGGACTAAGCGGAAGAAGATGAGATGAGATGAGAACTATAAAGTCGACCAAATTAAGTCAGTACACGCAACTCAGCCACTAAAACAAGTGGGTACACGGCATGTACCCACCACTACAGCACTGCATAAGGACAAGTAACATGTTGTAGGTGTGGTGAAACTATGAAAAGAAAACAAACAATCCAATGGGTCAACATCAGTTAAAGTTGCAGTTTCTCACCAAAATATTGACCGTGCACTCAGGGTAGAAGGAACAACATACCCTCTCCCATCAATCAATTTAGTTCTCGCTAATCACAGATACCTGCGAGTAGGATGCAGAAGAGGGTGGATAGCTCTTTCCTCCAAGTGTGTTACACTACCTAATGACACAAAATAACCAGATTGGAGGGTAAAATATGGGAAGAACTTGTTGAGGTGCAAAATTTTCAGCTCACTTCTGTGAGATGGTAACTGAGAAAGGCAGCGAGAACCTAAGTATGTAATCCTAAAATGTGTTGCACTAGTTTGCAATTAACTTTAAGCAAAGGCTATGATTTGCACAATATTATCTACTAACTGTTCATGAAAAACCACGAGAGTTCTAATTATTCATTCATTTTTGAAGCTGCATAGCACTTAGGGTTGCGCGGGGCTTGTGCCTATCTCAACCAACTCTGGGCAAGGGCAGAGAATACCCTGGACCACTTGCCAGGCCAAAACACACACACACACACACACACACACACACACACAAAACCAATCACACTCACACTGAGGGGCAATTTGGAACAGCCAATTAGCTTACTGTGTATGCTTTTGGATTGTGGGAGGAAACCGGATTATCCAGAGGAAACCCACGCAAACATGGTGAGAAAATGCAAACTCCACACAGAAACACCCGAGGACCGGCATACAAAGTCAGGATCTCCTTGCTGTTAGACGGACGTGGTAAGCACTGCGATTCCTGAAACGGTTCCATTTTTCTTTTGATCAAACTACACATGCATGAGCCACAAATATAGTGGTACCTTGACCTACGAGTGTCCTTTATAACAAATTTTCCATGATATGAGCTTCGATCCCACCAAAATTCTGCCATATCCAATGAGCAAAAATTTGTATTTACGAGCTCTGCTGGGGAAATGGCTTTTCCAAACCGATTAGCCTCGTATTCTTCCACATGTATTCCTCTGCACTCCAAGAATACCTTGTGCAATGCTTCTCAAATATTTTCTGTGATGCCACCATAGGAAGAAAAAAAAAAAAATTCACGCCCCCTCCCAGTACCCCGCGCGCGACTATAAATAGTGTTTTCTGTACTTCATATCATTTGCTCGGTGCTTTTTTCCTACAGAAGGAACACAGTGAGAGCGCCACTGCCACCGCCTGTAGAGGATGTGCAATTACACTTAATTCCAGTACAGTATGGCAAAAAAACCATGTTCCCCAGGGTCATGCACACCCTCCCTGGCATCACACCTTACTATTTGAGAAGTACTGGAGCTCACCACGAGCCTATCCTCAGTGGCATTCGTAGCGTGCACACACACAAAATTATCCTCCTCCTTCTGTTACGCACGACCTCCTGCCTGCCCACGTGACATTTTCACCACAGTGGATAATCGGAAGGGTTAGTTGACATTGTTTATTCTTGTTTAATTATTATTTATTTTTAATTATTATTAATGTTAATGTACATGTATTATTATTATTATGAAATATTTGTTTTTACACGTTTATCTTGAATATATTAGGTCAAATGTACTTGTTTGTGGCAAGTTATATGATTTTGGGAGGGGATTGGAATGGATTAATTGATTTTCTGTTATTTCTTATGGGAATACTTGTTTCATCTCACAAACTTTTTGGCTTACAAGCTTGCCCTCAGAACGGATTAAATTCTTAAGTCAAGGTACCACTGTATTCATAAAAAGAAAAGAAAAACAAATAAGTGTCAATCAAAACACACTAAGATAGATTATTGCACAGTTGAGAACAGCTTTAGCGTTCAACCACCTGAAAAAAAAAATTAACTTAAAACTGTACTCTAAACTAGGTGTAAAAATTTTGCAAGTTCTGCCATACATTACTGATCCTTCCTGCAGACCAGAATGAGCTACAATGATTTCTCTCTTTATTGAGCTAAAAAATTGTATTGATTAAAAAAAAAAAAAAAAAAACAGCAATTTATAGAATTGCAGATCAAGTCTCACCTCAGTGACGGTTAAAGCCCAGTGGAAACATTTCATCGCGTCCTATGACATGTCAGTTAATCAGTACTCAGACACAGCTGGCTGAGTAAGTAATAATCCCTACTAGTGTAGATTTTCTATCAGGTGAATAACATGATAAACAGAAAATACATACCTTTCCCATAAGCTCATGTGATACGGTCCATTGGCTGAGGTTGGAAGGTACACATGTAGCTGGAGGGAGACGACCTATCAGACAAACAGAGCACACATCAATCAGAGTCATTCCATGCCAACTAAATCAGAGGCACCTCAGATTTTGATGAAAACTTGCCAAATGTAACCTTATAGGGAGTGAAGATTTCATAGAAAAATTCCCATGCATCTCAAAATTATGGCCCTTCAAAATTTGGGCGTGTGTCCCCACCGTTATTTTTTCCCCCAAAGTTGTTGCCCCCCCCCCCAAGTGGTGCAGCTCACTGGGTTATCAAAGGCCGGCCATGTCTCTCACTGTCTGTCTTGGGAGGTCCATGTAAAAGAACCATTGCTGATTTTCTTCAAGTTAGCTGCATAGCCGTCAGCAAGTTTCTGCCCTGTGATGGTCTGGCGAGCTGACCAGGCTGTACTCTGCTATGGTCCAGAGTCAGCTAAGATGGGGACCAGCCTCCCCACGACCCTAATTATGATTAAGTGGTTCAGAAAATGAATCAATGAAGTTATGGACCTTCAAAATTTGGGTGCCATGCTTGTAAAGCATTTAGAAGTTACAACTTTGGCAAAAATCTAATTTTGGCAGAACATCTGGCCTTTTTTCCAGACTTTGACCCTCGGTTGTGGCAACTGTTCCCTTGTATTATTGTTATTTGTGTAAGATGCAATAAGCGGACGCAACATTACTCCAAATAAGCCAATAATCTCGCATCTATAAGATCTGAAAACCCTCTATCGGACCACCACCCCCTCCCTATGGGGGTGTGGGTTGTGGGTAACTATGTAGATGTTAGTGGTGTTAATGGAATTTATACAACTGAAAGAAACATGTTGGGCATACGCTTGCTCTATTTCCTTGCTTCCAACACTTGAACTTTAAGAGCTGACTGTTCACTTACTGCTTAATACATTGCACTCATTGGTCAGAATGTTCTCAATGTTAGGGATGATTAGGGACTTTCAGCTAATCAGTTTATATACAGCAACTCCTTTTCACTGAGGGCCATATCATTAAATCTAAATTTGATTGAGGGCCAATTAATTACTGAACATCTATTCTAAAAGGACAATCATGAAATCCGCATAGCATATGATTGGTTTAGGCATTTGTCCTCTTTTCCTTTATTCACTTCCATTTTCTGACAATGTTTAACAAGCAAGCAAAGCAAGCAAAAATCTTTTGAGTCATGAATGACCAGCTATTTACAATAAATAGGCTGCTGCCACCTAGTGGAAGGATGATGAATAAGGTTCCATTGTAACGGTCGATAATCACATTCATTGAAAGCTCTTGTCGGCCACATAAAATGAGTTCGCAACCCCGAGTTTGGCTCACGGGCCTCGAGTTTGACACCCATGACATACAATGTTCTACTATGGTTGGAGCTCATTTAGAATTTGCGATAAAATTTTTTAAAACATGTATATGAAACACAACTCTGAATGATACCTGTAGCACTGGACGGTGAAATGCTGCTGATGGTCAGAGTCACGTTGGTAACGTTTCCAACCAGAAAAGCCGACGCTCTTGGACCAGACACAAAAAGCATCGAGGGCAAAAACTCTGAAAATGAAAAAGATACATTTACCTTCAAATCTGAGGCCATGGTTCTATGCTGGAAAAGAGTGGAATTCCAAAGGTCTGGAATGCGTTCCTGCCCCAAGTGGAGGAGTTCCAAGTCTCTCGGGTTCTTGTTCACAAGTGAGGGAAGGATGGAGTGGGAGATTGATAGTCGGATCGCTGCAGCCTCTGCTGTAAAGTGGACCCTGTACCGGTCTGTCGTGGTGAAGAGGGAGCTGAGATATGAGGCAAAGCTCTCAATTTACCAGTCGACCTACGTTCCGACCCTCACCTGTGGTCATGAGATTTGGGCAGTGACTGAAAGGACACGATCTCGGATTCAAGCGGCTGAAATGAGCTTCCTTCTCCAGGTAGCGGGACTCTCCCTTAGAGATATGGTGAAAGGCTCAGCCATCCAGGAGGAGCTCGGAGTCGAACCACATTGAGAGGAGCCAGTTGAGGTGGTTTGGGCATCTGGTTAGAACGCCTCCTGAATGCCTCCCTTGTGTGGTGTTTCGTGTATATCCAACCAGGAAGAGACCCCAGGGTTGACCTAGAACACGCTGGAGGGATTATGTCTCTCGGCTGGTCTGTGAACGCCTCGGCGTCCCCCTGGAAGAGCTGGAGGAAGTGACTGTGGAGAGGGACGTCTAGACCTCATCACTTATCCTGCTGCCCCCACAACCTGACCCCAGATTAAGCGGAGGAAGATGATGATGGTGATGATGATGACATTTACTCCATATTTATTGTTCTATTTATAATGTAAATTTTTCCTACTTGACTGAATTAGACAGCTCAGACGATTTCTCCCACTAACCACTTCCTCTTTAAAACATGTCATACGCTTAATTCGGTTTGGTAACTGATCTATTGAAAGTGATGGTCCAGAAAGGTTTTTTTTTGCCCCCATGCTGCATGTCAGTGCGCTTATTTGTGTATCTATAATACAGTGCACAAACAGCCTCAGGACAAAATACTCAAAGCAGTCAGAATATATTATATATGGGGGGTGAGGACTGAGAGTCATTGGGAGCTAATCTGCTGAGCTCTTATGGGAGAGTGGGATGAACTACACTCTCCGCCCTGTCACTCATAGCAATCATCAGTCAATCATGAACTGCAGAAAAGGGAAATGGATGAATTGAGACACACAACAACAGAACAACATCTCCTCACCCAGCAATGACATGAGTGCAGGACTTCATACTCATAGAGCGGTTAGTTCAAGTCTTTTAATTATCCAAGTTTAGATAATCATCATTCCAATGGTGTTGGTATTCAGTATAACTGTACATGCTTTACTCTGTTTTTCCCCTCACGCAACTTGTTTGCTACACTTCCAATTCTAGTAATAATGTATTATGCTGAAACCAGAAATCATACCAGTGGAGTGATGTAGGACTATGACACTCCACTTTGGGTAAAAGATAGGTAAAGTCCACTGGGCTTTTTACACCCGAGCCATAGTGGCTCATCATGCCAGTGCTTATCCCCGATTTCCATATCGTGAAGCAACTAGGAGTACAACTGCTCCTGGATGAGACACTAGTCCATCGCAGATTACCTTCCCAGTATATTTTTACTGGTACTCATTTTAGTGGCATGGTGGTGCAGTGGTTAGCAGTGTGTCCTGTGAGTGTCTGCCTCACAGTAAGAAGGCTAGGGTTTGATTCCAGGCCTAGGTGTTTCTGTGCGGGGTTTGCATGTTCTCCCCGTGCTTGCGTGGGTTTCCTCCCACGGTCCAAAAACATGCACAGTCGGCTAATTGGCTGTTCTAAATTGGCCATAGGTTTGCATCATGCAGAAGGCAATGGCAAACCACTGCACTATCCTTGCCAAGAAAACCTCCATGAAGGTGATAATCAAGACATTATCCTTCATCGCAGGTCACCAGGAGTCGTCCTATGACTCGGAAGGTACCAAACCGGACCCATTTATACTGCTGAGTGAACAGAGGCACAGTTGTAGTTAAGACCTTGCCCAGGGGTCTTAGCCCAGCGAGAGTCTAACTGGGATTTAAACACACAACCTCCTGATCATGAGTGCAGCACCCTAACCACTAAGCCACCCCCTTCTCTCTCTCCCTTGTACTTTGGAGCTCTGTTCAAATCAAAGGGATTCACAGATTTTTACCAAAAACAAAACAATTTTTGGTAAATTATTTCCCTTTGTAAGAGTTAATGGTTATTTGTGAGAATTTACAGCAAGAAGGCTTGGATTGGATTCCCAGCTCGGGCGTATCTGTGTGGAGTTTCCATGTTCTCCTTGTCCATGTGAGGGTTTCCTCCGGGTAGTCCAGTTTCCTCCCACAGTCCAAAAACATGCACAGTGGGCTAATTGGCTGTTCCAAATCTCCCCTAGGTGTGAGTGTAAGTGGGTTATGAGTGTTAGCCCTGCGATGGCCTGGTGAGCTGTCCAGGGTGTACCCTACCCTCACCCGCAGTCGGCTGAGATGTGCACTAGCCTCCCCGCGGCCATAGTTAGGATCAATCATCTTAGAATATGAATGAATGAATGGGACAAGAAGTAATTATTAATTATAAAGCATTGTTTAGGGTTTCAACTGACTATATTCCAAATAGCTGCCTATAAAAACACATTATATAATATCTAATATTTACACCTACTCCAAACAATAAGATCATACAGAACACAACCCAAAGCTTTCACTATTCTTCTTCCTTGGCAACGAGACACAGGCAGTTGTCACTCGCTTTTTTAATATCATTAATTGCCATTAATAATAATCATCATCATTATTATTTTAATTCAAAATAAAACACAGCTTACCGACATCACATCTAGCATCATCTTTTAAAAGCAACATAAATAAGATAAGTGTTTGAGACAGAAGATTCAAACAGACGCCTGCTCGGGTGTCTCGCATCGTTTTGTAAACAATTTGAGATTTGTATTCTTCGTTGAAAACATTATCAGCGGTTGTATAAATAACTAGCGCCATCTGGTGTCCTGGAGAATCCGCGCTATGACAACACTGTACAGTACAGTACAGTTCTTTATTATACTGTATACCACTAAGCTGTTAATGTGTAGCTTAAATACTAATATAAAATATGTAACACATTATATAATCACGATTTATTTAATTTGTGGCTTAAATAAATGAAAATAGATTAATCATTATCAGCAAATTAATGAAATAAAAATAAACCAATCCTAAAATAAGGTGGCATGGTTGTGTAGAGATTAGCACATCTGAATCACAGTAAGAGGGCCTGGGTTCGATTCCCAGCTCAGCTGTTTCTGTGTGTTTGCATGTTCTCCACGTACTTATATGGGTTTCCTCTGGGTAAGCCGGCTTCCTCTCACAATCCAAAAACAAGCACAGTAAAAATTACCATACATATATATATATATATATATATATATATATATATATATATGTGTGTGTGTGTGTGTGTGTGAATATGAATGGTTGTGTGAGTGTATATATATATATATATATATATATATATATATATATATATATATGTGTGTGTGTGTGTGTGTGAGTGTGAATATGAATGGTTGTGTGAGTGTTGGCTCTATGA
>CM045734.1:53406063-53468563 GCA_024760905.1 Plotosus lineatus
GAGTACATGTAAGCCTAAAGAATTCAAATATGATTTAATATGACAAAAGTCCCCCTTTCTTTTGCACATACACACACACACAAAGAGAGAGAGGGTGGGAGAGAGAGAGTTCATTGGCCAAGCCACTTCATCCTTCTGGAATCGCGGATTCCGGGCATAGGCAGGGTTTACCTTGAACAGCTTGTCAGTCTACCGCAGGGCCGACAAAAGTAATCATTTATGCTCATATATGCAATTCACTTAATTTGCACGTGTTTTGAGTATGAGAGGACATCGGGATTCCCACAGGAAATCCACTGGAACACAGAGAGAACATGCTAACTCCACACATTCCAAAGACATGAACATTATGCTAATTGTCTCAAGGTGTGTGTAATTAGATTGACAAGTTGTTCATTGGGTACCCCGCCCCTGCCCAGTTTTGGTTGACTTTGGTGTCAGCCAAAGGCAATGGTGGCCCGGTGGTGCGGTGCTGGATTACCAAGGCGAGGGTTGGGGGTTCAAGCCCCACTGTCATCAGTTGTCACTGTAGTCTCTCCAGTGCAGCTAACTGGGTTATGAAAGGCCAGCCATGTCTCTCATTGTCTGTGGTTTGACTTTCATGTAAAAGAACCATTGTTCCTTTTCGACAAGTGAAGCTGCATAGCCGTCAGCGTGTTTCTGATCTGTGATGGCCTAGCAAGCTGACCAGGGTGTACTCTGCCCTTGCCCAGACTCGACTCGGCTGAGATGGGTGCCAACCACCCTGCAATCCTAATTAGGATTAATCAGTTCAGAAAATGAATGAATAAACACCTGTCAGCCTCCGCCCACAACCTTAGAGGGTAAAAAGGTTCAGCAAATGGGTGGATGATTCAGACAGATAGATCTATATTAAAGCCATAGTTTATAAAATATAAAGCTGTGTATGACCCTACTGTAGAAGAGATTTATTGAGAGGATGTTTGCTTGGAACATGAAATTTCTGTCAATTTCACATTTTCTCATCCCTGTGTTGGTGGTCCATTTGGATTTTTACAATCACTGCTCTTTTTTCCCAAACACGACTGGAATTGTTTCAATGACTTTCACTTTTATGCTTTCATTTTCTTTCTGCAAGTAGATGCTGCGGTGCTGTACATCTCAGATAATATATTTTATCTATGTTACTATCATCTTTTATCTTGGTGATACTGTGATGGTAAATCCCCCAAAAAAATAAGTCTTCCTTGTAACTTACTGTTAGTTGACTTCGGGGATTCCACACATGAGCAAATATGCTTATCTATTGTTTTGAACATGAGGGTGTGGGACGCCAATATACTGTGACTGTCACGGGCGTGCTACAAGCATGTGCATAAAACATGATGAATGATAAATGCACAATAATACTCATGGGTTTACATCTACAGTATATGCAATAGAGGCAAAAAAATATATAGCAAAATTATATTATAAGATTCATTCATCTGCTGAAGGATTTAATCCTACTAGATTCACAGAGATCAACCTACTAAGTTCACTATCTCAGCCAACACTGGGCTCACTCTGAGCAGCCTGTAAGACCATTACAGGGACAAAACACAAATATTCACACTTACACACTTGCATATCAAGGGATAATTTGGAACAGTCACTTAACCTAATGTGAATATGTTTGAACAGTGGAAAGTAACTGGAGTACCTGGAGAAAACCCAAGCAAGCATGAGAAGAACGTGCAAACCGCATAGAAATGCCCAAGCCTGGGAATCAAACCTAGGACCTTCTAACTGTGAGTTGCATGTGCCAGCCATTACACCATTGTGTACACCTGATGGTGTATCACATGTGAAAATGTTAAAAAAAAAAAAACAATACAGAGATTCCTCACTTTCCACTGTTAATTGGGACCGAGATCCCACCACGAACACTGAAATCCACGAAGTAGGATCAACCCCCCCCACTGACATATACGTACAGTACACGTATATGTGCATATAATATCAATAAATACATATTCAATGCTATAAATGCTTATAATAACAATTAAACATTCAAAAATAATGCATAAGATGTAAATAAAATATACATACACACACATACAGACATGCATCTTCAGAAGTTCTCGGACGACTCCGCCATCGTGGGCCGTGTGTCAGAGGGGAACGAGCTGGAGTACCGGTCGGTCATCGTTGACTTCGTGGACTGGTGTGAGCGCAACCACCTGTGCTTGAACACTAGGAAGACGAAGGAGATGGTGGTCGACTTCAGGAAAAGCACTCTAACACACACACACTCACTAGTGAACGTCCAGGGACAGGACATTGAGACAGTGGACAGTTTCAAATACCTGGGCATTCACCTGAACAATAAACTGGACTGGCCCCACAACACCAACGCCCTGTACAAGAAGGGCCAGAGTCGCCTCCACCTTCTGAGGAGACTCAGGTCCTTCGGAGTATGCAGACCTCTGCTCAGGACTTTTTATGACTCTGTGGTAGCCTCTGCAATCCTCTACGCTGCCATCTGCTGGGCGCCGGGCAGCACAGAGCGGGACAGAAAGAGACTGAACAAGCAGGTCAGGAGGGCCAGCTCTGTCCTCGGCTGCCCACTGGACTCTGTGGAGGAGGTGAGTGAGAGGAGGATGTTAGCAAAGCTCACATCCATCATGAACAACAGCTCTCACCCACTGCACCAGACTGTAGAGAAGCTGAGTAGCTCCTTCAGTGGACGACTGAGACATCTTCAGTGCAGGAAGGAGCGCTACCGCAGGTCGTTCATTCCCACCGCTGTCAGACTATACAACGCCACTTTGTAACTGTCTGTGAAAATACCGGTTATGTGCAATAAAAACCCCGTGCACTTTAATCAACCACATCTACCCCACTGACTATGAACCATATCAACCCATCTACTCTGCACTCAGATACATTACACTTTAATATAGGCCAGTCTACAAAGTTGTTCCCTTCTTTTCTTTTATTGTTTATTAATTTATACTATTTATGTATCTATTTATTTATTTACTTATATAATATATATGTATGTGTGTATGTTTGTATATGTATCTATTTTTGCACCCCCTACTGATGGTACCTCAAGAGCCTGTAACAGGGAATTTCTCCACTGTGAGATTAATAAAGCTGTATCTTATTTTATCTTATGTATCTCACAAAAATGTTTTGTTTTTTTGTGGGGTTTTGGGTTGTTTTTTGTTTTTGTTTGTTTAGGAGGCTTTTTTTTAATGCATAATTGGCCTTGTTTTGTGGCATTTTCCTTAACTTTTCCCCCTATGCTTGCTTAATTTCCTTATTTTTTATTTCGATGAATATTTAAAAAAAAAAAAATGCGATGCACTGAAGCCACAAATTGAAGTGCGAAGTAGCGAGGGATTCTTGTATTTCATTTACATTTACATTTACAGTATTCAGCAGATGCTCTTATCCAGCACGACTTACAGAAGTGATTTAAAGTCTCTATCAGTGAATATATTCTTGTACTGGTTTGTTAGAGCACAGACTACATACAAACCGGATTCCAAAAAAGTTGGGACACTATATGAATTATGAATAAAAACTGAATACAATGGTGTGGAAGTGCCAAATTTCAATATTTTATTCCGAATAGAACATAGATGGCATGTCAAAAGTTTAAACTGAGAAAATGTATCATCGATGTTTTGAATTGAATGCGAGCAGAAACAGGAAGCCAGTGGAGAGATTGTACCAGTGTTGTGGAGTGGGAAATTTAGCGAGGTTGAAAACAAGTCATGCAGCTGCATTCTGGATCATTTACAGAGGTTGAATAGCACTCAAAGGTATCTATTGCTGTGTGCAAAAGGCTTAGTGTAGCACAGGGTGGGTAGTCATTCAAATACTCAAAGACAGTGTGTTGTGATGTGAACAGACACAAAGACGAGTTATTGTTATGAATAAAAATTGTTTTAATTTCAAATTATAACACACCCTGAGTGTTATATTCCTCTTACATCACAGCAAATTTGCCAAAACTGAGACTGATTCTATTTATTTTGAGTAACATGACATTATTTTTATTTTAGATTTATAAAACATTGTGCAACAACGGAAGCTTGTTTTTGTGGTAATTGTTGACAGAAGCTATATTTCGTCATTGCATCATCAGCTTCTCCTTTTGTTTTCTCTTGAAATTATGAAAGCAAAAAATATGTGGCTTGCCACGTTACAGAGAAACAAAAGCTTTCCTCATCCCATGTTAGAAAAAATGAATTAACAGCTTTAGTCCTACATTTAAACCCTTCACTTCTTACTTTTAAACATTTTAATTAAAGCACAACAAATGGAGACTCCTTGAGCAATCACATCAAATCAAGTATTACGTCGCATTTTGGGCAAGAGAAGTTTTGCATATTTTCATGGTCTTGACTCAATAAGCTTCATTATGGTGCCAAAATCATTCACATAACATGTGTGGTTGCTGGGATATGGCTAATTTTATTCAGAGAATTCAGATTTCAAAAAGGATAAAAAAGATGGAAGTTAAAAACCAATAAACTTCAAAAGTCCTTAATGACCACCAGTCTATATTAAAAGCCATAGCCAGCTGTAATAGACATGGCTTTGGAACTGAAAGGTTGCTCATTCAATTCCCACCCCAGCAGGAAAAATATGTGGGAGTGGGGGAGTGAGCTAAACCTTCCCTTCCTCGACATTCATGGCTGAAGTATCCTTGAGCAAGGCACCTAACCTTCAGCTGCTCAACGGACGCCCCGAATGTGTGTGGCAGCCCACTGCTCCAAGCACATATGTGTGCTTAATGTTTAATACACTGTCTGTCTGTCTTCCTTTCGGCTTTTTCCCTTTTACTCGGGAGTCGCCACAGCGAATCATCTGATTCGCACGTTTGATTTGGCAGAGGTTTTTACGTCGGATGCCCTTCCTGTCACAACCCTTTTAGCAAGGGACAGAAACACGCTGACGACTTTGCAGCTACTCTTTACGAATGTCAGCAATGGTTCTTTTACATGCCTCTCACCATAGACAGTGACAGACATGGCCCGCCTTTGATAACCCAGTTAGCCGCACTGGGGGGGGTCAGTGACAACCTTGTGGAGAGTGGGACTCGAACCCCCAACCTTTGGATCAGCGATCCAGCACCCTATACCACGAGACCACCACTGCCCCTTAATGTTTAATACCCTATAGGAATACTGGACAGCACTTCATGAAGCAGTGTATTATGGACAGGCTGCCTGTGTAAAAGCTTTACTTAAAGGTAAACATGTGTTCTGGATATTCAGAATTGTACAAAATGTACAGAATTGCAAAGTTTCTTTTTCTTTGCCTCTCAAACATACAGTAGCTGAAAGAAAGCAAAAGTAGCCTGAGGCTGCTGTGGAACAGTTTATTGCTGTAATTGTTTCTGGTGAATTTCACATGTAAAGATAAACAAACCTCTGTGAGCTGAGCCACTGTTGTGTCTTTGGTTTTTATCGTTTTATAATTTATAAAAACTATATATATATATATATATATATATATATATATATATATATATATATATATATATATATATATATATTTTTTTTTTTTTTTTTTCCCCTATAGTAATATTTAATACACTATCGGAAAAAAAACCTATAAAATTATCCAAATCCATTGAGAGATCATACTAACATTTATTTTTAATATTTATGCAAATTTCTAGTATCAAAAAGGATAAAACAGATTTTAAAAATCATAGCTCATAGCGCATTGCTCAAAACTGAACCATGTGACTTAACACCTGATTTGATCACTGTTAACCAGATTGATTGAGATAGCTATTATTATTATTATTATTATTATAATTATTTCCTAAAGCACTGACAATAAGTGGTATAAAAGTAATGATAACAAAATACCATTCTAGAGTCTTCTTCTTCTTTTCTTTTGGCTTTTTCCCCATTCTTGACAGTTGCTACAGCGAATCATCTGATTCTCACATTCGATTTGGCATGGGTTTTTACATTGGATGCCCTTCCTGTCACAACCCTTTTAGCAAGGGACAGAAACCCGCTGACGGCTTTGCAACTACTCTTTATGAAAGTCAGCAATGGTTCTTTTACATGAACCTCTCACAATAGACAGTGAGACACATGGCCCGCCTTTGATAACCTAGTTAGCTGCACTGGGGGGACAGTGACAACCCTGTGGGGACTCGAACCCCCAACCTTAGGATCAGCGATCTTGTGCCCTATCCACTAGACCACCACTGCCCCATAAATTCTAGAGTGTTTTTGCCCAATTCAAGAGACAAAACTAGTTTAATTAATTTCCTCATCAAAATCATCAACCTGTGCACTAGATCCAGTATCTACATTTTTCTTTAAACAGATACTATTAGAAGCTGTCAATTCTTTATTAAATCTAAATAATTCTTTCCTTAGTGTTGGTTATGTACGTAACTGCTTTAAACTAGCAGATTTCAAACCTCTGAGCAACAATGAGCAAACTAACCTCCATGTCAGCTTTTTATCTCCAATATCTCAGAAAAAGCTGTATCTTAGCAGTTATGTTCATGTCTTTGTAACATTCATAAAATGTATCAGTCAAGATTTAGGCCCCATCACAGCACAGAAACAGCATTTGTTAAAATGGTAAATGATCTACTGCTGTGCTCCTACCATGGATGTGTCTCCCTGCTTGTGTTACTCGACCTTAGTGCTGCCTTTGAAACTTTTGATCATATGATACTCCTTAATAGATTAGAAAATGCTGTTGGAGTTATGGAAATGGCCTGTCCTTGTTTAAATCCTATTTACTGTGTTTTCCTGAAAATAAGACCTAACCACAAAATAAGACCTAGCATGATTTTACAAGATGATTTTAATATAGGCCCTCCCCTTAAAATAAGCCCTAGTTGAGAGCAATTCATTGGCCTTCTACTCGCACAATCTAGGGCTCTAGGCTGGCTCATATATTTACCGAAGGTACGCTGTCAAAGCATCAATCCTTGCGCGTTGAGGCTCAGTTGATGACGTCAGCGACTGCTTTAAAACGAGGACATACATTTGCGTCCATAAAAATCGCTAAAATCGCTAGATTCGGTTCTGGTTAAAATATTTAAAAAATAAAGAAATATAACGAAATAAAAATATATAAAGACAAAGATATATTATAAGACATGTAATAGAGAAAAATGTAAAATACATCATCACCTAAAAATAAGCCCTAGTATTATATTTTGGTATGAAAATTAATATAAGCCCTGTCTTAACTTTATAAGTTTCTTCTTCTTTTCCTTTTGGCTGTTCCCTTCCATGGTTGCCACAGCGAATCACTGCCTCCGTCTCACCCGATCCTCTACATCTTTTTCTCTTACACCAACTACCTTCATGTCCTTCTTCACCATATCCATTAATCTCCTTTTTGGTCTTCCTCTAGGCCTTCTGCCTGGTAGTTCCAACCTCAGCATCCTACTACCAATATATTCACTATCCCTCCTCTGTACATGTCCAAACCAACTCAATCTAGCCTCTCTTACTTTGTCTCCAAAATATATTACATGTGCTGTCCCTCTGATGTATGTCCCAGGGCACATCTCCACCTCTCTAGATTTTCCTCCACTTGTTCTCTGCTCTCACTACAGATCACAATGTTATCTGCAAACATCATAGTCCATGGAGATTCTTGTCTAACCTCGTCTGTCAGCCTGTCCATCACCATAGCAAACAAGAAGGGGCTCAGAGCTGATCCTTGATGCAGTCCCACCTCCACCTTGAATTCGTTGGTCACGCCGACAGCACATCTCAAACACTGCATCTGTGGTGCTCTTTCTTGGCATGAAATCCAACTGTTGTACACAATATAACTTTATCAGTTTGGTGAGTTCTCTGTAAATTCTAAACTTAAATTTGGTGTTCCACAAGGTTCTGTCATAGGCAGTTTCATCATGTGCAGCACTAAAGGACTTTGGTGTGATTATTGATCCCAGTGTTTCCTTTGATGTTCATGTAGATAATATTAACTGGGTAACCTTCTTTCTCACAGATGACTAATATAAGAAATATGTTGTCACTGCATGATGTAGAAAAACCTGTTCATGCTTTTGTTACCTCAAGATTAGATTATTCTAATGTGTTATTTTCTGGATGTTCTGGTAGGTGCATAAATAAGCTACAGTTGATCCAGAACTGCAGCAGTCCTTACAAGAACCAGAAGACATGAGCATATCACCTCGATTTTAGTTACACTGCACTGACTCCCAGTTTAATAATGAGTTGAACATAAAATACTGCTTTTAACCTGTAAATCACTTCATGGCCTTTTGCCACATTATCTCAGTGTCATTATAATCCAGGATGCCCCCTTAGATCAAAAGATGCAGGCTGCTTAGTGATACCTTGAGTAATGAAGACTACGGCAGGAGACAGAGCTTTCTCTTACAAAGCCAAACAGTAATGCAATAACCTTCCTTCTGGTTCTCTCTGTTTGAGTTATGTTGCCATATGTTGCTATGTTGCCATAGCAACATATATATATATATATATATATATATATATATATATATATATATATATATATATATATATATATATATGTGTGTGTGTGTGTGTGTGTGTGTGTGTGTGTGTGTGTGTGTGTGTATATACAGAGATGTCTCTCACTTTCTGTGGTTCATTGGGACCAAGATCCCCCGCGACCGCCAAATACTGCGAAGTAGGATCAAACCCCCCCCACTGATGTATACGATGCTATTTATAAATATTCAAAAATAATGCATAAGATGTAAATAAAATATAAATATACAGTACACACATACAGACGCGTGTGCATGCGCGTACAGATACGCATGCACACACTGAGATGCGTACCTCACATAAAAATGGAAGTCGTTTTGATAGGAGATTTTGGGTTGTTTTTTGTTTTTATTTGCTTGGGTTTTTATTTTTTGCATAATTGGCCTTGTTTTTGTGCCATTTTCCTTACTTTTTTTTCCCTTATTCTTCCTTGATTTCCTTATTTTTTAATTTGATGAATATTTTTTAAAATAACCACAATGCACTGAAGCCACATGAATTGAAGTGCGAAGGATCCCTGTGTGTGTGTGTGTGTGTGTGTGTGTATATATATATATATACATATATATATATATATATATATATATATGTATATATATATATATATATATATATATATATATATATATAAATAAAATTCGCCATTCATTTTCTGTGACCGCTTGATCCTAATTAGGGTCGCAGGGAGGCTTGCATACCCTGGACGGCTTGCCAGGCCATCACAGGGCAGAAACACGCTGATAGCTGTGCAGCCTACTCTTGTCGAAAATCAGCAATGGTATTTTTACCTGAACCTCTCACCATAGACAGTGAGAAACAACCTTTGATAACCCAGTTAGGTGCACTGGGGGGGGGGGGGGGGGCAATGACAACCGATTGAGAGTGGGGCTTGAACCCCTAACCTTAGGATTCGTGATCCAGCATCTTTACCACCAGGCCACCGTTGCCAGATATACTATATATACACCATATATACTCAAAGTGTAAACAGTCGAG
The DNA here is from genome assembly GCA_024760905.1 of Plotosus lineatus. Classification (NCBI taxonomy): domain Eukaryota; kingdom Metazoa; phylum Chordata; class Actinopteri; order Siluriformes; family Plotosidae; genus Plotosus; species Plotosus lineatus. The sequence continues at coordinate 53,415,558 of CM045734.1, forward strand.
GTTGCAATAAAGATCTTACACTAAAATGTATATACAGATTTTTTTTTTTAAATCTGTTTTTCTTACTTTTCCGACTGAGAATTGTGCATTAATTTATAGTTCCATGTGTAACCAGTGATGTACGGAACCGACCCATTGTTTCCTGTGAAGGGTAAGGTTCCATGGTACAATGTTCACTGTACAGGTGACTTCCTCCTGAATTGGACTTATTTCATATGTATTATTTATTATTATTGGATGCTTATATGGCACAATTTTATACACTTGTATGCTCAATGTGCATGAGACCCCAGCGCTCCCAGTGCTCCGGGTACCCGTCGCCACTGTACGGCACCAGTTGTTGCATTGTTTTATCCTTTTGATGCTGAGCGCCAAGCAAGAAGCAACAACTCACAAATTTTAACGTCTCATGGTATGACACGGCCAGATTCGAACTCCGACCTTCCAGAGGATAAAGCGGACGCTCTACAAACTGAGCTAAATCCGCGGTGTAAACAAGAGCTGATTAATTTATTCACCAAAAACAAATGGAATTAATCTGGTGTCCAAACATGAAAGAATTTGAAGATGGATGTTGAGTTCTGTTCAGATTTATTCCTGTTTGTGACTTTAAAAAAAGTGCATGAAGAGGTTTTCTCACTGTCTTTGGAACAATGGTTGATGAATAAACTTGATAACAGTGAATTTTTTTGGATTGTGAATGTCACTCCGTATGGTACCGGTTTCAAAAAACGCCCCATATGCATATTATTCAAAAAGATCATCTGGTGCATTCAGACTCGTATTGTGGGTGATGGTGTGACAGTATTATAATTGAAAAAAAGTTCGGAAAACACTGTTATTATCTACAAAAGGAGTTTAATTTAGCTTCACATCTTAAAAAAGAAAAAAATATTCATGTTTATATTGTAAGGTGAAAATAAAAATACAATTCATAAGTAGATTTAACAGAAAGGTATAAAAAAATTAACACACATGCTACCACACTCACTCATGCACCCTGACATATTTGTATTGAAAAATAATAACACAAGTTCACATGTGGGATCTGAAATCTTCAAAGAGAATGCAACACACTCTCTCCGACATATCCAGGCATGATGAGCCGACAGGTCGGGACGCATTCAACGTACTTGTCAGTGAGCACCTAAACAAAGAGAAAGAGTAAATCAGTATGAAAATCCAGACAGCTCTGTCATCATGAAAACTCGGGAGATATTCCTATCATTTGTTACCTTTGCTCTTGCTTCTACGGTTGTCCAGATACTCAACAAGTTTCAGTACCCATGGGTGTTTCAGGTCGGTTAAAGGTGGGGAGCACAACTTCTTATTCTTCTTTGTGATGAACCTGAGTCATAATTAAAGAAAGGTAAGTCTTGAAATGCTCGCTGCAGTATCTCAGCTATTTTCTTCGCCATTAACCCTAATATATTAATATGAATGGAGACTTTTACTTTATTACAAAATACTTACACAGTAGCTGGAATGGGGCATCCACCCTCTACAGTTTGGATGATGTAAGAGTCAGCGATGCGGCGTGGAACTAAAGTGTCGCTGGTGGACAAGCAGCAGTCTGTAGCAATATTGGAGTATGCTAGAAATAAGAGAGAACAGTCATTACAATTATGATAAACACAGATATCCAGTGGATTGATGCACGACTGGAATAAAAAGACTATCATCAATTGTATGATTTAATGTAGAAAACTGGATTTTATTATTTTTCCTGCTCGAGTTTTAAAAGAAATCTGGTCATTCGGGAAAAAAAAATATAAGGGGCGTGACTTGTCAGGGGAAATGGATCATGGCATTTACGGGCCACGAACTGTAATTCAAACTGTAGACAATAGGCCTGCAGTTGCACAAGACTTGACGGTCAGGCAGTCATTGACCCTGAGCCTACATTACAGTGATATGATGGAGGCCGAGTCAACATTCTTTTCATTCGAAAGTAAAAGAAAAAGCAACAGATCTGCATGCATGTGTATGAGTGTGCATGTTTATATGTATTTGCACGCTGATATGTATGTGCATGTGTGTATTTGTGCATGTGCATGTGCATGTGCATGTGCAGCTTACCTTGTGCATTGTTCCACACAATTGCAGTGAAGACCAGGAGAGCGCATACTGTGTTGGCCATGCTTGCGTCTTTCTTCTTCAGGTTTCTGAGTATCAGCTGGGAATCTTTGGTACCTTCCCGAAGGTGTGTGCAAAAGTACCACCATGCGGTTATATTTATACACCTGCTGAACCTCTTGACTGCATTAGAAGTTAAGTTTCACTTTCATCATCTTGGAAGTTCATCAATTCAACAGGTACCGTCATTCTCCGCCCCGCCAACTGTTTTTTTTTTTTTTTTTTTTTTTTTTTTCTTGAATATTTCCCGTCACATCTTTCCCCCACCTTTTCTTTTATTGTGTGTTCAAGTCCCACACTCTAACAAAAAGTTCCATCTTCACTCTGTGAATAAAGGCATCATTTCATAATACTTAAAATTGGGATGAAGCCATGGTTTGTTTCGGCTCCGTGCAAAATTTAACCTGGGGGTGAAATATCCTGTATAGAGGCCTTTTTTTTGCTGAATGGGCCTGTTTTCACTTCTGTGTGCTTAGTTGTTGATAAATTCTGATAACGGGGGATATCCAGTATTGCATGAAAGACACTATTATTGCCGTGTGAACAAGGACTGTTATATCGTCATGAGAAAAAAATAAAATAAAATAAAACTTTCAAAGACTATAAGCATGTCACAGCTTCGCCTTTTTGAATTCTTTTCATTTCCAAGATTCTTTTATTTTCAATTTGCTTTGACAATTGGTGTCAAATTAAAGCCTTCACTGTGGTCAAACTTTTGCAAGATGCAACCTTGATCACCGTTACCATTATCTTGATCTAAGATCAGTTAAAACATACCTGAATTTTTTTTTCCAGATCCTGGCATCAGTACATGGGTGTGTTTCCCAGAATATTGTGCACCAGAGCCAGGAGTAACATCAGGGTAATTCCGAACAGTGCCCCCAGTCAACCCTTTGAACACCGGCCGCCTGACTCAGTTCAGACCCCCCCCACACATCTGCTTCCCAAGAAATGCATTTTTACTTTTGTGTTGCATGTCATATATTATTTATACTAGGGGGCAGTGGTGGTCGAGTGGTAAAGGGTGCTGGATCGCTGATCCTAAGGTTGGGGGTTTGAGTCCCACTCTCCACAAGGTTGTCACTGTCCAGCCCAGTGCAGATAACTGGGTTATCAAAGGCCGGCCACGTCTCTCACTGTCTATGGTGAGAGGTTCATGTAAAAGAACCATTGCTGACTTTCGTAAAAAGAGTACAGTAAGCCGACAGCGTGTTTCTGTCCCTTGCTAAAAGGGTTGTCCGATTTTGCCAAATCAAACATGCGATGATTCGCCATGGCGACCCCTGATAAAGGGGGAAAGCCGAAAGGAAATATGCTTTACCGGCTGCTGGGTTGTTTACACCTGAGCCTAGTGGCTCATCAGGCCGGTGCTTATCCCCAGTTTCCGTAGTGTGAAGCGACCAGGAGTTCAACTCCTCCTTGATGGGACACTAGTCCATCACAGGTTACCTTCCCAGTATATTTTTACTGGTACCCATTTATACTGCTGGGTGAACAGAGGCACACCTTGCCCAGGGGTCTTAGCACAGTGAGGGTCTCAGTGGGATTTGAACTCACAACCTCCCAATTATGAGCACAGCACCCTAACCACTACACCACCAGCCCCACCAGTAAACCAGCCACCAGTGTTCAAAGGGAAATACAAATGGCCTTGATCATCCTAATGATTTTACCGGCATTCAAGCCTTCCACGAATTCTAACACATAATGAATTGTATACATTGCTGTCTGGCCATTAATGGTATTAATACCTATTAGATTGTGTGAGGTTTTTTTGTTTATTTTTAACAGGATTGTGCAATTTTCTGTTGAGTTTATTGAAATGTGTGCCAAAAGTGGGGCTTTGGACAAGAAAGTCTTTTGGAGATGATCTGATTGAGATTCTGGATCTATAATTTTTAAAGGATTCTTTAACATTGTGGAATAGTACAGCTTCTGGAAGTGTAGTGCAGCTGTGTACTTTCTGGGTTTTTTTTTTTTTTTTTTTTTGGCATGGTGGAGACTTGCACTCTCATAGCGCTATTGTTTCATTTTTAAATGTGTACAGATCCTATAAAGGGCGTAATACCAGAAAGTCCAATGTCCATTTTTGGTAAACATTTTAAATTGGTCTGAACATTGGTCAAGGAATGGCTGTGGAGTTTGCATGTTCTCCCTGTGCTTGAATGGGTTTGTGAGTGTGGATGGTTGTGTATGTTGGCCATGCGACGATCTGGAGAGCTGTTCAAGGCATTTCTCACCTTCACCCAGTACTGTATTGACGCAAATAGACTCCAGCCTCAACACAATCCTAGCACGATCAAGTGGTTCTGTAAATGAGTGAGTGAATAATTAGTGTGGAGCATGATTAAATAAAACTGACTGAATAGAGAAACTTGGTCGGTATTCAAAGTAACAAATACACTTTTGTAATAATGTCATGTCAGTATAAATTTACGATTGCTGCTTGTTTATGTTAGTCATAATTGTTACATGTATTGTGCACACAATACACACAACTGAGTTGTCAGGTTTCTTCCAACAACAGCTGGATTATTCTAATTTGTGAATGAGTATAAAATGGGTAGATTTACAAAATGCACCAAATCCCTGGAGATAAATGAATATATGAATGAATGAGTGCAAATGCGAGGTATTGTATAATAAATATACACTGGCCTCCATAATTATTAGCACCCCTGATTAAGATGTGTTGTTTGTCTTCGAATAAATTCCTTTTTTTCCATAGATAATATTTGACCTCAATTCAAAGAAGTAGAAAATCCAACCTTTAATTCAAGTGCATTTATTCAGTGGGGAAAAAAATCCCACATTAAGAAATAAGTATTGTACATCAAATAATGTGCGCCACAATTATTAGCACCCCTGATGTTAACATTTTGTACAACAACCTTTTACCAACAAAACAGCATCTAATATTTTCCTATAATGTTTCACAAGATGGCAGAATACAGAAAGAAGATCTTGGAACATTCCTCCCTGTACAATCTTTATCTGCATTTTCAGGTGTAGTTGTTTTCCATTTATGACACAAAATAAACTGTTGTGAAGAGATAAATATGAATTTGGTGAAAATTTCAGGGCAGTGGTGGCCCAGTGGTAAGTTGCTGGATTGTTGACCCCAAGTTTGGGGGTTCAAGCCCGACTCTCACCAGTTGTCACTGCTGTCCCCCCAGTGCAGCTAACTGGGTTATCAAAGGCCGGCCATGTCTCTCACTGTCTATGCTGACAGGTTCATGTAAAACAACCTTTGCTGATTTTTGTCAAGAGAAGCTGCAAAGCTGTGAGCATGTTTCTGTCCTGTCATGGCCTGGCGAGCTGTCCAGGGTGTACTCTGATCTTGCACAGAATCAGCTGAGATAACAGCCTCCCTATATCTTCTTTTACTTTCGGCTGCTCCCTTCAGGGGTCGCCACAAAATCATCCATCTCCACCTCACCCTGTCCTCTGCATCTTCTTTTCTGACTCCAAAGACCTTCATGTCTTCTTTCACCACATCCATAAATCTCTTCTTTGGTCTTCCTCGAGGCCTTCTGCCTGGTAGTTCCAACCTCAGCATCCTACTGCCAATATACTCACTATCCCTCCTCTGTACATGTCCAAACCATCTCAATCTAGCCTCTCTGACTTTGTCTCCAAAACATCTTACGTGGGCTGTCCCTCTGATATACTCATTTCTGATCCTATCCATCCTCGTTACTCCCAGAGAGAACCTCAACATTTTCATCTCTGCTACCTCCTTTTCCTCAGCGCCACTGTTTATAAGCCATACAACATCGCTGGCCTCAACACCGTCTTGTACACTTTTCCCTTCATTCTTGCTGACACTCTCCTATCGCACATCACACCGGATACTTTTCTCCAACCATTCCAGCCTGCCTGCACACGCTTCTTCACCTCTTTTCCACACTCTCCATTGCTCTGGATTGTTCAGCCAAATAGTGGGGAGCGCCCCCTCCTTCCCTCCCCCCTCCCCCTTGGGGGGGTGTGGTGTGATGCCGGGGGAGCGCATATGACCCTGGGGAACATGCTTTTCTTGAATTCTGCATGAGAATTAGGTGTAATTATACCTCCACTCCACTAGTTAGCAGTAGCGCTCTCATTGTCGCACAATGGTGTAGCGAATATGAAGTGCAGCAAACAGGTCAGAGAAATTACTAACACGAACGAAGAGAAAGGTGGAGAGAGACGGGGATATTAAGACATAAATAAGATAAAATGAGTTTTAAAAAGTCAAATGAGTTTCCGAAAAATAGTACAGAATATAGTCGTTGGGGGGGCCTTCTTCCTGGTGGGGGGGTAATTGAGAAGTACTGCCATAATTCGAAGTGGTTTATGAGTGAATGTTAATTTATAAATCCAGTGGCAGCATTCATTAATTGATTTGGCAAACCACCTATTCCTATTAGGGTCACTGGGAGGCTGTACCCTATCTCTGATGACTCTGGGTCAAGGGTACACCCTGAACAACTCTCCAGTTCATTTCCAGACCAACACATATACAACCATTCACACTCACACTTACACCTAGGGGCAATTTATAACAGCCAATTAGACTAATAATGTGCATGTTTTTGGACTGCGGAAGGAGAAAAGAGACCCGGAGTAAACCCAGGCGAATACAGGGAGAACATACTCAAACATGATTGGCAGTAGTAAAGGCTCTGGGTTACAGATCAGAAGGTTGCTGGTTTAAATCTTAGTATCACCACTGTTGAGCCCTTGAGCAAGGTCCTTAATCATCAACTTCTCAGTTGTATAAATTAGATAAGAATGTATGTTGCTCTGGATGAGGGTGGCTCACTGCCAAATGTAAATACAAACACATTCAGCCAATGGAATGTGTGTATAATAGAATGGAGCCGGATCGTGTGCCAGGGGTAATTCCAAACTTGCACAATACTTCAACTTGCTGATGCTTATCTTGGCAGATCCGATTTGTTCTAAGGAAACATATGCTATGGTTTGTTTCAATAACGTGATCTACAAAGAGAGAAATACATAGGAATGCATAAGAGGTTCTGAAAGTAATATTTTTCTTTTGTTTTCAAACTGTAGTATTGGACAGAACCAAGAAGAGAAACCAATCAAACGAAAAAGTAAAAATCCCCTTGTGAGGTTATGTAAGTCAATGACTCGACCAGAATGAAGTACAGGTGTATTATATAATGTATTATGCAAACAAACAAAGCACGGGATATGCATTGCCAACTAAGCAAATTGTGGTCTGAGTGCACAATGTTGCAGGAGTGGCTCATAATAAGTCTTATTAATATCGCGTTCTCAGGTCTTTTTAGTTCCGCTACTCTATACATGTAATTACTGATGGTTTGACCTCCAGACAGATGTGGAAATGAAACTTAAACTTACCATTAAGCTATAGAGTAAACAGAACGGGAGCTCTGAAAAGGCTGTGGATAAAGAATAAGCTGCGAAAGCTTTAAGAAATGTGATACAGTTCGAGCGCAATGGATAGCACAGTGTACATGAATGGCTTGTATACATAAGTGAATTATAAAAAGACTTCCAGACAGAATTCCCCTCGGGAATTGAACTGTAATTGCCCTAATGTTTACGAACTAACCTCACGCTGAAGCTTAACTCACTTCTACCTCAATATTATATTCATTCATTTATTCATTTTCTGAACCGCTCATCTCGGCCGACTTCGAAGGTAGGGTACACCCTGGACAGCTCGCCAGGCCATCACAGGGTCAATACTCACACAACCATTCACACTCACACTCACACCTCTGGGTGATTTGGAACAGTCAATTTACCTACTGTGTATGATTTTGGACTGTGGGAGGAAACCAGAGTACCCGGAGAAGCCACCCAAGCACGGGGAGAACATGCAAATGCCACACAGAAACGCCGAGCTGGGAATCAAACCCAGGACCTTCTTGCTGTGAGCCAGACGTGCTAACCATTACGCCGTTGTTCGGCCTCAATATTACATACAGTATTTTCAAAATACAGGGATCCCTCACTTTCCGCGGTTAATTGGGACCGAAATCTTAATGGGACCACTGAATTCCGCGAAGTACGATCCCCCCCCCCGACTGATGTATACGTACTATATATTATCAATAAATACATATTCAATGCTATAAATGCTTATAATAACAATTAAACAATTCAAAAATAATGCATAAGATGTAAATAAAATATAAATACACAGACGTGCGCATGCACAGACGCAGATGCACGTGCATGCACTCAGATGCACACCTCATAATAATGTAACTAGTTTTGATGAGAGGTTTTGGTTTGGTTTTTGTTTTGTGTTTGTTTAGGGATTTTTTGCATAATTGGCCTTGTTTTTAGTGGCATTTTCCTGAACTTTTTCCCATATTCTTCCTTAATTTCCTTATTTTTTAATTCAATGAATATATAATCCTGTATATTAAAAAAAAACGCGATGCACTGAAGCCGTATGAATTGAAGCATGAAGTAACGAGGGATCCCTGTACTACTATTGATTTTTCATTCATTTTCTGAACCGATTAATCCTAAATAAGGTCGCCTGGAGACTGGTGCCCATCTCAGTCGACTTTGGCCAAGGGCAGAGTACACCCTGGACAGCTTGCCAGGCCATTGCACTACTATTATTACTACTAATAATAATAATAATGAAAATAATAACCCTAATTCGGACTAAGTGATTCATAAAAAGGATGAATGAATGATAATAATAAATATATAGGTATATCTTATAAATGATAAATATAAGTATACACGCCTCTGAGGAAAAAAGTCTGAATTTTCCAAAATTTTTGTAATTATTACGTATAACATAAATTTCCTGAATAAATATGCAAATTCTATTTAATAGTCACTATGGAATTACTTTCCCTTTAGATTTTGACAAACATTCAAGTCTCTTGGTTCAACTCAGGGCAGTGGTGGCCCAGAGGTAAGGTGCCGGATTACAGATCCCAAGCATGGAGGTTCGAGTCTAATCATCAGCAGGTTGTCACTGCTGTCCCACCCAAGTGCAGCTAACTGGACTACCAAAGGCCAACCATGTCTCCCACTGCCTGTGATGAGAGACTGTAAAAGAACCATTGATAACTTTTATCAAGAGGTGCTGCATAACCATCAACGTGGTTCTAGCCTGCCAGAGTGTACCCCGCCCCCACCCAGAGTCGTCTGACACCGGTGCCAGATTCCCCACTACCCTAATTTGGATTATCGTTCAGACAATTATGATAATGATGGTTCAACTCGCTGAAAGGTTTTCGTATATGGAAATGTACAAATCTGTCCACTTGTACTTGATAACCACAGATGTATGCACAGATGTTCTCCACTGGGTTTAAATCAGGACACACATCCTGGCCAGAACAAGAGCTTAATGCTGTTCTTTTCCAGCCAAGCTTTGGTGGCCTTGGCGGTATAGGCTGTGGCGTTTCTTAGTTATGAGACAAATTATTTTATATAAATTCACTGTTGTTCAGACAAACCATCACCATTAACTTGGTAATGATGATTGGTAATGATGTTTTCTTGACTATTACATACTTTTGCCGCTATACAGTACCTATAAATATGTAATTTCAGTTTTGGCTCAGTTATTTTTCCCACGAGAGTATAATAAGTGTTCATATTCACTGTAAAGTCCTTGGAGGGTTTACCTAGAAGAAGACAAAGAGAAGGAGAAGGAGAAGTCCCATTCGTTGGAGAAGATGAGGACCCTGTGCGGATCATAAGCCCTTACGGGTCTGAATGTGCCAGGACAACCTGATCCCTGTACACATAATAACAGCAACAACAACAACAACAACAACAGCAACAATAATAATAATAATAATAATAATAATAATAATAATGTTTTGACTTGTGTGTAAATTTGACATGAATTGAGGGACTTGTCTCAATGTTGTCTGACTCACTTTCTTCTATCTGCCTATCTGGTTCCAGTGGCAAGACATAGGTAAGGACGGCTGGACATGGAGATGCAGTGGATGGCCAACAGTCTCTTTGTGTCTTACTCTGCCTTGTTCACATTCCACAATGCTTTGCCAGTCCACCTTCGTAGCCGATGAAATAATCCAGTGGTTTCCTCTGCAAAGGTCCGCTTGGTCTAGTCTTCACATACGTAAGTAAACCCATATCTAAGCCATAGAAATGTTCATGACTGTCAGTTACCGGTTTGGCCGACCAGTGGAATCTGTTTCCCAGGGTGTGGCTGCTGTTGCATGCTCACAGCTACACAGATCCACAGGTGAGAGCTGGGTTTGAGGTGGGGACCAGAACTGCTCCAGTGCAGCACCATGACAGACCCCCTGTCAGAGGTACTACCAGTATTGTAATAATAGTATTAATATATTTAACTAATAATAATAGGATTCAGATTCATTTATTCATTTTCTGAACTGTTTAATACTAATTAGGGTCTTGGGAAGGCTGGCGCATATCTCAGACAAACCTGGGCGAGGGCAGAGTACACCCTGGACAACTGAAAATTCAGCAATGATTCTTTTACAAACCGGATTCCAAAAAGGTTGGGACACTATACAGATTGTGAATAAAAACTGAATGCAATAATGTGGAAGTGCCAAATTTCAATATTTTATTCTGAATAGAACATAGATGACAGGGTCAAACGTTTAAGCTAAGAAAATGTATCATTTTAAGGCGAAAATATGTTGATTTTAAATTTCATGGTACAGCAACAAATCTCAAAAAAGTTGGGACAGGTAGTGATAAGAGGCTGAAAAAGTTACAAACAGCTGGAAGACCAATTACCACTAATGAGGTCCATTGGTAGCATGACTGAGGATAAAAAGAGCTTCTCAGAGTGGCAGTGTCTCTCAGAAGTGAAGATGGGTCAGAGGATCAACAAGTCCCCCCAATGTTGAGCAGAAAGAGAGAGGGGCAATATCAGAAAAGTGTTCCCCATTGGAAAATTGCAAAGAGTTTGACGTTATCATCATCTACAGTGCAGAACATCATCCAAAGATTCAGAGAATCTGGAACAATCTCTGTGCGTAAAGGTCAAGGCTGAAAAACCATACTGGATGCCCATGATCTTCGGGCCCTTAAACGGCACTGCACCAAAAACAGGAATGCAACTGTAAGGGAAATCACAGAATGGGCTCGACAATACTCAGAAAAAGCATTGTCAGTGAACACAATCCACCGTGCCATCAGCCATCACCAGCTGAAACTCTACAGTACAAAAAAGAAGCCATTTCTAAACAGGACCCAGAAGTGCAGGCATTTTCTCTGGGCCAGCGGTCATTTAAAATGGAGTGTGACAAAGTGGAAAACTGTTCTGTGGTCAGACGAATCACGATTTGAAGTTCTTTGTGGAAAACTGGGACACCATATCATCTGAACTAAAGAGGACAAGGACAACCCAAGTTGTTATCAGAGCTCAGTTCTCAGAATCAGAAGCCTGCACCTGTGATGGTATAGGGTTGCATGAGTGCATGTGGCATGGGCAGCTTGCACATCTGGAAAGGCGCTGTCAATGCAGAAAGGTATATTCAGGTTCTAAACATCTGCTCCCATCCAGACATCGTCTCTTTCAGAGAAGAGCTTGCATTTTTCAACATGATAATGCCAGACCACATGCAGCATTAATTACAACATCATGGCTGCGTAGGAAAAAGATCCGGGTATTGAAATGGCCAGCCTGCAGTCCAGATCTTTCACCTATAGAGAACATTTGGCACGACATAAAGAGGAAGGATCAACAAAGAAGACAGTTGAACGGTTCGAGGCCTGTATTAGACAAGAATGGGACAGCATTCCTATTTCTAAACTTGAGAAACTTGTCTCCTCAGTCCCCAGACGTTTGCAGACTGTTGGAAGAAGAAGAGGGGACGCCTCACAGTGGTGAAAATGGCCTTGTCCCAACTTTTTTGAGATTTGTTGACACCATGAAATTAAAAATCAACATATTTTTCCGTTAAAGTCATAGATTTTCTCAGTTTAAACTTTTGACCCGAAATCTGTTCTATTCTGAATAAAATATTGAAATTTGAATAAAATATTGAAATTTGGAACTTCCATATTCCATTTCTACTGGCCTTTGATAACCCAGTTCGCAGCACTGAGGGACAGCAGTGACTACCTACCGGGTGAGAGTGGGGCTTGAACTCCCCCACCTTGGGATCAGTGATCCAGCACCTGACTACAAGGCCATCACTGCCCCAGGATTAATATATTTAAGTACAGTATATTTATTTTAATAGTATTACTATGTATTAATATATTTTCTATATACATAGTATGTCTATAATAATAGTATGACTCATATTCATACTTTTTTTTTTTTGTATGAGTAGTGGCTACACTACAGTATCAACCCCTGAAAAACCGTCAAGTACTTTATCTTATAATGATTTACAAATTGAGTGATCCGTAAGAGCTTATGCAATACACTCTCATGTGAACAAGAATTTGACCTGAGGACAAGTCACAGGAGGCGGTCCTTCACACCAGCTTACTGTAAGTCATAATGTAGGGACTTTCACTACCCAACACTTTCTTCTTGTTTTTAAGTTTTAAATCAGGAATGTTGGGGGTTCGATGAGAAGCAGTAAGCAGAGTTTGGCTCTGGTTCCTCAGCAGTAAACAAATGTTCCAGGAAGTGTGAGTCTGCATATTGTGTATGTGTGAGATATTGTTCAACAACTGGCAATCTGACAAGTGCTACTGTGCAGATTGTGTGTGTGTGTGGGGGGGGTGAAATATAATCACAGAAATACTAACATATAACAATAAACTATATGGGCTTACTGAGTGTCTATATTCTATCTATAGCCATTAATATAAAGTATGGCCCACTTGTGTATGAGGTGGCGTAGTGGTTAGGGTACTGGGCTCATGATTGGGAGGTTGTTTGTTCAAATCCAGTTAGACTCCCACTGTGCTAAGATCCCTGGGCAAGGTCTTAACCACAAGCGTGCCTCTGTTCACCCAGCAGTATAAATGGGAACCAGTAAAAATATACTGGGAAGGTAACCTGCGATGGACTAGCATCCCATCCAGGAGGAGTTGTACTCCTAGTCGCTTCACGCTATGGAAACCGGGGATAAGTCCAATGAGCCACTGTGGCCCGTGTGTAAAAAGCCCAAAGGACTTTACCTTTTACCTTATGGCCCACTTAGTGCTGCATCATCATCCACATTTCCACAAACTTCTGAAGTCTTTCTGCTGGAATTTGTAGATATCAAGTCAACAGAACATTTGTGGAGTTAAGTCATACACTGGTGTTTGATGAGAAGGCCTCAATGTGTTTGGTGGTGCTGAAATCAAGGTTCTATGCAAGCCACTAAAGTAGAAGGAGAGGCGGGAGGCATGTCCGTTGGCAGAGAGAGAGAGAAGAGGAAAAGCATGAGTTTAGGACTGAGAGTAGGGACTTTGAATGTTGGAACTATGACAGCAAACGGGAGAGAGCTGGCTGACGTGATGCAGAGGAGGAAGGTGGACATACTGTGTGTTCAGGACACCAGGTGGAAAGGTAGCAAGGCTAGAAGCTTAGGAGCAGGGTTTAAGCTGTTCTATCATGGTGTGGATGGGAAGAGAAATGGAGTAGGAGTCATCTTGAAGGACGGGTTTGTCAGGAATGTTCTAGAAGTGAAAAGAGTGTCAGACAGAGTGATGAGTCTCAAGTTAGAAATTGAAGGTGTGATGTTCAATGTTGTTAGTGCTTATGCCCAACAGGCAGGATGTGAGCGAGAAGAGAAGGAGAGATTCTGGAGTGAGATAGATGAAGTGAAGCAGAGTACCCCCAGAGGTGAAAGAGTGGTCATTGGGACAGACTTCAATGGACGTGTTAGTGCAGACAACAGAAGGGACGAGGAAGTGATGGGCAGGTTTGGTATCCAAGACAGGAATGCAGAAGGACAGATGTTGGTAGATTTTGCAAAAAGGATGGAAATGGCTGCGGTAAATACTTTCTTCCAGAAAAGAGAGGAGCATAGGGTGACTTATAAAAGCAGAGGTAGATGCACACAGGTAGACTACATCTTGTGCAGGTGATGTAATTTGAAGGAAGTCAGTGACCGAAAAGTAGTAGCGGGTGAGAGTGTTTCCAAACAGCATAGGATGGTGGTGTGCAGGATGATGCTGATGGTAAGAAAGCTGAAGAAGGCAAAGGCAGAGCAGAAGACAAAGTGGTGGTGGCTGAAAAAGGAAGTGTAGAGTGTCGTGTTGTCTTCAAGGAGGAGTTGAAGCAGATTTTGGGTGGTCAGGAAGTGCTTCCAGATGACTGGACAACTACAGCTAATGTGATCACGGAGACAGGTAGGAGAGTACTTGGTGTGTCCTCTGGAAGGACAGTAGATAAAGAGACTTGGTGGTGGAATGAGGACGTGCAGGAGTGTGTACAAAGGAAGAGGTTAGCTAAGAAAAAGTGGGACATAGAGAGGACCGAAGAGAGTAAACAGGAGTACAGGTAGACACAGTGTAAGGCGAAGGTAGCGGTGTCAAAGGCCAAACAGAGGGCGTATTATGACTTTTTGCTAGGTTGGAGAGTAAAGAGGGAGAAAATGATTTATACAGGATGGCACAGCAGAGAAATAGAGATGGGAAGGATGTGCAGAAAGTTAGAGTGATTAAGGACAGAGTGGGAAACATGTTGACTGATGACAGAAGTGTGCTGGGAAGATGGAAAGAGTACTTTGAAGAGCTGATGAATGAGGAAAATGAGAGAGAAAAAAGAGTAGAAGAGGTGACTGTTGAGGACCAGGAAGTAGCAAAGATTAGTAAGGGTTAAGTGAGGAGGACATTGAAGAGAATGAAGAGTGGAAAGGCATTTGGTCCTGATGACATACCGGTGGAGGTCTGGAAGTGTCTAGGAGAGGTAGCAGTAGATTTCGTGACAAGAACATTCAATAAGGTCTAAGAGAGTGAGGGGATGCCGGAGGAATGGAGGAGAAGTGTGCTTGTGCCCATTTTTTACGAACGAGGGAGATGTGCAGAGTTGTGGCAACTACAGATGGATAAAGTTGATGAGCCATACGATAAAGTTATGGGAAAGAATAGTGGAAGCTAGATTAAGGGCTGAGGTCAGCATTTGTGAACAACAGTTTGGTTTCCTGCCAAGAAAGGGCACCACAGATGCAGTGTTTGCTTTGAGGATGTTAATAGAGAAGTACAGAGAAGGTCAGGAGGATCTGCATTGTGCCTTTGTGGATCTGGAGAAAGCATATGACAGGGTGCCGAGAGAGGAACCATGGTATTGCATGAGGAAGTCTGGAGTGGCAGAGAAGTAAGTTAGAGTGGTGCAGGATATGTATGAGAGATGTAAGACAGTGGTGAGGTGTGCTGTCGGTGTGACAGAAGAGTTCAAGGTGGAGGTGGGACTGCATCAAGGGTCAGCTCTGAGCCCCTTCTTGTTTGCTATGATGATGGACAGGCTGACAGACGAGGTTAGACAAGAATCTCCATGGACTATGATGTTTGCAGATGACATTGTGATCTGTAGTGAGAGCAGAGAACACGTGCAGGAAAATCTAGAGAGGTGGAGGTAGGCCCTGGAAAGGAAAGGAATGAAGGTTAGCCTCAGTAAAACAGAATACATGTGTGTGAATGACAAGGACCCAAGAGGAACTTTGATGTTACAGGGAGCAGAGATAAAGAAGGAGGAGGATTTTAAGTACTTAGGCTCAACAATTCAGAGCAATGGAGAGTGTGGAAAAGAGGTGAAGAAGCGTGTGCAGGCAGGTTGGAATGGTTGGAGAAAAGTATCCGATGTGATGTGCGATAGGAAGGTATCGGCAAGAATGAAAGGAAAAGTGTACAAGATGGTGATGAGGCCAGCGATGTTGTATGATTTAGAAACAGTGGCCCTGGGGAAAAGACAGGAGGCAGAGCTGGAGGTAGCAGAGATGAAAATGTTGAGGTTCTCTTTGGGAGTAACAAGGATGAATAGGATCAGGAATAAGTTCATCCGAGGGACAGCACATGTTAGAGGTTTTAGAGACAAAGTCAGAGAGGCTAGATTGAGATGGTTTGGACATGTACAGAGGAGGGATAGTGAGTATATTGGTAGTAGGATGCTGAGGTTGGAACTACCAGGCAGAAGGAAGGCCTAGAGGAAGACCAAAGAGAAGATTTATGGATGTGGTGAAGGAGGACATGAAGGTAGTTGGAGTAAGAGTAGAAGATACAGAGGATAGGGTGAGATGGAGGCGGATGGTTTGCTGGGGCGACCCCTGAAGGGAAAAGTCGAAAGGAAAAGAAGAAGAAGATGCAAGCCACTCAAGTTCCTTCACGGCTCAACCACAAAACCATATTTTATAGACCATTGCTTTGTGCATCGTGGTAATACTGGGATAGGATAGAAAACCCTCAAAACCCTGAATATTAAAATGTTTCATCTTTATCTGTTATTACAGTTAAGTACACCCAGAACAACTTCTCAGACCATAGCAGGGCCTCTGTTGAAATGACTCACTCACTTTCACTTGCCTTTAACGGCTTCTTTTTTCCTTTCGGCTTTTCCCTTCAGGAGTCGCCACAGCGTGCCTGCATCTGCCTCCATCTCACCGTATCCTCTGCATCTTCTTCTCTTACACCAACATGTCCTCCTTCACCACATCCATAAATCTTCTCTTTGGTCTTCCTCTCGACCTTCTGTCTGGTAGTTCTAACCTTAGCATCCTACTACCAATATACTCACTATCCCTCCACTGTACATGTCCAAACCATCTCAATCTAGCCTCTCTGACTTTGCTTAATCATATCAAAATGGGGGGAGGGGGGTCTAAAGCGTATTTCAGTCAAAACTGGGCAAAGGCAGGGTACGCCCTGAACAGTTCATTAGATCACTACAGGGCCAACACACAGAACTATTCACACTCACATTTCGGGGCAATTTGAGATAGCCCTGTATCTTTTGGAGGAAACCAGAGTAACTGCAGCAAACCCACACCAGCAGAGAGAACATGCAAACTTCAGACAGAAACGCCTCGGCCCAGGACTCGAACCCAGGACCTTCTTGTCATGAGGTGGACATGCAGACCACGACGCCACCACCCCATGAACATCCTTTCTGCAGTATACACATTACATTACATTAAGCTTGCAATGTAATCAGAGAGCTGATAGAGAAATGGCGAAGCATGACATGTAGTTTGGTTCACTATTTCATTTATTTGAACAATTCGCTATTCTGTGTTGCTACTGTTTTTTTATTTATTTATTAAAGCTGTAAATATGTTAAAATATAATAAAGAGGTGTGTATGACGGTGTTATTCGGAGAAGTGAGGTCATAGGAGGTTAGGTTCATTACTTTACTGAACTATTCATGGTGCTGCTATAGTATTTTAATTTTAGCAGTGAATGTACTGCTACAGGGATACAGGGATCCCTCACTTTGCGTGGTTAATGGGGACCGAGACCCCCCCCCCGCGCGACTGCCGATTTCCACGAAATAGGCTCGACCCCCCCCCCTTGACTGACATATATGTACATGTATCTTCTTCTTTTCCTTTCGGCTGTTCCCTTTCAGGGGTCGCCACAGCGAATCATCTGCCTCCATCTTCGTCGAAGTCATATTGGTGATTCGCGTATTCAATTTGGCATATGTGTAGATAATATCAATAAATACATATTCAACACTATAAATGCTTATAATAACAATTAAATGTTCAAAAATAATGCATCAGATGTAAATAAAATATAAATACACATACAGACAGACATGCGCGTGTATACACACACACAGGCACGCACCTCACATAAAAATGTAAGTAGTTTTAATGGGGGGGGGGGGTTGTTCTTTTGTTTTTGTTTGTTTGGGGGTTGGGGGTTGCATAGTTGGCCTTGTTTTGTGGCATTTTCCTTAACTTTTCCCCTATTTTTCCTTTATTTCCTTATTTTTTAATTTTCGATTAATTTTTTTGAAAAACTCGAGATGCACTGAAGCCGCAGAAACTGAAGCACAAAGTAGCGAGGGATCATTGTATATGTGTAGCTGTGGTGGTGACTCGGCAGAGAAGGTGCTGGATTACTGATCCAAAAGTCACGGGTTCAAGCCCCACTATCACGGAGTTGTCACTGCTGCCCCCCCAGTGCAGCAAACTGGGTCATCAATGCCAGCCATGTCTCTCTGTGTGTGGTGGGGGGCAGGTAAGAGAACCATTGCTGTCATTCAAAGGATTGGATTGCCGTTAGGATGTTTCTTCCCTGTGATGACATTGTGAGTTGTCCAGAGTGAACCCCACCATCACCCAGAGTCGGCTAAAATGGGTGCCAGCTTCCCAGGACTCCAAATAGGATTAAGCAGGTTCAGAAAATGAAGGAATAAATTTACTGTATTTGTAACTGTATGAAAGCGGGTAGTACAGTGATGAAGTGGTTACTACATCCACCGCACACCAAGAAGTTCCTGAGTGAGCAGGTTCCTGTGTGGAGTTTTCATTTTCTCTTTGTGCTTGTGTGGGTTTCGTCCAGAATACAAAAACCTGCATGTAGGCTAACTAGCTGTTTCAAACTGACCCTAGGTGTGGATGTGAGTGTGTATGGCTGTGTTGTTTCTGTGTTGGTCCTGTGACGGGCTACCCCGCATTCACCCGGTGTCATGAGTCGGTCTTTGTCAGGTCAGGTTTTGCCCTGCTATTGGTAACATGTAAGTCAGTACAACCTGATGCACGGTCGAATGGTCGGCGACTAAACCGGCTCCCTCGCCAGGTTACAAATTTGGTGAGTAGGGTGGCTAGCAACTCAGTAGGAATAAAAACAAGACCTATCAAAGGGCGGATGAACTCTTGAGAATCAACGGCAAGCTAGCTAGAGATGGTGTCTCAATAAAAACACCCTGCAGAAAGAACTTTGGGCCTCGACTGCGGATTTTTTGCCCTTCGTATACGGCCATGACAAGCTGTTTTGGCTGCCGCCTACGCCAGAATTCTGGCACAGCACCCAGATTGATTGATTCATGAGTTGGGCTCCAGCCTCCCTGTAACCCTAAGAGGAGTAATCAGGTCAGCAAACGATGAAATGAGATGAGTGAGTAAAATAGTTCTCAAAGTTTATAATATTAACAGTATTGGTTCTTCAAATAAATGGTTGGGAACCATTGCTCAGGAGAACATGTTTCTACTACTCAGGAGTCGAGCAGCGGTTTGTTCACACCACTCCAACAGATGCCTGGCATGATAGTGCGTCATGCAAAGCAATAGAAATTAATCTTAAAGCATTAAATGTTTTAGCACTTGATGACTTCATTCTATGAGTTTCCATGGTCTACTGCTTCGTGGCTGGATTGTTGTTGATCCAAGACACCTTCATTTCACACGTTCACATTTATACTTGACAGAGTGTCTCCAGCAGGGCAGAAATTTCATGACCTGACTTGTGGCAAAGGTGACATGCCATGAGAGTATAATGTTTATCATCAGACATTTCAATGATCTGTCCAAGTCAATGCAGCTGTGGCTGCTGTCTGTGGCCTCGTTGTTCTTTCTATTTGTATTGGCGAGCTATGGGAAGTACGGTCATGCCACATGAACCCAGGGATTTGCTGCCGAAATCTTACATGGAAGTTCTCCAGCATCTTTGATGGCTCGATGCAACCAAGGCTTCATATCTATAAATGTTGAAAAGATATGAAAGAAGCAGATTATTGCACAATATCAAATCCATAATTTAAGATGTAAACTTTTCAACTATTATTATTATATTTATTTGAGAATTAATGCCTGTTCATCTGCTGTTGGATCATTTTGGCATGTTTTATACATTTTAATACCGAAGGAACATCTGTGACAGAAATGCCAGGCAACCAGCCCAGATGTTTTCCTGTCAAAGGCTGTGATCTTGTTCACTGACTCACAGCTGGAACCAAA
The DNA here is from genome assembly GCA_024760905.1 of Plotosus lineatus. Taxonomy (NCBI): domain Eukaryota; kingdom Metazoa; phylum Chordata; class Actinopteri; order Siluriformes; family Plotosidae; genus Plotosus; species Plotosus lineatus. The sequence goes on from CM045734.1 coordinate 53,435,505, forward strand.
ATCTCTCGAATATCTTCCAAAGATTTTTCCCATGAACTTTCTATCCTTCTAGTTCACGTTCTCACTCATTTGTCAAACCGTTTAATCCCAGCAGTGTTTGAGGGGACTGGAGTTTACTTTAGCCAACATTGGCCAATGGCTGGATGCATCCTGAACACTTCGCCAGACCATTGCAGGACCAAAACACACACAGTCATTCATACTCACACAATTGGGGCAGTTTGGGAAAGTAATATCATCAATCGAGAATTAAAAAGGTCTATCTTCTTCTTTCTTCTTCTTCTTCTTCTCCTGTCGGCTGTTCCTTCAGGGATCGCCACAGCAAATCATCTGCCTCCATCTCTGCATCTTCTTCTCTTACGCCAACTACCTTCATGTCCTCCTTCACCACATCCATAAATCTCCACTTTGGACTTCCTCTCGACCTTCTGCCTGGTAGTTCCAACCTCACCATCCTACTACCAATATGCTCACTATCCCTCCTCTGTACATGTCCAAACCATCTCAATCTAGCCTCTCTAACTTTGTCTCCAAAACATCTTACATGTGATGTCCCTCTGATGTACTCATTCCTGATCCTAACCATCCGCGTTAATCCCAAAGAGAACCTGAACAACGTCTATCTGCTATTTATTTGAAATGGCAGCTGGACTTTGTTAATTCTCGGTTGATGATACAGTATGTCTCTGGGCTGTGGGAGGGAACCAGAGTACCCAGAGGAAACCCATAAAAGCATGGAGAGAACATAACAACTCTACACAGAAACGCCAAGCTCGAGACTCAAACCCAAGACCTTTTTGCTGTGAAGAACAGCCAATTATCCTAATACAGGGATCGCTCACTTTCCGCTGTTAGTTGGGACCGAGATCTCACCTCGATCACTAAAATCCACGAAGTAGGATCAAAACCCCAACCTCCCGTAACTGACGTATACGTACATGTATATGTTTATATAATATCAATATAAATAGATATTAAATGCTATAAATGCTTATAATAACAATTAATCATTAAAATATAATGCATAAGATGTAAATAAAATATAAATACCCACACATACAGATGCACACCTCACAAAAATATAAGTTGTTTTGATGGGAGGTTTTGGGTTGTTTTTTGTTTTGTGTTTGTTTAAGGGTTTTTTTTTTTGCATAATTTGCCCTGTTTTGTGGCATCCGCGACGTACTGAAGCCACATGAATTGAAGTGCGAAGTAGCGAGGGATCCCTGTATACATGTTTTTGGACTATGGGTGGAAACCAGAGAACCTGAAGGAAACCCATGTGAACATGAGGAGAACATGAAAACTCAATAAAAAAAACACACCCGAGCCTGGGGATCAAAGCTCGGCCTTTGTGCTGTGAGGCAGACGTGCTAACCACTGCGCCAACGTCCCATCCGGAATATAAAACTGCTCGTCCCTATTGTCCTTAAACACAACAAAACATATGAACACCTGTGTAAATTTTAACTAATTTTAATGCACCAACAATTGGGACACTGCAAAAAATCAACATAGTAGTATAATAGCAACGCACTGACACATATTTTGCATAACAAACTGTCAGACAGACTTTTTGAGACAAAGTTATGTATCGTATGTCATCCTTTCGAAGCACAAAAAATAGGTATTTAGTAGTTAAACTTTACACAGGTGTTCATGTGTTTACTACCATATGCAAGAAACTTTTATTGGCTTTCATTTGGTACCACTTTTAATGCTATAGCATCAACCTCTTGGAAGCTACAATGAAAACAAAGACATATCTCAAATTGTGCATCGTTTTTGAAAAACGTCAACAATAAAACTACATGGCTCCTGGGGCAGGCATAGCCAAGGTCCGAGATCAAAATAACTGGTATATTTCTTTAATTTAGACCTTGGAGAATGGGAAAAATATCAGTTTGCATATGTTTGATGAAAAAAGTAAAATTTGAAGAGGTCTAACCCCCTCGTATGAATGACCTCATAGACACCCATGATTGTCTATGAATGACAGTCAAATGAGAGTCTGCCATCCGTCCCTCACATTACGAGCTCAGCCAATTAACTCCCACGAACTTTCAGTCATGGATGGCTGAGGCATCAACTCGGATTCAAAGTTTGAATCTGTGGGGTTGATATTGGCGCACCCTAGCGATGCACCGCTCGGGAGCCCCACTAAGGAATTTCAGTACATTTTCGTCTCCTTATCAGTAACATCAGCCCAAAACATGCATTTATATCTAATCTCTAGAACAAAGATGCGACATGGTGGCACGGTGGCATCGCGGGTATAGCATGTCAGCCTCACCGCAAGAAGTTTCTGGGTTTAAATCCTGGGTTCAGGTGTTTTTGTGTGGAGTTTACAAGTTCTATCCCTCCCTGTGTACATTTCCTCTGGGTACTTCGGTTTCCTCACACAGTCCAGACATGAACCTCAGGCTAACTGGCGGTTCAAAATTACCTGTGGGTGTGAGTGCAAACAGGAGTGTGTGCTGCCCTGGTGAGCTCTTCAAGATGTATCCCACCTACTCCCAGTGATACAGTATAGAGGCACCAGTCTCCCCGTGACCCTAATACAGTGGTACCTCTCCTTACGAAATTCATCCGTTCCAGAGCCTTTTTCGTTCCCTGGATTTTTTGTAAGTAGAACTGCATTTTGCATACATGTAAAACGCGTGATTCGTTCCAAGGCCCCCAATACTACCCTTTAAAAATGACAAACGCATACTTTTTAAGGTACAGTACCTACTTTGTGTTGACCATGTCTTCTTAGCAGAGATATAATCTTACAAATGTTGATGCAAGGTTAAAAGCCTGAGCCAAAAAATAAAGTTGCAATGAGCACACTTGAAAAACTCATGAGCTGCTGCTCAAGGGAGCTGCGTCATCCCTCCTAGCCAATAGGAGGCCAGCGAGGAGGGATGTTGGGAGATAGCCAATGGGAGGCTAGCAGTGCGGGTTGGTGGGACATGTAGTGAGTGGGAGAGCAAGTCGTGCATTGTTTGAATGTTTGAATGCCGCGTTTGAATGTTTGAATGGCGCGTTTGGCGCGTTTCGTATGGGAGAATTTGTTTCGTATACAGAGACAAAAAATTTAGGACAATGTTTTTCGTGAACTGGATTTTTCGTTTTCTGGGACTATGGTAAGGTGAGGTAACACTGTAGTCAGATTAAAAGATTTAGCAAATGATGATGATGATGATGATGATGATGATGATGATGATGCTTGTACAATTATTCCCTTTGACCTTGGTGTACCGGAAGATGTTTTGTAGATCCCCTGGGTGATGCTTCTCACTCATGTCCTATTTCTCCTTTTCCAGTAGATGGATGTAAGAGAAGTTTCATTTTTAGCCTCCAACGACTCATTTCAGCCATGTCACTGCAGGGGCTCATTTTGGGGGGATCCCTGGCTAGATTATTACACAGTATGGTCTCTCCATTAACCAGTATAAAATGTGTGTGTGTGTGTGTGTGTGTGTGTGTGTGTGTGTGTGTGTGTGTGTGTGTGTGTGTGTGTGTGTGTGTGTGTTCCAGCTTACGTCACACAATTGTTTATGAATCATGTGACAGCCTTGAACAAACAACAGTTAAACATAAATGCATGACAAAGTCGGTACTTTTGTCCGATGAAAAATAAAAACTTTCCTCAGTACGATTACGAGCTTGAATTTTACCGTCCATTTCAACCGTCATAAATATTATTGTTTTGATGCTTCTGGAATTTACTTGCAGAAGGTACTTTAGTTGCTGCAGCAGCACCCCTTTCCCTGTATAACCCGTTGTACTGATGTTATTATTCATTTATTTATTTGCTGAACTATTTAATCCCACCGATCGTCATTTTGTGGCCAAGCCTGAGATTACCCGTTCATTTGCTCTCCAGCAGTCAGAGTCTGCCATCGCAGAGTCTCCATTAGGTTTATACCAGTACACTAGTAGAAGACCTGGGCGGGGTTTAGTATCTTAAGTAATCCTTCTAGGTTCACAAGTAGGCTGGAGCCTATCTTAACCTACACTGGGTGAGTGAACAGTACATTCTTCACACATGCTTGTCAGACCACTGGAGGGCCAACACACACACAAAAAAACCCATTCTCGCTCACAACATCCAGTTAACCTAAAGCGCATGAATATGGGAGGGCACCAGAATGCCTCGAGAAAATCCATGCAAGCATGAGGAGCATCCAAACTCCATACAGAAACGCTGTTGCTGAGACCTGAACCCAGTACTTTCCTCCTGTGAGACTGACATGTTTACCTCAACGCCACCATGATTTATGGTATTATGATGAAAACAATTTAGACACACCTCTAGTTATTATTTTCGCAGGCTTTCTGACTGGAATATGATCCGTCCTTAAGCCCGTCTAAATCTCTGCATGTGCAACAACTGGCCGGGTTTGGAGTTAAGTCAGTTAAATTAGTATCCTGCGTTTTATCTTTGAAGAACAGGCTGAACGCAACCTGTGTTTCCCCTACGGGTGTTATACACCCACAGTAAAGATAATAATCACCTTGGTTGGCACTCAGAATGAAACACAACTTATGGGAAATTTTATACCGGAATTGGTAGACAGCTGAGGACCAATTAGATGTCCGCTGCACAAGATTGACTGTTACTGTCTATATGCCTGCTATTGTTATGGCGTTCAACTCCATCCCACACACACATACAATCTCAATAAGACTTTGGGTGTGAGGCTATTACCAGCAAAGAACGCTGCGTGTCTTTTGTATTCTGGAGTCTTTCACGGACTTTCCAATCTCAGTTCATCATTCTTCTAAAGGAGACTGTGCTATAGACGCCCTTATTTACTTTACATGAAGTAATGTCGGCCTGCTTTATATAAGACACAGACTTTTCTTTCGGCTTCTCAATATAGTCACATCACGGAACGTTTCATCTGACTAGGGTCATCAGAAGGCTGGAGCCGATGACACTGAAAGTGGGCGCAAAAAGTCCCACCCACTTGCACCAGGCGTAAAAGGAGGAAAAAGACTTTATTTCAAAATCGCTGTTGTCTTTATTCAAAGAGAAGTATTACCTTTGAAAAAAAATCAGGTCTGTTTAAGGTAGAAAAAATGATTGGCGGTGGTGGAGTGAGCTGCACCTTCCCTTCATCCATTGTCATGGATCAAGTGCCCTTGAGCAAGGCACCTAACCCACAAGTTCTCTCCAGGCACCCTAATGAGTGTTGCAACCTTCTCCTCCATGTGTGTGTGTGTGTGTGTGTGTGTGTGTGTGTGTGTGTGTGTGTGTGTGTGTTCCATCCATCGCATGTTTGATTTGGCGTAGGGTTTTTACGGCGGATGCCCTTCCTGACACAACCCATTAGCAAGGGACAGAAACACGCTGACGGCTTTGCAGCTGCTCTTTACGAAAGCCAGCAATAGTTCTTTCACATGAACCTCTCACCATAGACAGTGAGAAACATGGCCGGCCTTTGATAACCCAGTCAGCTGCACTCTGGGGGGACAGTGACAACCTTGTGGAGCGTGAGACTCGAACCCCCAGGGTATTTTACAAATTATATGTGTGTGGAGGAAGTGATGGTCTGGTGGTAAAGAAGCTGGACCACTGATCCCAAGGTTGTGGTTCAAGCCCCACCCTCGACAGATTGTCACTGCCCCCCCCCCCCCACCCACTCCACCCCCACCCACACCCAGTGCGGCTAACTGGGTTCTGCACCGCGATGGCCTGGCGAGCTGTCCAGGGTGTACTCTGCCCTCGCCCGGAGTCGGCTGGGATGGGTATCAGCCACCCCGTGACTCTAATTAGGATTCAGCTGTTCAGAAAATGAATGAAAAAGGTGCGTGGATAATTTATGACGATGATATCTAAAACGGAAACTTCCATTTTGAGAACTATCCCTTTTTGTACACACTTTGTGCAGAACGTGTCCCACATCAGCCAGCACTGTACATCTGTACACTCTGCTCTGAGAGAGAACCTTGTGAATACAACTATCAAGTCCATCGTGCTCATCTCGAAGATCATTAATTCATAAAGTTCCGTTTATGATTTCTGTTTCTTTAGCGTTAGGATTATGTTAAACATGGCTGGGGAATAGTGAGTCAAAAATAAATGCATCGTCTTTTCTCCTTTTATTCACTCACTCACTCGTATGGAATCCTGGAACAGCATGGACAGTCCTTTTCTTCGTTCTACACTGAAAGCATTTGCATACCCATTTTTTTCAGGTGATTATAATTACTGGAACAAAGACCAATATGTCTTCCTCGTTGCCCAGGTGTGCCACATTAGACTCGCTCCCCGGCCAGAATATTGCTAGCTTTTCTCCTAGAGACAGTTTTCTGGTCTTCATGTTGGTGTAAAGGCTTTTAACATGCAATACAACATTCACATATGAAATCCAGGGCCTAACTCAGAAGTAGACTGAAAGCAGAGCGATGATCTGTATAAGCGGAAAAAGGGAGAACCAATCAGAGCGATTGCAGAACCGTTGGGGTTAGCCAATACAACAAAAGGGAATGTCCTGAAAAACAAAGAAATTACTTGTGACACAAACAATCAGACAAAGAACAGGTTGGCCATGGAAAATTACAGCGGTTGATGACGGTAACATATTGACAGATGTGACATAGTAATAATAACAAGAGCAGCAGCAACAACAACCATAATAATAATAATAATAATAATAATAATAAATATAATAATAATAAATATAAATATAATAATAAATATAATAATAATAATAATAATAATAATAATAATAATAATAAATATAATAATAATAATAATAATAAATATAATAATAAATATAATAATAATAATAAATATTATTATTATTATTATTATTATTATTATTATTATTATTATTATGAAAATGATGATGATGATGATGATGATAATCATAATATTAATAACATTGATGATGATGATGACGATAATAATAAGAATAAGAATAATAATAACAACAACAACAACAACAATACCCTCAGTGGAGCTAACTGGGTTATCAAAGGCCGGCCATGTCTCTCACTGTCTATGGTGTGAGGCATGTAAAAGAACCATTGCTGACTTTCGACAAGAGTAGGCTGCAAAGCCGTCAGCGTGTTTCCGCCCTGCGATGGCCTGGCGAGCTGTCCAGGGTGTACTCTGCCCTCGCCCTGAGTTGGCCGGGATGGGCACCAGCCTCCCCGTGACCCTAATTAGGAAGCAGCGGTTACAGAAAATGAACTGAACAATAACAATAGCAACAACCATAATAATAAAGGCGGCATGGTGGCGTAGTGGTTAGCATGTTCGCCTCACAGCAAGAAGGCCTGGGTTCGATTCCTGGCCTGTGTGGAATTTACATGTTCTCCCCGTACTTGCGTGGGTTTCCTCCCGGTGCTCCGGTTTCCTCCCACAATCCAAAGACATGCACAGTAGGTTAATTGGCCGTCCAAAATTGTCCGTAGGTTCGCATCGTGCAGAAGGCAATGGCAAACCACACCACTAAATCTGCCAAGAAAACCTTCATAAAGATGATAACCAGGGCGTTATCCTTCATGGCGGGTCGCCAATGGTCGTCCTACGACTCAGGCACTAGATAGATAGAAAATAATAAAAATAATAATGCTTAATGATGATAATAATAATAATAATAATACATATGATGATGATAATAGTAATAATAATAAAAAAAACAACAATAACAACAACAGCAATACTAATAATAGCAGCCAGAAAAACAACCATAATAATAATAGCAAAAACAACCATAGGAATAATAATATGTAATGATAATGATGATAATAATAATACTGTAATAGTAATAATAACAACAACAGTAAATTTTAAAAAAATAATAATAATAATAGCAACAATGACCAAAACAATAATACATAATGATGATGATGATGATGATGATGATGATAATAATAATAGCAATTATTATTATTATTATTATTATTATTATTGGCTTTTTCCCTTTTTCAGGGGTCGCCACAGCGAATGATTCGCATGTTTGATTTGACATGGGTTTTTATGTCGGATGCCCTTCCTGACACAACCCTTTAGCAAGGGAAAGAAGCACGCAGACAGCTTTGCAGCTCCTCTTTACAAAAGTCAGCAATGGTTCTTTTACATGAACCGCTCACCATAGACAGTGAGAGACATGGCCGGCCTTTGATAACCCAGTTAGCTGCACTGGAAGGGGGGGCAGTGACAACCTTATGGAGGGTGAGTGATACCACCGAAAGGCACCACTGAATGACACATGAAACCATTCCTACCTTCAGTCATTAAACTGTACAAACTTCTCCATATAGCAGCAACATTCACTGTTCTATATTTACATTCCACCACTTACTACATTGATAATACTGTACATATCACTCATTCACACCATTCATTCTGTATCTGCTCAAATAGACTTTAATCACTTCTACTTTCAGTCTTATATTTATATATACATGTGCATTTGTAAATACAGTATAAATATTTGTGATTTTCTTAAGAGTTCTTTATCAAGATTTGATCTCACTCTTACTTGTATGGAGTAATTGTGTGAACACAACTTCCTCCGGGATCAATAAAGTGCAGTATTATTCTGAAATTTGCTCGTGGATATTTACCCAAACACTAGGTGTGCTGTCTGTATAGTTTTGGGCCTGAATGCAATATTTTGACCTCATTTTGTTTTCAAAAAAAAATTTCTAAATAATCCTGTGCACCAAATGTGACTTTCTGCTATTGAGGCTGTTTGCTGAATCATCAGCCTGCGTCAGAACTAGCCAGAGATGTCATTGCAAGTGTAATATCGCGTTCCACTCCGCTGGTAACATTTTAATAAGCACCCACCCACTCCAATTTTTAAAGCGCCCTGGGCGCTTATCATGTCGAATACGGTATGTACAAATGTACTGCATTATAATAAAGAGTCTAATAAAATAAAACAATCTTGGTAGTTACTATATGGCGATAGCACCACCGACACCAGGGGTGGGCGATTGTTTTGGCTCGGGGGCCACATTGACTTAATATTTGACAAATGGGTCAGGTTGGCATAAGGCACGAGAAAAAATTGATTTTTTTTAACTGTATATATCAAATAAACAGAAAAACAAAGCATTAAAATATTAACATATCTTTTAGTGGGAACAGTGCTGTTGATCAACTATTTTTACCAGTGCATAATAATAATAATAATAATAATAATAATAATAATAATAACAATAATAATAACAGCCAGTGGTGTCAGCGACAAAGTGTCTGGAAATGCCAAAATGGAGATCGTTTAAAGGATCAGCTCATGATCCAAAAGCTGTTTAAACATGTAATCAATTTTTTTCGGTCATGCATGGGACAAGTGATGTCATTGCTTTGGCTTACAGGCTTCACCTGGAACAGGCTCAATAACCTTTATTAAGGATGAAGGACAGAAATGCAGTTTGTTGATGTCGGTAGTATCACCAATGTGATGTATAGCTTTCTTACAAGCAAAGGTTATGCAAACAAATAAAATAGACCACAGGGGTCCAAAAGCTCCCACCGAAATGACCATTTCATAATATGCCAATATCAAACCAGCAAGTCTGAAAGCGCCAGCTTCAGCAAGTGGCATCTAAATGTCCAGAACTAATATCCAGTTTTGTCTCTGTAAGTCAACTCATGCTAGCCCTCAGAGCAGTGAAGCTGCATGCCAGGTTTGAAAGCCCCAGCTTCAGCACATAGCAAGTAAATTTCCCGAAACTAAAGTGTGATGGGCAGAGGGATCCCATTCCTTCCATTCCCGGGCCACGTTGTGTGGTAGCTAATAAAGAGGTGTTTATTGCACTTTGGTTGCTTTTGCCCGTGAATAAAACTGGATGATCTACTTCGAGCACTGCTATGTTCTGATGTGTTCAATACAGGGATTAAATAAAATCATGAAATGGAAGCTGAACGTTTCATCTCAGACTCAATTTTGCGAAAAATTGAGAGACGTGTAGCTTGCTGTTTCAATATTTTCAGAGTGGAACCTATTTCAACCCAAAGTAGGAAGTACAATGCATATAAAGATTAAACAGTAATTATAGCATACTGTATGCAATATGTTCCTCTGTGCTTCGGGAGAGTGATCACTATTACTCCTGAGTGTAGTGTCACATGGAAATGTAATATTTATGTGTGGTGACAGTGTTGAATTCTAATAGAGAGTGTTTAACACTACTGAGAAATCAAAAAAATTCCCAGCTTTGAAATATGCTTCAGCTATTGAGATGATACCTGGCACACATTTTAGCGGCCACATCAGTCAGAACCCAGAGAAATTCCCGTCAACGATATTTTATCTTGATGAAATAATCCGACCCACTGAGAGAGGAAGGTCTTTTTGGTCACATCATTGATAGGAAACCAGTTACCACACACACACACACACACACACACACACACACACACACACACACACACACATACACATGTACACACACACACACACACACACAAGTACAAATAGACACACACACATCATAAACAGACACACACACACACACACACACACACACATACCCAAACACACACACAAACACACACACACACACACACACACACACACACAACACACACACACACACACATACACATGTACACACACACACACACACACACACACACAAGTACACACACACACACACAAGTACACACATTACACACACACACACACACACACACACACACAAGTACACAAACACACACACACACACACACACACACACACACACACACACACACACACACACACACACACACACACACACACACATACACATGTACACACACACACACAAGTACACACACACACACATTACAAACAGACACACACACACACATACACACGCATTACAAACAGACACACACACATACACACGTACACACACACACACACAAGTACACAAACACATACACGAACACACACACACCCACACACACACACACACATACACATGTACACACACACACAAGTACACACACACACGTACAAACAGACACACACACACACATACACACGTACAAACAGACACACACACATACACACGTACACACACACACACACACACACACACACACACACACAAGTACACAAACACATACACGAACACACACACACACACACACACACACACACACACACACACACATACACATGTACACACACACACACACGTACAAACAGACACACACACACACATACACACACACACACACACACAAAATCATGTATTCCTTTCTTATGGGGAAATTTATGGATATAGTGCACTCCCTAATAGCTTACCTTAACCATCCCATCCATTTCCCTCCACTCATCCGAGGTTGGGTCAAAGGGCAGTAGTGACTCATTAAAGCTCTGGATTTGCAATCTAAAGGTGATATGTTCAATCCCCAGTAAAACCATGCTGCCACTGTTGGGCCTTAGTCCTCAATTATTTAGTTGTATAAAAAATATACAAAACTAAATATAAAAATCTCATTAATATATATATCTAATATATATATATATATATATATATATATATATATATATATATATATATATATATATATATATATATATATATATATATATATATATATATATATATATATATATATATATATATATATATAAATAAAAGGACAGGACAAAGACTTTCTATTGAAACTCCATTTATCATTTATTTATGATAAATGGAGTTTCAATAGAAAGTCTTTGTCCTGTCCTTTTATTTTTATTTTTATTGTTATTTGTTATTTTATATTTTATTGTTAAAGTATTGAGCACTCTCCTACGGAAGGATCTACTCAGAAAATCATATATATATATATATATATATATATATATATATATATATATATATATATATATATATATATATATATATATATATATATATATATATATATATATATATATATATATATATAAATGGTGCTTGTGAGACAAAGTGCGGCTTATCCGTACTTCCGATCTTTCAAGTAGGCAAGTGAAGGTTGAGTCCTAAACAAATATTCCAAGGCGTATTTGCTCACTTAAAAGATCGGAAGTCCGAATAAGCCGCGCTTTGTCTAGCAAGCACCATACATCACTTGCAACAAGCGCCTACATTCGGTGGAGCGCCTCACATATATAAATGTGAGTCGCTCAGGTCAAGACCGTCTGTCAAATGCAATGTAAATGAGTCACGGAGGCAGTAAGTCTAGGAGGGAAACCCAGATATCCCTCATCCAATCGACACCCTCCAACCCCTCCTGGAGGGTCCCGAGGCATTCCCGTCTAGACAAGATGCACAATCCGTCTGGCAAGTTCTGGGTTGTGCCTGAAGGAAGACAGCCAGGAGGCATTCTAATCAGATGCCCGGACCACCTCTTTTGACTTCCTCAATGCAGAGGAGTAGAAGCTCTTTCAAACTGAGGTGGTTTTGGGAATCTGATTAGAATTCCTCCGGGTCGCCATCCCATCACAACTGAATGCCAAACTCCAACCTTGAGTTGAAACCTAACCTGAATCTAATTCTAATCTGAACCCTAACACCAAGCCTTCACCCTCAAACTGCAGTTTGAGGAAGTGAGGACCAGAGAAAATGTCATCACTGTCGAAAAATGTGTAACAAGTACACACAGATATAGACACACACACACACACACACACACACACACACACACACACACACACACACACACACAGTTGAAACTATGATGCATGAAACTCCAATTAGATACAGTCTTGTCTGTATACAAATCTCTGTGACTCTCTATTTAGTTTCTATGACCACTCTGTAATTCCCTTGGCTGTGAAACGTTCGGGGAAAGCCTGGATTGATAAGAAACAACCCAGAAGATAAAACAGCTGCAGCTTTTGCTCGTAACCAGGTTGAACTGGGAAAGAAGCAGGCGGTTAAATGAGTAGTTACTGGAATCACCATGAATTCATGACATCACCATTAATTTAGGAAATGATTAGTACACCTTATCAGGGCAGTGGTAGCCTGGTGGTATAGGGTGCTGGATCACTGATCATAAGGTTGGGGGTTCGAGTCCCACTCTCCACAAGGTTGTCACTGCCCCCACCCCCACCCCACCCCCCAAGTGCAGCTAAATGGGTTATCAAAGGCCGGCCATGTCTCTCAATGTCTATGGTGAGAGGTTCATGTAAAAGAGCCATTGCTGACTTTCGACAAGAGTAGCTGCAAAGCCATCAGCGTGTTTCCGTCCCTTGCTAAAGGGTTGTGTCAGGACGGCCGTCCGGCGTAAAAACCTACGCCAAATCAAACAAGCGAATCAAATGATTCCCTGTGGCGATCCCTGAAAAAAAAAAAAAGGGAAAAAGCTGAAAGGAAAAGAAGACTAGTACATCTTATAAGCAATTTTAGATCTTCTATACCACTGATACCTATTTATCAATGGGTTTATTCTTTTTTTTTTTTTTTTTTTAAAACAGCGATTATAGCTCAGTGTCGGATATTTTATTGTTGCCAACACAGCCATGTTCCCAGCAGCATACAAAACATTCCATCAGGCTGTTTACTGAGTGCTGAATTCTGGCACTGGAGTGACATCTCATGGTCACAAGAACTCCCATCTCAGATATTTTTTAGATATCAATTACTGGGAGAAAAGAAGGTTACACAAATGTATTATGTAGACTACATAGTACAACATCAGTCTTGTTATTTCGCCCTCTAGTGGCAGATAATTATACAGCTGGACAATTTATTTCAGATTTAAGGTACAGTGTGGGTCATTTTGAAGGATCTTTTAGTAGAAATTAGGGTGGCACGGTGGCCTAACATCTTGGGTCCAAGCCCTGGGAAATGTGCATATTCTACCCAGAATTGTGCGGGTTTCGTCTGGGTACGCTGGTTTCGTCCCACAGTTAGCTGCACTGGGGGGACAGCAGTGACAACTGTTGACAGTGGGGCTTGAACACCCAACCTTATGATCGGTAATCCAGCATCCTACCACCGAGCCACTACTGTAATCATGAATATTTTACATGAGTTTTTTCATTTCTTTGCAAAATATGTTCAGCAAAAAAAAAAGCAGTGTTTAAAGCAGCATAAATAGCATTTTATCGTTATGCAACGTCCTGGTGAGGTGTTCAGAGTGTACCCTGCATTCGCCCAGAATCGGCTGAGATAGGCGCCTGTCTCCCTGCAAACCTCATTCAGATTGAGCTTAGGAAAGAATATATTTTATTTTCTGCAAAACAACTTGGGAAGAAAAGAAGGGAAATCCTAGTGATGTCATGAATGAGGTCAAGTGTTACTTGGGTGTCGGTGGGGCTCTTACTCAAATCAGCCTTAAAAACTCACTCTCATTAAGTGTCTCTTTTGCCAAACCACAATCCTACTCGGGCCATGGGGATGTTGGAACCTATCTCAGCTGACACTAGCTGAAGGCAAGGTACACCCTGAACAACTCACAAGACCATCAGAAGGCAACACAAACAACCATTTCCACTTGTTCTCCCACCTCGGGTCAATAGTGCTGATCGATATGTCACCACTTCTGTGTTGCTAACTACACTGTACGTACATCAGGCCACGGTGGACAAGCACTTGCTTGGCATGGCAAGTTCTGGAGAATCTCACATGTTGACATCATTCAACATTCTGTTTTGTCAGTTAAAGAGATGACTGGAATGCAGGGGCTTCCTGCCACGGGGAAGAAGCCAAGGGTTTGGATGTAAACAAGAATTAGATCCAAATTTGCGGTGCGTTTTTATAACCAGTTATTGTAAATGGTTTGTTTATATTCATATGAAAGACGCTCCGAAATAATTATATCTCAAGCTAATCACAAACTGAGGGAAAGTGTGCTTTGTGAGCTTCTTCGGATGATTTTACCTCCAATACATGTAGATTATGCTGTGTCAGATTACAGCTGTTAGCATCTTCTTGTTTGTACCGGCCAGCATATAATGTGTAGCTGTTTTATTTACCAATAAATAAGCAAATTATTTTTAGATAAGACGCTCATTCTTTCATTCATTTTCTGAACCGCTTAATCCTAAATAGGGTCACAGTGAAGTTGGTACCCATCTCAGCTCACTCTGGGTGAAGGAAAACTACACCCTGGACAGCTCGCTAGGCCATCGCAGATAGGTCAGGTCAGGTATGAGGGCATGCGCCGGGACGGCACTTCGCTGCGTCCACCAGCCACCTCCACTCATCCGGCCATCTCCTGGCGATCGACCAGGCCTGCGCAGGGGCCATACCCCCCCGGCAGGGCAGCCCTCAGCTGCGACAACCACGTCGCACGCAGTCGTCCCTGCGATCGGCTCAAGCCCCTAGGATCCCGAACGGACAGGATCTGGTGTGCTGGGTCCGAAGGCGGGAAACGCGCCAAGTGCCCATAGTAGCGCAGCTGACGGTCGCGGATCAAGCATGTTACTCTTACCATCCCCGCATCCCCGAGCACCTTATGCTTGGTAACAAAGTCCCACCAGCGGTATCCGAAGATGCGGCGAAGGGAAGTCGTAACAAAGGTTACGTCGTCCAAGCTCAACCGTGAGCGTCCATGTCTCACTTGAGTAGAGCAAGACATGGAGCACAAGGGAGTGAAAGACTCGGACTTTTGTCCGCCTGCTCAGATACCTAAGTTACCATCGCAGATAAGACACTCATAAATAATTTTATTGCAAACAAATCATGTGTGCTGTTCGTTTGCTTCGCATTTGATTTACCTGAAAACAAAGTTCACATTTTAGAGCGACTACACTTTCTTCTTCTTTCTTCTTTTACTTTCGGCTGCTCCCTTCAGGGGTCGCCACAGCAAATCATCCGCCTCCACCTCACCCTGTCCTCCGCATCTTCTTTTCTGACTCCAACGACCTTCATGTCTTCCTTCACCACATCCATAAATCTCTTCTTCGGTCTTCCTCGAGGCCTTCTGCCTGGTAGTTCCAACCTCAGCATCCTACTGCCAATATACTCACTATCCCTCCTCTGTACATGTCCAAACCATCTCAATCTAGCCTCTCTGACTTTGTCTCCAAAACATCTTACGTGGGCTGTCCCTCTGATATACTCATTTCTGATCCTATCCATCCTCGTTACTCCCAGAGAGAACCTCAACATTTTCATCTCTGCTACCTCCAGCTCTGCCTCCTGCCTTTTCCTCAGCGCCACTGTTTCTAAACCATACAACATCGCTGGCCTCACCACCGTCTTGTACACTTTTCCCTTCATTCTTGCTGATACTCTCCTATCGCACATCACACCGGACACTTTTCTCCAACCATTCCAGCCTGCCTGCACACGCTTCTTCACCTCTTTTCCACACTCTCCATTGCTCTGGATTGTTGAGCCTAAGTACTTAAAATCCTCCACCTTCGTTATCTCTGCTCCCTGTAACATCACCGTTCCTCCTGGGTCCTTTTCATTCACACACATGTATTCTGATTTTCTGAGGCTAACCTTCATTCCTCTCCTTTCCAGGGCATACCTCCACCTCTCTAGATTTTCCTGCACTTGTTCTCTGCTCTCACTACAGATCACAATGTCATCTGCAAACATCATAGTCGATGGAGATTCTTGTCTAACCTCGTCTGTCAGCCTGTCCATCACCATAGCAAACAAGAAGGGGCTCAGAGCTGACCCTTGATGCAGTCCCACCTCCACCTTGAATTCGTTGGTCACACCGACAGCACACCTCACCACTGTCTTACATCTCTCATACATGTCCTGCACCACTCTAACATACTTCTCTGCCACTCCAGACTTCCTCATGCAATACCACAGTTCTTCTCTTGGCACCCTGTCATATGCTTATTCCAGATCCACAAAGGCACAATGTAGCTCTCTCTGACCTTCTCTGTACTTCTCTATTAACATCCTCAAAGCAAACATTGCATCTGTGGTGCTCTTTCTTAGCATGAAACCAAACTGTTGTTCACAAATGCTGACCTCTGCCCTTAGTCTAGCTTCCACTATTCTTTCCCATAACTTCATCGTATGGCTCATCAACTTTATCCCTCTGTAGTTGCCGCAACTCTGCACGTCTCCCTTGTTCTTAAAAATGGGCACCAGCACACTTCTCCTTCACTCCTTCGGCATCTGCTCACTCTCTAGTACCTTGTTGAATGTTCTTGTCAGAAAATCTACTGCTACCTCTCCTAGACACTTCCATACCTCCACAGGTATATCATCAGGACCAACTGCCTTTCCATTCTTCATCCTCTTCAATGCCCTTCTCACTTCACCCTTACTGATCTTTGCTACATCCTGCTCCTCAATGGTCACCTCTTCTACTCTTTTTTCTCTCTCATTTTCCTCATTCATCAGCTCTTCAAAGTACTATTTCCATCTTACCAGCACACTTCTGTCATCAGTCAATACATTTCCCTCTCTGTCCTTTATCATTCTAACTTGCTGCACGTCCTTCCCATCTCTATTTCTCTGCCGTGCCAACCTGTATAGATCATTTTCTCCCTCTTTACTATCCAACCTTATCATACAAGTCATCATACGCCCTCTGTTTGGCCTTAGCCACTGCTACTTTCGCCTTGCGCTGTGTCTCCCTGTACTCCTGTTTACTCTCTTCGGTCCTCTCAATGTCCCACTTTTTCTTGGCTAACCTCTTCCTTTGTACACACTCCTGCACTTCCTCATTCCACCACCAAGTCTCCTTATCTACTTTCCTTCCAGAGGACACACCAAGTACTCTCCTACCTGTGTCCCTGATCACATTTGCTGTGGTTGTCCAGTCATTTGGAAGCACTTCCTGGCCACCCAAAGCCTGTTTCAACTCCTCCTTGAAGACAACACGACACTCTTCCTTTTTCAGCTTCCACCACTTTGTCTTCTGCTCTGCCTTTGCCTTTTTCACCTTTCTCACCATCAGAGTCATCCTGCACACCACCATCCTATGCTGTTTGGCAACACTCTCACCCACTATGACTTTACAGTCACTGACTTCCTTCAAATTACATCGCCTACACAAGATGTAGTCTACCTGTGTGCGCCTACCTCCGCTTTCATAAGTCACCCTATGCTCCTGTTTCTTCTCAAAGAAAGTATTCACCACAGCCATTTCCATCCTTTTTGCAAAATCTATCAACATCTGTCCTTCTGCGTTCCTGTCCTGGATACCAAACCTGCCCATCACTTCCTCGTCCCCTCTGTTGCCTGCACCAACATGTCCATTGAAGTCTGCACCAATGACCACTCTTTCACCTCTGGCGGTACTCTGCATCACTCCATCTAAGTCACTCCAGAATCTCTCCTTCTCTTCTAGCTCACCTCCTGCCTGTGGGGCATAAGCACTAACAACATTGAGCATTACACCTTCAATTTCTAACTTGAGATTCATCACTCTGTCTGACACTCTTTTCACTTTTAGAACATTCCTGACAAACTCCTCCTTCAAGATGACTCCGACTCCATTTCTCTTCCCATCCACACCGTGATAAAATAGCTTAAACCCTGCTCCTAAGCTTTTAGCTTTGCTACCTTTCCACCTGGTCTCCTGAACACACAGTATGTCCACCTTCCTCCTCTGCATCATGTCAGCCAGCTCTCTACCTTTTCTTTGTATAGTTCCAACATTCAAAGTCCCCACTCTCAGTCCTAGACTCATGCCTTTCCTCTTCTCTCTCTGCCTACGGACACGCCTCCCACCTCTCCTTCTTCGACGTCTTCAACCAACAGTAGTTCAACAGTATTTCCATCAGCACCCTGTTGATTGACAGCACTGATGGCGGTCGTTGTTAACCCGGGCCTCGACCGATCCGGTATGGGGGTAATACTTCTGATTTGCATAAATGTTTGGCATTGGTTTTACGTCGGATGCCCTTCCTGACACAACCCTCTGCATTTCTCCGGGCTTGGGACCGGCATGAGGGGGAGAGACACTGGTTAGTGCCCCCCCACCTCATGGCTGCATTTTTAGAGCTACTACACTTTATATACACATTACTGTACAGTCGGCCCCCAACTTATGAAGACCCCTGTGTACGAAATCCCCGGGTTACGAAAAACATTTTCTTGAGATTCCGTCCTCGAGATATGAGACAACCCCCCTTACGAAAATAAATTCAAAATCCAAACGCGCCGATCAAAATTTCACACGACGCGCGAGTTGCTCTCTCATTGGCTGTCCCTCAACATCCCGCCCCGCTGGCCTCCCAGATAGAGACAGAAGGAAGCTTCACTCATTAGGTTTTAGTTTAGTTTTTTTTTTTTTAAGTTGTTTTAATTCAGTAAATGTTTAATAAATGTGGGTGCATTTGAGCTCATCTGGAATTCCGATCCCTCAAGGAATCAAATTAAAGTTGAGTTTGTCAAGCAGGGAATGCGCTTTGAATTCACATCTTGTGGGCGTGGCCCGCAGGCGCACAAGAGAGAGAGAGAGCGAGAAAGAGAGAGAGAGAAGTGTGTGTGTGTGTGTGTGTGTGTGTGTGTGTGTGTGTGTGTGTTAATAAAAAATGTTTAATAATGGTTTAATTAATAAATATGTTAATAAAATGGCTTAGTATGTTAATAAAATGTTTAATAAATAATTTTATTTCACCTTTAACACATATTTCATGCAAAATACATCAACATGTACTTTTATCGTTTTTAAAGGGTTTATGGGGTTTATCCAGTCCAAAGACTGGAGCCTTGGAATGAATTAGGCGTTTAACATGTAAACTGCGACCCCAACTTACGAAAGCCCCGCAATACGAAAAGGGCTCTGGAACGATTAATTTCGTAAGTTGGGGGCCGACTGTACTTATATATAAATTGCCAGAATGTAGTCATATATACAGTCATCCCTCGCTACTTCATTCTTCCGTTTCTGTGGCTTCAGTGCATCGCGGGTTTTTCAAAAATATTCATCGAAAAATAAAAAAATAAGGAACTTAAGGAAAAATAGGGGGAAAGTTAAGGAAAATGCAGCAAAACAAGGCCAAATATGCAAAAAAAAAAACCAAGCAAACGAAAACAAAATACAAGCCAACAAAACTACTTACATTTTTATGTGAGGTGTGCATCTGTGTGCACGCGCGTGACAGTATGTGTGTGTATTCATATTTTATTTACATCTTATGCATTATTTTGAATGTTTAATTGTTATTATAAGCAGTTATAGTGTTGAATATGTATTTATTGATATTATATACACACATATACATGCACGTATATATCCGTTAGGGGGGTCGATCCTACTTGGCGGAAATCGGCGATCGTGGGAGGGTCTTGGACCCCATTAACCGCGGAAAATGAGGGATCCCTGTATCTTTTTAAATATTTAACAATTTTCGAACACTGTGCATATATTGTTGAGCTTCAATAAATGGGACTCGTGCTGAACCACACACAGATCAGCCCTACATAGCAACATCACCGTCTGCATGTTTGTGTTCGAGTTAATCGAAAGACTTACCTGATCCATGAGAAGAATTCTTTTGTTGTCAAGATTTCATTGTTATTTCTTGATTCCACTAATTATAGGACTTCAGAGACCCTTTCATTCATTTTCTGTAACCACTCAGTTCTAATAAGGGTCGCAGGGAGGCTGGCACCCATCCCAGCCGACTCCAGGCAAGGGCAGATTACCCTCTGGACGGCTCGCCAGGCCATTGCAAGGCGGAAACACGCTGACGGCTATGCAGGTACTGTTGACGAAGGTCAGCAATGGTTCTTTTACATGAACCTCTCACAGTGAGAGACATGGGCGGCCTTTGATAACCCAGTTAGCTGCACTGGGGGGGATGGTGACAACCTTGTGGAGAGTGGGGATTGAATCCCCAACCTTAGGATCAGTGATCCAGCACCACTGTCCCCCCTGGGGGGTTTACAAAGTGTAAAATAATTTAAACATTTTCCACAATAACTTTTCTGTTTCGGTGAAACTGCATTCACATTTAGTTTACATTATCAGCAAACTGTACAGTCGCACATAGATCAATTTTGTCCTCTAAAATTGTCAGATAATGTCCGTCTTCTGATCGCTGTAAGGGGTCAATTACATTTCTTCTTCTTCTTCTTCTTTTCCTTTCGGTTTTTCCCTTCAGGGGTCACCACTGTGAATCATCTGCCTCCATCTCACCCTATCCTCTGCATCTTCTACTCTTACTCCAATGACCTTCATGTCTTCCTTCACCACATCCATAAATCTCTTCTTTGGTCTTCCTCGAGGCCTTCTGCCTGGTAGTTCCAACCTCAGCATCCTACTGCCAATATACTCACTATCCCTCCTCTGTACATGTCCAAACCATCTCAATCTAGCCTCTCTGACTTTGTCTCCAAAACATCTTACGTGGGCTGTCCCTCTGATATACTCATTTCTGATCCTATCCATCCTCAAGTTACTGCCAGAGAGAACCTCAACATTTTCATCTCTGCTACCTCCAGCTCTGCCTCCTGCCTTTTCCTCAGCGCCACTGTTTCTAAGCCATACAACATCGCTGGCCTCACCACCGTCTTGTACACTTTTCCCTTCATTCTTGCTGACACTCTCCTATCGCACATCACACCGGACACTTTTCTCCAACCATTCCAGCCTGCCTGCACACGCTTCTTCACCTCTTTTCCACACTCTCCATTGCTCTGGATTGTTGAGCCTAAGTACTTAAAATCCTCCACCTTCGTTATCTCTGCTCCCTGTAACATCACCGTTCCTCCCGGGTCCTTCTCATTCACACACATGTATTCTGATTTTCTGAGGCTAACCTTCATTCCTCTCCTTTCCAGGGCATACCTCCACCTCTCTAGATTTTCCTGCACTTGTTCTCTGCTCTCACTACAGATCACAATGTCATCTGCAAACATCATAGTCCATGGAGATTCTTGTCTAACCTCGTCTGTCAGCCTGTCCATCACCATAGTAAACAAGAAGGGGCTCAGAGCTGACCCTTGATGCAGTCCCACCTCCACCTTGAATTCGTTGGTCACACCGACAGCACACCTCACCACTGTCTTACATCTCTCATACATGTCCT
The DNA here is from genome assembly GCA_024760905.1 of Plotosus lineatus. Classification (NCBI taxonomy): domain Eukaryota; kingdom Metazoa; phylum Chordata; class Actinopteri; order Siluriformes; family Plotosidae; genus Plotosus; species Plotosus lineatus. The sequence continues at coordinate 53,457,389 of CM045734.1, forward strand.
GCACCACTCTAACATACTTCTCTGCCACTCCAGACTTCCTCATGCAATACCACAGTTCTTCTCTTGGCACCCTGTCATATGCTTTTTCCAGATCCACAAAGGCACAATGCAGTTCCTTCTGACCTTCTCTGTACTTCTCTATTAACATCCTCAAAGCAAACACTGCATCTGTGGTGCTCTTTCTTGGCATGAAACCAAACTGTTGTTCAGAAATGCTGACCTCTGCCCTTAGTCTAGCTTCCACTATTCTTTCCCATAACTTCATTGTATGGCTCATCAACTTTATCCCTCTGTTCCAAATAGAGCTGGTCCGAGTAAGCTATTTGTGACTATATTTGAAGCAGGTGTGTCGGCAGGGCCAAGTAGGACAATAGCAGCTATACGTGAGAAAGTAGCTTGATGTAATGTAATTGACCACAGAATACATGTGTGTGAACGAGAAGGACCCAAGAGGAACGGTGAGGTTACAGGGAGCAGAGATGAGGAAGGTGGAGGATTTTAAGTACTTATGCTCAACAGTCCATAGCAATGGAGAGTGTGGAAAAGAGGTGAAGAAGCGCGTGCAGGCAGGTTGGAATGGATGGAGAAAAGTGTCAGGTGTGATGTGTGATAGAAGAGTATCGGCAAGAATGAAGGGAAAAGGGTACAAGATGGCGATGAGGCCAGCGATGTTGTGTGGTTTAGAGACAGTGACCTTGAGGAAAAGACAGGAGTCAGAGTTGGAGGTAGCAGAGATGAAAATGTTGAGGTTCTCTTTGGGAGTAACGAGGATGGATAGGATCAGGAATGAGTATATCAGAGGGACAGCACATGTTAGATGTTTTGGAGACAAAGTCAGAGAGGCTAGATTGAGATGGTTTGGACATGTACAGAGGAGGGATAGTGAGTATATTGACAGTAGGATGCTGAGGTTTGAATTACCAGGCAGAAGGCCCAGAAGAAGACCAAAGAGAAGATTTATGGATGTGGTGAATGTGGACATGAAGGTCGTTGGAGTAAGAGTAGAAGATGCAGAGGAAAGGGAGAGATGGAGGCAGATCATTTGCTGTGGCGACCCCTGAAGGGAACAGCCCAAAGGAAAAGAAGAAGAAGTGTATGTCTCATGTGTATGTCTTTGGACTGTGGAAGGAAACCCGAACACCCCAATGAAGCCCATGTAAGCACAGAGAGTACTGTACTGTACATGCAAACTCCACGTGATACGGCTAAGCCAGGACTTGCTAGCTGCAAAGTGGATGTGCCAAGATTTTTTTTATGTTTGCGAATTAGCATTCTGCCAACACAATATGACCACTACAGAGTCACTGGGTCTAACCCAGCCACCCTATGGTAAAACCTCGGGTTCCACCAAATATTTAATTTATCTCAGTTATTATTTATCTATTGGAGAGCACACATGAATATTCCAGTTGTGTACTTATAGATTACTGAAAAACGTTTCGACGCTTGTAGGTTTTTTTTTTTTAAGTTTAGGTTTCCTTTTACCATTTTAAACGAATTGAATGGGGTTTCTCTGACGTCTGGTCGCCGCGGTGCATTCTGGGTGTTGTCGAATGATCCAAGATGGCGGCGAGCAGGAGACTTTGCAAGGTAGAGTATTTTTATTTTCATATCATATTCGATTTTATGCGTTTTTCTTGTATACGGTCGAATGAGGGATATTTATGAACTCGATTTTTACTTGAACTGAACGAGTAATCCGTTTATTCGCCTTCGTTTGTGGTTAAGTTTCGTTTTAAGTTAATGTATCGTTCGGACGGTCAACCGACTTCCATACTAAATAGTGTGGATAAAATAGTACACGAGCAGCGGCGGTGGAACGTTTTAACGTGCTGCTTAGGAGGGTAGTATGCGGTTTGGGCTGGAGCCGGCGAGTCTCGCCTCGGATTAGCTTGACTACAAAAAAAAAGTGTTGCTGGCACCGCCTTATTGTTAACTAAATAAGTGTCCTTCAGGGTCATTTTACATTTCTTTAACCAGTAGGAAATACATTTAATCAGACAAATTAAAGTTATGCCTCGGGTTTGCTGCGCTAGCTAGCCTGTGCTAGTTAGCCTGTGCTATTTCATTGGCGAAGAAAATGGGTTAATATATTCATTTGTAAGGTTTAGTTTTCTAAAATGGTGTCTGTCCATCGGTTGAGGACAGAAAGAAGTTGGGGATGTGGCGACTAAAACAGAAGTAATGTTAAACTAGCTATGGATGTGAACCTAAAATGGCTGTGTGGATTGCTAGCTATATAAATAAACGTGTTGTTTAAGTTATTAATATTGGACAGTGTGTTGACGGACCTTTTTTATTTTTATTTTTACATTTTTTTTAATTTTTATTTTTATTTTATTTATTTTTTTTTAGTTTTGTATGTACATAGCTGTTAGCACTCTAGTTAGCAAGGCCCTGAAGAAAAAACGAAACCGCAAGTAGATTTCATTTCAAGAACCCAGATCAGTTTCCCCCTTCAGTTAGTCAGATAGCTGAAAGTAACCCAGCAGGAATATTTACTACACAGTCATGTGTGGCACGGGATGATTTACCTCAGGATTTCTACTAAGAGTAGCTTGTTATCGAAACACACTTTCAATGATTAACATGCTGACACAAAATGTGCTTTTCAGAAGGAAGGGCAGGAAAGGCACTTCCTCGTCCTGCAAACAGGGTGTCTACTCATTTACATATTTATCAGACAAGGACATTTCTAAGCATAGGATTTTACTTATGAGAGTGTAAATAACTATTTATGAACACGGTTTCTTATTAAGATAACAGACTCACTCGTTCTATACTACATTGGTAATACTTCCAGAGAGTGCAGACCTCCATCAAGGTAGTACAGTACAGTCTTTTCTTTACATGACTTACAGTGAAAGATGTTGAAACACGGTGCCCCCTTGTGGCCTATCATTGCAATTATTAATTATTTTGGAGCTCTGTTTTTTTTATTCCCGGCACGTTAAAAATGATTTCAGTCTGATTACTGACAATTCAGTTCTTGATCTTTAATAGCTGGGCAGATCAGATGTTATGAAACTACTTGTTTACCACTTTTATTTTTAATCATACCATTTTTTTTTTTTTAATTTGCATGAACGCACATAAAGTCAGAGTACTGCTATTAAATGATATAATTTTTCATTATTTCTTTTACATATGAGTCAATCTAAAATTACCAATGTTAATATAGTAATATTAAAGCATAACACAGCACACCTTACATCAACCCCACACTCTGTGGTGACATAATTTGTTCATATGTGTTTTGATACAGAAATATGAAAGGATTTAGCCCAAATTGCAGCCGTTTAGATTCACACGGTATAAACCACATTCTTTTCCGTACAGTATTGCTTAATATTTCAAATTCCTGATCATGAAACAGTGTACAATCCTTTGAAATAATCTTGGATCTAGATCAGGGTCACGCCCAAGTTTTCAGTTCTTTTGTTGTGAAAGTTGTGGAAATTCTTCTACACACATGAATAATCTCATAACTTCACCCCCTGGTGTCAGTGAAAAGTGCTTTGATGTATTTATAGAATTCCTAGAAGTATATATGAGTAGCTTAAGTGCTCATTAAATTCAGTTTGTTTCTTGGAAACAATTATTCTGACTTTTTTTTTTTTTAAAGTGTTGCAAGCATTGCATGTCTACTAAGTTATATTTGTTTATTCAATATTGCAACTATGAAATTATCCATCAATAAAATCCTGTCCCCTTAAATTCTGGAGTCCTGTATGTTCTGAGATGCCTTTCTAAACTTTTCGGTTAGTCACCAGCACCAGTTAGTTACATCTAATGTATGGAGTTTCCCTATTCCAGGATCACAGCCTAGGAATGTCTCAAGATTGTTTTGTACAGTCTTGATTCGCTCAGAGTCTTAGTCAGGACACTTGGGGAGCCTGCCATCTGGCACTCCTACCACATGCCCCAAGTAAAGATGATGAGTGTAACTGATAGTGATGCTCAGGAGGAAAAAAAAGTCCCACTAATCTCCCAGTTTGGTATGTGGTTACCAAGGTGAATCTTGTTTTCCCCCCATTTTTGTCCCTAATTTATTTGTATTCAATTCCCACTCATCAAGTGTTGGCTTCCCTAATAACATAATAACATGACCACCACCAGCCAGGCAGGGGTGGAAGCATGTACTCGTCCCCTCTGTGACATGCAATGCTAGACACCCATCTGTTTTCAAACTGCTGCGCATGCGTATTTCTAACATAATCAGAGAGATTAAGTGTTATCCCCCTCTTGTACAAATGAGCTCACAGATGCCAATGATTGGCTGGCAATCACTGTGAGTGAGAGGGAAGCGAGTGTATGCCATCCCTCCCTCCAGTAAGAACTCGGCCAATTAGCTCCCATGCTCACGGATGGCATTCAAACTTGCGATCTCTGGGTTGACAGTGACGCACCGTGTCGATGTGCCACTCGGGAGACCTCCAAGGTGAATCTTTAAGGTTCTACGCATACAGTTGTGGTGGAAAGAGTCCAGTCCAGATGCTGTAACATCTGGAGGTGTACATGTGTCACTATTAAAGCTGACTATGAGTGTGATATATTTTTTTATATATATATATATATATATATATATATATATATATATATATATATAAACATGTAAAACACGAGAGTATTGAACGTTCACTGTGTGCATTGTAATATAAATGTTTTTCAATGTGCCCGAAGAAATCAAGCAGTGCTGATTAAGTCCCACTGACTTTTAAGTATGACCCCCTTGTTGTTTACATTGTTTTCTTGCATCATTTTCTCTCTTTTTTTTTTTTTTTTTTTTTTTTTTTTTTTTGTAAATGGGAGAACATCTGAGAAAAAGAAGTTAGGAAAGGAAATGGTAAAGTATTGCTGTTAAGTGGGAAGCAGCGTCACCGCAGTCTTTATAAAAATGACTCACTTAAGGACAAGCTGGGATGCATTTCCAGAAAGTCAGCAACATGATTGTTTGTTTATTAAAAGACCCTTTATTTTCCATTATGTTTGTTTGACAGGAGCTTGAAGATATTCGCAAATCTGGAATGAAAAACTTCCGGAACATTCAAGTCGATGAGTCTAATATACTGTCATGGCAAGGCCTCATTGTTCCAGTAAGTCCTGTACTCTGCTCAGCTTTAACAAAACACATTATTTCACCGAGTTTATTCTGGGTAGTCATTGTCGTCCACTGCATGCTGCCTTTCTCTCGGCTTTTCTACTCTTTCACTTTCCATGTGCATGATGTATGCTAATTTCACAATGGTGTGTGTGTGTGTGTGTGTTTGTGTGTTTGTTTGTTTTCTTCTCTTCAGGATAACCCTCCATATGACAAAGGGGCGTTCAAGATCGAGATTATTTTCCCTGCAGAATACCCTTTCAAACCTCCGAAGATCACCTTCAAGACGAAGATCTACCACCCTAACATTGACGAGAAAGGGCAGGTCTGTCTGCCTGTAATTAGTGCAGAGAACTGGAAACCAGCCACCAAAACTGACCAGGGTACGTGAAGCCACGCAACATCCAGCAGCATGCCATGAGCCTGGTGCTGTTTTTGTAGGTCACTAACATAGTGTAGTGTTGGGTTATATTAAAGTGTTGTACAGTGCCTTTTAAAATGATACGTCATTACTTGTTCCGCTCTTTTTTTCCGCAGCATTGCATGTATCTCGCAGTATTTATGCCATCTGTTCACAACTGAACTGAAACTTTAATTTGGTTTCAGTTGAAGAACGAGACCAACTCATTTCGGGTTTAATCTAACAGGAGCGGACAGTGTTTCTGCTTCTTGTTATGTTCTACCTCATTCTCTGATTAAAGAGCTTATGAAACTCATGAGGGGAATAAACACAGGAAGTGATGAGCAGCAAGCAACCATTCAATGTCACTGAAAGTCAGTGGAATGAGAAGTGACAGGCAAATTTTTTGAAGTAGCGTGAAGTGGGCGGGTACAGCGCTCAACTGTGCTGCACTTTCTCTGGTTCATTTGCTGAACTGCTGAATCATACTGGGGTTGTGGGGGAGGGTGGAGACTCTTTCAGCTGATTCTGGGAGAAGGCAGGGTACGCTTTCAGCCAGCCAGTCTATCGCAGGGCACACTCACGCCAAAGGGCAATTTGGAACAACCAATTAATCTAACGTGTATGTCTTTAGATTGTGGGAGGAAACCCACGCAACTAGTTCAGTTTCAAGTGATGTGATTTACATGGCTATCAATCAGAGCGAAAAGATTCCATTGATTGACAGATGCCTCTGGACACAAAGCTCCACCTATATCAGTATGGATGAGTAGTTCATCATTGTTGTTGCTTGTCCTCTGTGACTGCACACATTTTACAATGATAACCAAAACTGTAATGTCTGGTTCCATGTTTCTGAAATGGGTGGCCTTTCCTGTGTGTATGTGCATTTATTTAAAGCTGTATGCAAAGTACATTATGTGGGTTAGCTAACACCCGGCATATATTTTCTTTTTCGTCAGAAAATCTGTTATGTACTTGCCGCATGATAATGATCAACCACAATTTGTTCAACAGATACGGTCGATTTGTTTGAAGAGTGAAAGTTAAACGTCGAAAAATCCGTTCAGATGAATCTCTACTTCCATCAATACGGTTGTATATCATTTGAAAATGAAGTGTATGCATGATAGTGCTTCTCAATTATTTTCTGTGGCGCCCCCTCTAGGAAGAAAAAAACATTTCACGCCCCCACCACCCTGCGAGCAGATATAAATAGTATTATTTGTCTATGAAATTATTAGTACACCTCTTCATAACATTGTATCTTTATCAACATTAAAAACAGAAAAGAAAGAAATGTAATTCAACTTACAATCAAGAAAAACTTCTTTAACAGAAAATATTTAAAGTGCACCAATGTGCCTGAAATAAAAAAATACATCCTTATTTACCTTATTTATGAATTTGTATCTCCGTCTCTCTCCACCTTTCTCTTCATTCCTTTTAGTAAATTTTCTGTGTTGTTTCTTGAGGGGTTGTTTACTGCGCTTCATATTGTTTGCTAGCGCGAAAAACCGCTACACCATAGCGCGACACTGAGAGCGCTACTGTCAAATAGTGGAGTGGAGGGGCAATTGCACTTAATTATTCCAGAAAAGCATGCTCCCCAAGGAACAACACCCACCCCACCCCACTGCACCCCTCACCCCACCCCGGCATCATACCACACCCCCCAATGAGAGCGTGCCCCACTATTAGAGAAGCACTGATTTATGATAAATATTAATCTACAATACATTCATTAATCTACAAAAGAGTAAAACATAATAATTAACCTAATCTAATGTATTTGTTTACATGCCTTTCTTGTTGCGATGTGTCAGTGTATGTGGATAGGTGGGGGCGGGTAATTGCTTCGAGCAGGCAGCGGTAAACCCATGCTTTCACTTGTTGTTGCACACATTTTTTGTAATGGACTTATCCGACCTAATGTTACAAGTGTTCGGCATGGCCTCTACGGGACGCGAGATAATTTGACCATATCGCAGAAGTTGGAGCTTATTAAAAAGCTGGAAGGTGGTATTTTGGTGAAGAGTATGGTGTTAAGAAGCAAATAGTGTTGGACATACATGAGATTAAAGAAAAACTTGGCAGGTGTGCTCTGAAGTATTCTGTGTATGGCTACTCTATCTATCCTTTCAATCATGAAATCATTGCCCACTTCCGTACCATTCTCGGTAAAACCAGACAAATTCTACCCCCTATTTTGTTTGTTAAATCGAGGGTTGAATGGAGTTTCACTAAGTGGGTGATATTAACACGGAAATCGGTGAGTCACTGTTAACCTTTCCTGCTTTTGCTTCGGACCGAAGTTTGAAAACACAAGTTATTTTCTCAAGGACTGAAATTGATTTCACCTTCAAAAGATCTGCACTACTTTTATAAAATCAGACTCTGTTCTTAGAGAAATTTATCAGGATCTCCACCTTTAGGAATGCCTGAAATTATTATACAGACGCTCCCCGACTTACGTTTTTAATTGGTTCCGGACCGCTGAACGTAAGTTGTTACAGTGACGTATGACATGTGACGTATGACGCTCATACTGTACTATACATCCATATATACCATTACCGTATCTCATAAAACACACCTAAATCAATTATTATAATCATAACATTGTAAAATAATATCAAATATATCAAATAATATCAACATTAATTTCAGATAAGTCGCTTATTTATATCGAGGCACTTTACATGAAGCTTAAAACAGCCAATCAATGCTTACAATATGTGAAGCGCTCAAAACCGAAAGTGGTGTACTTGCAAAAGTAGTGTACTTGCTGTGGGTTATACAGACTTCTGGTCTTTCAAGTGCACAAGGGTGCCGTTGAACTCATTTAGAACACAGCCTGCACTGATGTGAATCCAAGGCGGAGAGTTCTTTCTTTTGTGTAAGTAAGGAAGTAAACATTTGTTCAAGAGATGCATACAAAGAGCAAGTACAAATCCTAATGAATATGAATATAAAAATAAGTATACACTCTTAGGATTCTGCTAAAAGATAATAAATATCTGTAATTGTTCTTTAATTTGTGTTTTCATTCATTTTACAACTCTCTTTGTTTAACTGAGTATGCATTAGATTGTGCTGATCTGAGCAGATAGTTAATTCATCTCTGTGTATGAGACTTGCACCCATGCTAGTAGGCTTACACTTCTGACCAACCATATTTTCTTCGGGTAAAAGAAGTCCGAAAAACAGTGTAAACGCAAAGATCACAGAGACGACGTCTTAACACAAGGCTAACACGCTATATAACTGAGATTGAGATATAAAATGATATACATATAACTGAACTGGGAAGGAGGGACACGTTCAGTCTGTAGTTTGTAAACCATGGACGCAGCGTCATTACGTCAGCGTACTACGTAGGTACGTCTAAACTCAAAATTTGACTTTTTTTTTTTTTTTTTTTTTTTTTTGGAAAAAAAAAACATAAAATTGAAAAACTGCAAAACAGATGCATGTAAGTCAGGGAGCGTCTGTATATTATATTTTACTTATTAAAATTTAGATCGGTCTGATTTACCTATTCTTGTCATGATCAAGCTAGATATTACTCATGGTTACACTTAGTTTTGTAACTGAGAAAAGTCCAGGGTTACCTAGGCAACCGCGGTTCTTCCAGCGAACTGATTTGGTTGTCTCACAATGCAAATCAGGTCTCTCGGCAGAGAAGTGATTTGCTAGTTGCTGGTCGTTTCCTGTGTGTCTGCCCTTTAGAAATGAAAATGATCCAGTGATGTAATGCTCATGGTGTTAAATGAATCCAGCATTAATGTATCGTATATGTGAAGAGGGATACTTTTAGATCTGTAAAGGTACAGTGTGAACTTCGACCTTTTGCTATGGTAATGTAATTTCACTGCAGAGCCTGCTTCTTCTTCTTCTTTTTTTTTTTAACATTTATTATGAAGAGATGAGTGAGATTACAACATGTGACATGGACCAGCCAGCTCTATAGCTTCATCTTCCCAGGAATTAATATTAACCCATTTTTTGCAAGATGTAAACTTTTTTTTTTGTTTGTTTGTTTATTTTCCAACAAAGGATTGTTGATGAAATGATTTGAGTTTAAAATTTCCAAAATAAAAGTTCAGGCGGATGGTCCAAAAGTAGCCCCATTATTGATGGATGGTCCTATTTGAATTGCTCTCATGGATTTTGTGCTCGTAACTAAATCATGCACATTCATGGATGTGGTGAAGGAGGACATGAAGGTCGTTGGTGTAAGAGAAGAAGATGCAAAGGATAGGGTGAGATGGAGGCAGATGATTCGCTGTGGCGACCCCTGAAGGGAAAAGCCGAAAAGAAAAGAAGAAGAAGAACTAAATCATGCACATCAATCATTATTGTGAATGAATGTTTTACAATCAGGGCTGGGCGGTGAGACCAAATATTTTATTTTATAGGTTCCTGAAGACACGTGTACAATACTTGACATGTGTAATGTTCCGTAGGCTTGGAAACTGTTTGACAATGCGACAATTTGACAAATAAATTTTAAAAATTAATGTCTTAAATTTAAGAATAAAAAAAAGTTTTATATACATCACCGTGGTGACTCAGTGGTCCAGGCTCTGGGTTAGTGACCAGAAGGTCGGGGGTAAAGGCCCCAGTACCAACAAGTTGCCATTGTTGGACCCTCAGGGGCGGTTCAACATTTTCAACATTTTCCCAAGCGGACAGAGAGTATGCTTTTTGTGATTTCCCCCCCTCCACCCTCCAAAAGCGTACAAATAAATGTTGATCTCTCAGCAGGATTTTTAAATAAGATATTAAACAAAACTATGGTCAAACCTCTTTTATAAAAGAAATCAATGTATTTCCTTCATCAATACTTCTTTTATACACCAGTCAAATAATAATGAAATCAATAAAAATATATACTTTTAAATAATTATTTTTAATGACACCTGCTTTAATACAGTCGGCCCCCAACTTACGAAATTAATCCGTTCCAGAACCCGTTTCTTATTGCGGGGATCTCGTAAGTAGGGGTCGCATCTTACATGTTACACACCTAATTTGTTCCAAGGCTCCAGTCTTTGGACTGGATAAACCCTTTAAAAATGATAAAAGTACACCAATTTTGTATGAAATATGTGTTAAAAGTAAAAGAAAATTATTTATTAAACCATTTAAACATTTTATTAACATATTAAAACATTTTATGAACATATTTATTAATGAAACATTTTTTATTAACACACACGCCTCTCTCGCGCGGTGCGGGCCACGCCCACAACACGTGGAATTCAAAGCGCATTCCCTGCTTGACAAACTCAACTTTAATTTGATTTCTTGAGGGATTCCAGATAAGTGCAAATGCACCCACATTTATTAAACATTTACTGAATTAAACAACTTAAAAAACTAAAGCATTATTCCCTCTCTCTCGCGCGCGCGCGCGCTGCGAGCCATGCCCACAAGACGTGAATTCAAAGCGCATTCCCTGCTTGACCATTTACTGAATTAAAACAACTTTAAAAACTAAACTAAAAACTAAAGCGTTATTCCTTCTCGCTCGCTCGCGTGCGCGCTGCGGGTCACACCCACAAGACGTGAATTCAAAGCGCATTCCCTGCTTGACAAACTCAACTTTAATTTGATTCATTGAGGGATCGGAATTCCAGATGAGCTCAAATGCACCCACATTTATTCA
>CM045734.1:53473563-53506063 GCA_024760905.1 Plotosus lineatus
AGGGTGGTTTCCTCAACCACGAAAGATCTGTGTTCTCTGTGGCCTTCAAGGTTCTCAGATGGACAAAACAGTGTTTGTGTTACCTGGAAGATAGAATAGTGGCACGGTGGCATAGTGATTAGCGCTTCTGCCTCACGGCAAGAGGGCCTGGCTTCGATTCCCTGGTTCAGGGCGTTTCTTCCTGCGTGGAGTTCGCATGGTCTCCCTGTGCCTGTGTCGGTTTCCTTCGGGTACTCCAGTTTCCTCCTGCAGTCCAAAAACATGCACAGCTGGGCTAATTGGCAGTTCCCAAATCGCCCCTCGGTGTGAGCGTGAGTGACTGAATGGTTGTATGTGTGCTGTCCCTGCAATGGTCTCAAGCTGAGCAAGCTGCTCAGGATGTACCAGCCCTCACGCCGAGTCGGCTAAGATAGGCATCCAACCTCTTTGTGAATGATGAATGGAAGATAGTAAGCATCTGAAAAATGTAAATAGGGTTAAATATGAACCTGTGAGGAAGTAAAGCTTTGAAAATACTCAGAGCTTGTTGTTTTCTTTTGTCCTGCGGACAGGATTCTTTGAGTTCTTTGGATATTTCGGTTCCGGGCTTTTTAAAAGAGTCCGTGATGAAGTGGAACCTTTGTGAAAACGAGCGTGCATGGTGGAGTTCTCCATTAATATCTGATCATATGATTGGGTTTACTGTAGATGCTCAATTCGGTGAAAAACAACTTTATTTACAGTCCAGAACAATCGTATCCATATCCGACCCAGAAACATGAACGTTTCAAAGAATGTGTTTCAAAGGAAGCAGCCTTTTCTTGAATTTTGTAGGTCACAACTGAATAGCTCACAATGACAGAACAAGTTAATTATTGTTTGATGGCGAGCTCAGGTTTCTGCTAACCCGAGGGTATTTTTCTACGCTCTGTGTCCTTCTGGGTTCTCCGGTTATCTCCTGCTTCCTGAAAACCTAGGGACATGTGATACACTGGATTTATTCCCACCGTGCACCCAATGGTCCTGGGATAGGTTCCAGATCTAAAGTAGTTACTGTAAGTGAGTGAGAGTCGGTGTTAGGCCAGCGCATATCTGAAGGGTGTAATAATATCAGATAGCAAATGCCCAGCAGGGAGCAAGAGTCAGTGCTTATATTTATCACACACCACGTAGTGATCACTCTGAGAAGTGTTCGGATCACACTGTTCATTATCATTCATCTTTTACAGATCATTATCTCCATTAATTGCAGGGCCTGGTTAAAATATATACGTTCTTGTTCCACAGTTCGCCTCGGCTGGCAGCACATAATCTCCGTGCCATTGTTTCAACAAACTTCAGCAACACCACGATTTATTTACATCCAGCTTCGGGTTCTTGAATCGATGAGGAAAAAAAACTGAACCACTCCATACAGTCTTCTGCGGCACATCCCAAAAACGGTGCGCGGACATTTGCTCACAGGGCAAATGCTCACAACCTTAATTGAAAAGACCAGACATTTGCTCACAACATCTTTTTTTTTTCTTTGTTCTAATAAATGCATCATTAAAAAAAAAAAGATCATAATGTGTTAGAAAAATTCTTTATTCTTATAAATAGTAGGTAAAGGTAAAGTCCGTGGGCTTTTTACACCCGAGCCATAGCGGCTCATCAGGCCGGTGCTAATCCCCGGTTTCTGTAGCGTGAAGCGACCAGGAGTTCAACTCGTCCTGGATGGGACGCTAGTCCATCGCAGGTTACCTTCCCAGTATATTTTACTGGTTCCCATTTATACTGCTGGGTGAACAGAGGCACACTTGTGGTTGAAACCTTGCCCAGGGGTCTCAGCACGGTAAGGATCTCGGTGGGATTTGAACTCACAACCTCCTGATCATGAGCACAGCACCCTAACCACTACACCACCGGCCCCACGTATTCTTATAAATACATAATGCTAAATTAACTCATTATACATTAGGGTTTAGGGCTAGGGTTTAAGGGTTTAGGGTTAGAGTTAGGGTTTAGGGTTAGGGTTTAGGGGTTTAGGGTTAGCGTTAGGGTTTAGGGTTGGAATTAAAATTGAACTGCCTGTCTTCCTTTCGGCTTTTTCCCTTTTACTCGGGAGTCGCCACAGCGAATCATCTGATTCGCACGTTTGATTTGGCAGAGGTTTTTACGTCGGATGCCCTTCCTGTCACAACCCTTTTTAGCAAGGGACAGAAACACGCTGACGACTTTGCATCTACTCTTTACGAAAGTCAGCAATGGTTCTTTTACATGCCTCTCACCATAGGCAGTGAGAGACATGGCCCACCTTTGATAACCCAGTTAGCCGCACTGGGGGGGGGACAGTGACAACCTTGTGGAGAGTGGGACTCGAACCCCCAACCTTTGGATCAGCGATCCAGCACCCTATACCACTAGACCACCACTGCACCCCCGGAATTAAAATTGAACAAAATGATTTATGTTGTGAGCAAATGTCCTTTTTCTTTCTTGAAGGCTGTGAGCATTTGTCCTGTGAGAAAATGTCCTGGAACCGTTCTTGTTCCACAGTTAGCCTCGCTGACCGCACATCATCTATGTGCCATTGTTTCAACAAACTTTAGTAACATAACTATTTATTTCCATCCGGTTTCGGGTTCTTGAATCCAATGATGGAAAAACCGAAGCACTCCATACTGTCTTCTCCGGCACATCCCAAAAACATTCAATCGGGATAAGGTCAGGACTCGGGGGTGCCAATATATATGTGAAAATGATTCCTCATGCTCCCTGAACCATTCGCTCATTATTTGAGTCCCCATTGTATACGCAGTCAAAAAAGAAACTTCACACTCATAAATTGCGAAATATCTTCTTAAAATTACTACAAAATGATTATCGTTGTTATTATTCGGGGTAAGTGCGTACGTTGACGAAGACACCATGTCTCACAACCCTTATAGCAAGGGACAGAAACGCGCTGAAAAACATATTTTCTCGTTATTCTCGTCATGTGACCTTGTGAGACACGCGCATTTCTGCTCAAGTTAGCACGACAGTGTGACTTATTGGATAAACAAGTCTTTTCCGACAGTTACGCGGTGATTTTCAATGCTACGACTCTCAAACATTCGACGTGAACGTGCCATTGGCATGCTGAATACGGAAACGTCCGTCACTGACGTTGCCCGGGCTATGGGATGCAGTCGACGGACTATCCACGATCTCGGGACACGTCTCCAACATACAGGCACCACAGCAGACCGACCTCGTTCAGGAAGCCCACGCGTGACATCACCAGCAGAGGACCGTCAAATCATCTTGCGTCATTTGCAAAATCGATTCATCACTGCAACATCCACTCGGAATGAATTGTTTTGAGGTCACAGAGTGCCCCTGAGGTCTCCCGACCTTAACCCCATCAAACATGTATGGGATGTGTTGGGCAAAAGACTTCAAGTTTCCGTGGCATTTCCGATGGAACTGATGAACTTTTTCATGGTGCGCCATCATTAATCGTTCAAGAATGAAATAAAATCATGATTTCCGACCCATCTTTTCCTCTGTTCAATTTATTGACCACCAAACGAGTGTGAAGTTTCTTTTTTGACTGATCCGAGAAATCAGGGAAGGAAAAGTGCATTGATGTGATAACCTGCTCATCAGAACATTCAGCTGCTTCGTTTTATTATAACATTCATGTTGCTGAGCCTCGACCGGACCAACCAGACCAACAATGCCATGGCGATGACATGCTGTGATCAAGGTTAACGGATCTACAATAAAATAACACGAGCAAGTATTTTCTGGATGTGGGTATTAATCACTCACATTTATGTTACTTTGAAGTCTTTATATTTTGATTAAAAAAAAAAAAAAGTCTTCAGAAAGTTTGATTACAAATGGTTATTTATTTTTTTATTCAAGTAATGGCATAAAAATAAACCTTTATTAAATAGATTTAGTAAAATATACATTTTATGTATAGTTTACAGAAGATCATTTTCGAAGATATAATCACGGTGACCCTGGCAGTGCTTAAAAACAAACAAATAAACAAAAACAATTATACGCAACTCTATTGCACAATTTGGAAACATCTGCTTATGTTTAAAGAGACCCACTCATTCACTTCTCCAGCATATTAAGCAAACAAAGCGCAGTTCTGAGGTTTCAGACTGTTACACCTTCTATGAGTCAGTATGGTACAAGTTATCGTCCATGTGTGAGATCGTTCCTTTGGTCATGTAGGTAAGGTAAAGTCTGTTGGTTTTTTTTTTTTGAAACACCCGAGTGGCTCATCAGGCCGGTGCTTATCCCTGGTTTCTGTAGCGTGAAGCAACCAGGAGTCCAACTCCTCCTGGGTGGGATGCTGGTCCATCGCAGGTTACTTTCCCAGTATATTTTCACTGGTACTCATTTATACTGCTGGGTGAACAGAGGCACACTTGTGGTTGAGACCTTGCCCAGGGGTTTTTGCGGGATTCGAACTCACAACCTCCCGGTCATGAGCGCAGCACCCGGACCACTACACCACCGGCCCTACTTGTCATGTGGAGTCTTATTATTGTGTAGCCAGACACAGAACCAAAACAGGATGTAAATCCATTGAATAAGATACTGAGCTCAGGAGCTGGGGTGGTTTCACCAGCAAACCTTTATATTCAGTCAAAATTAACTGATAATGGAAGATCAAGCATGTGGGTTCTTCACCAAGCACCGGTCAAACAATATAAATTATTTTTCAGTTAGCAGATCTGATTAAAAGTCAAGAAAGCAGCTCAAAGTGTTTTATTTGTTCTTCATATAAGGCAAATCCCGACACTGTTAATATCACAATTACAGGATGCATGAAACTCAACCTCTGTCAGTGTAAGGTGTGCAAGGTTAGATGATTCTGGGTTGGTTTAAATCCTGGAAAGAACATCCAGCAATCTGGGGTGGGGGTGTGTGAGGGGACAAAACCCCAACCCCCCCAATCTCCCGACTCCTTCCCACTTGACTGGGTAATTGGATTATCCTACAAGAACTGGAAGAAAAGCCAATTCGTCAAGTCAGGTGTGATCTGTTCAAAATCCCCTGGAGATGTGAAGCACCTCTGGACCAGGTTAAGTGGGTCTCGGTGATCCTAAAGGTCACTAAAAGCACAGAGCACGATCCCCTCCTGCTGATAGTAGTTAAGCAGCACTGGGTTTCTGAGTGTCGTGAGTTCATGCAGACGATCAGGAGACTGAGAGAAGTCATCCGGGCCTTCGCCACACCCGCCCTGCTGAGGATAACTTGGGTATCCAGGGTGTACCATCAGCTCTGCTGAGACTGGCCGATAAGATTGAGACGCACCGATGCTGTCAGCTTGGATGTCCATCGACGTCTGTGCCTCCAGGGCGTAGTTCAGGGCTCGTTTGAGATTCGAGAAGGACATGTTCTGACCCATTGTGCTGAGGCCCAAGTACACATCTGGCCATCTGTAGAAACAAAATCATGATTAAGGTAATGATCCACACCAGGGGTTCCACAGAGGGCTGCAGGTTTTTGTATCAACGGCACATTTAATCACCTGATCTGGGTCTTCAGGCAGCTGAATGGTCAATCGGTGTGCTCTGTACACAGACTGACCAATCAACTGCCTGAACACGCCGGTTCAAATCTCCTCTAATGGCTTTTCTGTGGGGAGGTCAATGGAGATGTTTGCCCATCCTTGCACAGGTTTCCTTAGGGTACCCTGGTTTCCTTCCACAGCTCAAACACATGAACATTCGAACAGGCTACTGTAAACTGCCCATTGGTGGGCATGACTAAACGGTTGCACCTGTATTAGTCTATCGCAGGGCTAGCAACCTGCTCAGAGTGAGTGTACCCATCCTTCACCTGAAGTCAGCTGGGAGCGGCACCACCTTCTGCGGCGACCCTGACGGATTTTGGAGCAACCCATTAGCCCAAGATGCACCTCTTTGGACTGTGGGCAGGAACTAAAGTACCAAGAGGAAGCCCACACATGGCGTGGTAAAAACCATACAGACTGCCCTCTCAACCACAGGATTAAAAACACCCAACATTTTGATCCTCAATTAAACCTCAGGCTTTCCTTCGGCATGACACACCTGATACCATGGCGACGGAAGACTTCCACAGATTGGCGCGCGTCTTTTTCAACCTGCAGGTAGAATTCTCTGAGGTTCGGAGGTAGAAAATGACAGAAGTGCAAACCAGGCTCCACTGGAACCCGTGTATATGGGATGCCAAACTCCGAAAGAACCCGCGCAAACACTTCTCGCACCCCTGCGAACAAAGTTGATCAGTAACTGGTCAGGTGTTATTCGGACAAAACATCATAGAGTCGTCATTGGTGTTACCTGGCAGCACGTGCACATGTTGATGACCATCCATGTGACTGGGCAGGTGACCAGTGAGCTCACAAAAACGTTTCACCTGAGCCCGAAGCTCCACCTCCACCTGTCAATCAAAGAAGAGAAATCTTTCATGGAATGGGGGGTGCAGTATTTGGATCGAAGATCTTTACATCCACCAGGTGGGTCTATATACCAGGTGTTAGTTTGTGTGCATGGAATCTCAAAAACCTATCCAGACTCGGGATGATTTTTCTTGCAACAGGTCTAGATCATAAATGGATCCATTAAAAGGTTAGATCATGACCCAGGATCGTTTTATTTACTCTTGCGTTATGCTAGACTATAGATCGACACTATAGTAGGCCCAATCAGGCTAACGTCCAGGCCTGCCTAGCGCCGATGGTCGGCTAAATTCAAAGACCCAATTAATTGTGGACTCTACAACGAATACAATACTAATTAATACAATTTAATTATAAACATTTTGCTTTAATCCAATGACGACATCCCTCTGGATCCTTCGGCTCGGTTGGGGAAAGTATATAACGTGAACTGCGGCGAGCTGTACACACTTATCCTAAAGTTACACGCATGTTCGCTGCAAGTTTGCTTTTTCCAATCGCTCAAGATGGTACAGGCCGTTCCCACAATTCAATACAGCACAACGCACACCTGGCGTTATAATTTGAGGCTTAAAACAGACTTGTTATTTACATAGAAAAGCAAGTGGCTACCACAAAGTTTGGTAGCTGTGACCTTTAAACCAGATGTCAGGGGTCACATTCCCTGCACATGCAGTCGTAATGGACCTTAGCTTATCGAGTGTCCCACTAGTTATGAGTAGTTTCAACTTTGATACGAGTTAATTTTTAGAATTAATCTCAGAAATAGACTTATTTTATCTGTTGTTCAAAGCTTGAGCTGGAAATTGCCATTAAAGAAAGCCGCAGTTCACGTTATATACAGTTCATGGCACGGAAACAAAACCAATACAAAACTGTTTATTTAAGATGAGGCTTCTTTAAATCCTGCTGCAGATTGTTTGCTTTTGGCGTAGCATTCAGCAGTAAATCAACTTGAGCTGCACAGGAAACAAAAGAAATTTACTTATGTTCCAGAGATCTTTTGTTTACTATTCAAATGAATATTTAACCGTATTACGCTACAGCATTCCAACTTGTGGATGATGTCATTTTATACCACAGCACTGATGAAGTCATTCATTTTCTGAACCTAATTAAGGCCACAGGGAGGCTGGCGCCAATCTCAGCCGACTCGGGGCGAGGGCAGGGCACACCCTGGACAGCTCGCCAGGCCATTGCGGGGCCAACACTCACACCTATGGGAGATTTGGAACAGCCAGTCAACCTACTGATCAGGTTTTTGGACTGTTGGAGGAAACCCACGCAAGCACACGGCGAACATGCAAACTCCACACAAACACCCGAGCTGGAAATCGAACCCAGGACCTTCTTGCTGTGACTCAGATGTGCTAACCACTACGCCACTGAGCCACCCGCTGATGAAGTCAATCATCTGGAATTTGCAGGTGTTGATTCATTTTTCCATTCCAGCTGTACATTTGTTTGTGTTTCTATGGTAACAACTTGCATAATACATGTTGAGCATCATATACCCCGGATACATCATTTAAAGGTTTTGCACTTAACACCCCACAAATTGATACAATCACTCATTCATTTTCTGAACTGCATAATCCTAATTAGGGTCATGGGGAGGCTGGCACCCATCTAAGCCAACTCTGGGCAAGGGAACAGTACACACCAGACAGCTTTCCAGGCCATCGCACGGTAGAAACACACTGATGGCTATGCCAGTCCACTTGATGAAAGTCAGCAATGGTTCTTTTACATGTTTTTCACACTATTGACAGTGACAGACTGGGTTAACAAAGGCCGACCATGTTAGCTGCACTGGTGGGGGGGGGGGGGTCCACAACCATTCACAGTGGGGCTCAAATCCCCAACATTGGGATCAGTGATCCAGTACTTTACCACCAGGCCACGCCTACACTCAATAATACACCCAATTTGTTATGACCTTTGTATAATCTACTGTTTTTTGTAAAACAGGAAGTAACAGCGGTGCATTGATTCATGAAAGAAAAATGTAAGACTCACATCAGTCATGCTCATTTTTCCACTCTGCAACACTTCACGGAAGCCCATCTTGCCATGAAAGAAGCCATCTTTATTAAGGAGTGTGGACCTCCTCAGCTCTTGACACACTGGAACACCTTCAGACAGGTTTGCATGGAGTCCAATAGGAATGCCATGTCTAAAGAGTGAGAAACAGGACACACACTTAAAAATACATCAGTACATCACATGAAACTCATTACCACATGACGTTTCCCTGCACTCAGAACAGACCCTGAAACCCACATCAAAAGGGTCAACATTTTATGATGCGAGTTATCCAAAAACAAGCTTGTGAAGATATCACTGGTGACTGGCTCTTGAGTGGAGCATCAACAAAGCGCGTTACTATAAACCCGGAGATCGCAAGTTCAAATTTGGTTTAATGCCACAACCATCCATAGCCAGGAATCCAGGACAGCCAATTAGCCGAGCTCTTACAGGTGGGGGGGCCGGCATACACTCACTTCCATGTCACTCACAGCAATCACCAGCCAATCATGTGCGTTCGTGAGCTCATTTGTCAGAGGAGGCGGATCGCACTTTTCCTCCAAGTGTGCGTGCGCAGCAGTTCGAAAAGAGGTGGGTAGCTAGCATTTCATATTATGGACGGGGCATGTGCATGCTTTCACCCCTCCATGGTTGGTGGTGATCTTGTGATGGGGACGGTAATACTTGATGGGTGGGAATTGGATAGACTAAAATTAGGGAGAAAATTCAAAAAAAAAAAAAAAAAAACCCCAGACGCCGGTAAGAACACCGGTGTCCGACAGCCTCGCACTGGTTCAGATGTAAGCAGATCTCAGTGATCGTATACAGATAACAGCTTCTGATTACACAAACTGAGTGAGCAGGTTCAACCACTTGTGAGCGGATGTTCCCGACAACCATTCATGGAATATCCGATTAATCACAAGCACCAGGTTTCCATAACAGCAGCAGTTTCACTTTTTGGTCAGATGTACACGTGTGCAAGAATTTGACACTCATAATCACCCCCCCCCCCTCCCAGTAATCAATCACTTGGCGGGTTTCCATTTTCCGTGAACCTGCTTAAGGCGCAACTTAAAAAAAAAAAAATCAAGGTTTTTGAGTCCAGTGCAGAAGAAGTGAACAGAGAAAAGTTAAATCTTTCGGCGGAATACTGGTGTAAATCCAGGCCGGGTTCCAATTTTTACATATAGCGAGACATTTCACAATTGATGTAAGCTATTTTACTGATAAGTGCAACCAGTGGTCCAGGTCCAAAATCCAATCGGCACCACTGTGTGAAGCCTCCATGTCGAGGAAAATGCTACCTGAAAGAGCGGTTCTACAGCAGGGCCGTTGGTGCAACAAAGCACCGTGAGGCTGCAGGGATTTAGCCCAGTTGGTAGAGCATCCGCTTTATCCTCCGGTAGGTCGGAGTTCAAATCCGGCCGCGTCATACCATAAGACGTTAAAATTTGGCAGTTGTTGCTTCCTGCTTGGCGCTCAGCATCAAAAGGATAGAACAACGCAATAACTGGCGCTGCACAGTGGCGACAGGTGCCTAGCGCACAAAGCAAATTTCAATGTATGTAATGTACTTTGACAAGAGTTGTTTGTTTGTTTGTTGTGTTTGTTTGTTTCAACCAACCAGCAGCACACCTGACTTTTCCCCTCATTTAATCAGCTGATTTGAGTCTTCAGGCAGGTGATTGGTCAGGCTCTGTACATGACACATAGAATGACCAATCAACTGCCTGAAGACTCAAATCAGCTGATTAAATGAGGAAAAGTCAGGTGTGCTGCTGATTGGTTGAAACAAAAACCTGCGATCCCGGGGCCCTTTGAGTTACGAGTTTAACACCCCTGCTCTAGAGTTATAATCAAATAATGATTTTAAAAAAAAAAAAAAAAAAAACAAGAATGACCTAACTCAAAACGATGTAGGTCAAGATATACCTTCTTTTCCTTTTGGCCGTTTCCTTTTCCCTCAGGGGCTGCTACAGTGAATCATTTTGATTTGGCATGTTTTTTTGTTTTGTTTTTTTTTTTTTACAGCAGATGCCCTTGCAGACAACCCTCCACAAGGGGTGGAAACACACGAATGGCAATGCAGCTACTCTTTACAAAAGTCAGCAATGGTTCTTCTACATGAACCTCTCACCATAGACAGTGAGAGACATGGCCGGCCTTTGATAACCCAGTTATGTGCACTGGGGGGGAACAGTGGCAAACCTCGAAGAGTGGTCGAGGTATACCCATATTTTTCGTTACGTTCCCTTCAGAGGTCGCCTCCATCTCACCCTCTCCTCTGCATCTTCTCGTACATCAACAACATTCATGTCCTCCTTCATTTCACATCCATAAATTGTCTCTTTGGTCTTCCTCTGGGCCTTCTGCCTGGTAGTTCCAACCTCAGCATCCTACGACGAATATACTCACTATCCCTCCTCTGCACATGTCCAAACCATCTCAATCTACCGAGGTCAAGGTGTACCTGTACAGGTACATTTTGTGTAAGAAGAAGCATGTTTATAACATTGGCGAGTTCTTGGTCATGGAGGGTTGAACTCGGGTTACAAGGTAAACAAATTTTAAGTATAATAATAAAAGGAGGAACGAGTAGCTCAAAAGACAAACCAGATCACAACCACGTGTGATGTTCAATGGCGTTCATACAGGATAGATATAATAGATTATATATATATAAAAACACACACATATACACACACACACACACACACACATATACACACACACACACATATACACACACACACACATACACACACACACACACACATATACACACACACACACATATACACACACACACACATATACACACACACACACATATACACACACACACATATACACACACACACACATATACACACATACACACACACATACACACATAGTTTATAAATGGGTTACTTGGTCATCTTTACCTCTTGGCTAACTGAGCCGCGTGTTCGGCAGAAGATCCGTTCACCAGCACAGAAGCGTTGGAGATGCCTCCAGCCAGGAAGACCTCAGCGATGCCGCGGTTCCTCTGGACACAGTAACCAAAGTCATCTCCAGTCACCACCAGCTTGACTCTGGCCTGAGGAGGCATGCTCGAAGTCCCGCTCTGCCGACACATCATTCAGTTGAACTACCAAACTCAAGACCATCTGGAGAGCGACTTTAATACAAAAACTCACGTCAGCGTCATCAAATTAAAGAGGAAACGTCAACGTGTGTGGGCGGGACGTTCCATTTTTCACGTGTCTTCCCTGGACTGTGAGTCACAATGAGGTGGAACCACGTTGGAATTACACACCCAGATGCGGGTGCGTTTATAAAAACCTATTAAACTCCAACCTTATGATTGTAAATTCGGTTCTCTGCTGTTGGTGAAACTGCCTGTTTGTTCTGGGTTTGGATTCCAGCAGGATATCAGCTTCCAGTAAACTAATATGATGTTCTTTTTATGTAACAGAGCACATAATTATAGCTATTTATAATTAATATCAGTGAACAACCAATTAGCACGATTGTTCCGTTGAACGCACCCCTGTAGCCAATCCCTTCCTCAGGCATCTCGATACTCCATTATATTACAAAGACTCGTTTAGATCTATTCATAGCCCAGATATTTCTTCCCAGAACTGCTCACAACAGTTTTGCTCAATGTCAATCTGAACACCCTTAATCTATGACAGAACAGGCCATTAATTAAACGCGTAGAGCCGATCAGAGAATATATTTATCCTACATACCCATTTTATTAAAAGATCACTGCCATTTATGCCGGTCCTTTTCTGACAACTAGTTCCTGTGTCTTCTCTGACTTCAACTGAACATTTTTACGTCATGACATATTTAGGTTTAATCCCAAATACAGCTCTCTGTTTTCTCACCGATGAAGTGCATTGCTTATTCTTTAGAGGGTATTACGTCATGCCCTACGTAGTGCACTTGTATAAAAAGTACATGGCAATTGGAATTTATCCTCAGACTGAAATAATGAAATAAGCTGCTCCCTTCTACAAGGGTTCGACTCCCTCTACTGGCCATGTGTTGCAATTGTTGACTTTTTAGCCCCGCCCCCATACACACTCACTTTTTTTTCTTTTTTTTTTTAGATCCGATCTCCAGCGTCAGGAACAGAGCACTCAGCTTCTCTACTCCCTGGTTTTCAAACTCATTACTACCTGGCCTCAGGACCACCACATCTTTCTAACACTTTTAAGTCTGGACTCAAAACCCACCCACTTCACATTGGTTATTCCACCTCATTTAAAAAAAATGGATTTTTTTTTTGTGTGTGTGTGTGTTTTCTGTTTATTTTATTTATTTATTTATTTATATTTGTCTTAAGAATTTTTTTGTATATTTTCTGTTTTTCTAGTGTTTTTATCTGTATGGTTACTTTGAGTGCGGTTGTAGTGATTTGAGATTTGAGACCTTATACTGCAACTGTATTCTTATTTCTAATATTTCTAAAAAATGTAAGATCCATCTGTTTCAGTGTATTGTCTACAGTTTATTATTATTATTATTATTATTAATAATAATAAGAATAATGTTCAGTTCAGTTCAGTTCATTTTCTGTAACCGCTTCATCCTAATTAGAGTCACGGGGAGGCTGGTGCCCATCCCAGCCAACTCAGGGCGAGGGCAGAGTACACCCTGGACAGCATGCCAGGCCATCGCAGGGCGGAAACACGCTGACGGCTTTGCAGCTACTCTTGTTGAAAGTCAGCAATGGTTCTTTTACATGCCTCACACCATAGACAGTGAGAGACATGGCCGGCCTTTGATAACCCATTTAGCTGCACTGGGGAGGACAGTGACAACCTTGTGGAGAATGGGACTCGAACCCCCAACCTTTGGATCAGCGATCCAGCGCCTTATACCACTAGACCACCACTGCCCCATATATAATATATATAATAATAATGTATAATATATAATATATAATGAATACATTTTATTTAAAGGTATTAGTTATTATTATTATTATTATTATTATTATTATTATTATTCATAATAATAATAATAATAATGAGAGAGAGAGAGAGAGAGAGAGAGAGAGAATAATAAACCGTAGATAATACACTGAGACGGGCAGTGGTGGTCTCGTGGTATAGAGCGCTGGATCGCTGATCCAAAGGTTGGGGGTTCGAGTCCCACTCTCCACAAGGTTGTCACTGTCTCCCCCCCCCCCAGTGCGGCTAACTGGGTTATCAAAGGCTGGCCATGTCTCTGACTGTCTATGGTGAGAGGTTCATGTAAAAGAACCATCGCTGACTTTCGTCAAGAGTAGCTCCTTAGCCGTCAGCGTGTTTCTTCCCTGGGATGGCCTGGTGAGCTGTCCAGGGTGTACTCTGCCCTCGCGCGGAGTCAGCTGAGATGGGCGCCAGCCTCCCTGCGACCCTAATTAGGATTAAACGGTTCAGAAAATGAATGAATCAATGAAACACAATCTCCTTGAAGGCTGCTTCGACAGCCATAATCTCCTGTGGAACCATGTCTTGTTCTGCGAGATGTTCAGTAAAACCTCCAGCTCATTCTAATGACAACTTTATTTTTTATTTTTTTAATTAATTACCATTTACATACTTCCTTGTATTTAATTAATCCAGAAACTTTCTTTCATTCTTTATTTTTCCTCCATTTTCTTCTTAATTTTAATCGTATCCAATTCCCACCCATCAGGTATCGCCTTCCCTACCCTACCACACAACCAACATCGACCAGGGAGGGGCAAAAGAATGCACTTGCCCTTCTGTGACGTGCTATGTTAGCCACCCGTCTCTTTTCAAGCTGCGCGGCCCGCGTGTTTGGTGGATGGTTTAACACACTCGGAGGAAAAGTGCTATCCACCCCCTCGTATGATTGAACTCACAGACGCTTATGATTGACGATCGCTATGAGTGACAGTGAAGTGAGTGTATGCCGTCCCTCCTGTGAGAGTTTGGCCAATTAACTCGGATGGACTCCCGGTCAACGACGGCTGTGGATTCGGTTCGAACTTGCGCGCCTTGTCCATGCGACACTTTGGAGTTCATTCATTCATTCATTCATAGGCAACTTCTTCTTTGTTAGGGTTGTGTTGAAGCTGGAGCCCATCTCAGCCGAGTCTAGGGTGAACAGCTCATCAGGCCATCGTAGGGCCAACACATACAACAACCATTCACACTCACACTTAGGGGTGATTTGGAACAGTCAATTAACCTACTGTGTGGTTTTTTTTTTTTTTTTTGGACTGTGGAAGGACATCGGAGTACCCGGATTAAACTCATGCATTTTTGATTGTTTAAATTTTAACAATTTCTGTTTTTAAAAACAACAAAATAATTCTGTTTCCACTTCAGTGATATCATACTAAACATGGAAATAGTGTGTCAAAAATAATCTTTTATCTTTTTGCTCACTTACTTATACTCATAAAAGGATCATGGAGAGGCTGGACCCCGTCTCGTGAAATACACTGGACGAAACACGGGTACACCCTGAACAGCTTACCAGACCATTGCAAGGCCAGCACACACAAAACTTTTCATACTCACATCCACACCCAGTTCGTGTTTGTTTGTTAACAAGATTACACAAAGAGTTTTTCATCAACTTTCTACTAGCAGTGGAGCTTTGGACAAGGAAGACTGGAGTTCAGAGGTGTTTTGGATCAAACTGAAAATCCAGGAATTTTTGAGATTATAACATTATGAGAGGACAATTTTTGATATTTTGGTTTATATGGAGGGTTTCGAGACTTGGAGAATGTCTGAGCTCTTATTATTTCAGCCTGATTTATCACCAGCATTACCTGGGCAAGCCAGAAACATGTGTGGTACACCTTCAACAGCTTGACAGACCATCACAGGGCTAACATGCACACACACACACACACGCACACACGCACACACTAAACTGGGGGCAATTTGGAGCAAACAGTTCTAATCTGCATGTCTTTGACCTGTGGGAGGAAACCAGAGTACTTAGTGGAAACCCATGCACACAGGTGGAGAACATACAAACTCCACATGAGCCTGGGACTCGAACCCATGACCTTTTGCTGCGTGGCGGACGTGTTAACCACGAAGTTACTGTGGCACCCAATAATATCTCAAATCCAAGCTTATTTAATGTGTGATGTGTGGTTTCTTTTCAGCCATGTCACACTTTGAATAGCAAATCCATACAAATCTATATAGCGTTTCGTTTCAACGTCGCTGCAATTACGTCATTACGCCAATTACTTCGTCGACCAATCGCTGATTACCGGGTGTTCACAATACTTCCTGAATTTCGGACTTGTCAAGCTGTGATTGGTCAGCAGCAGCTTCGGTGTTTTGAATGGAGCTTTTGGAGCTTGAGGTGTGGTGTAGCTTTTACACCACTACGTCTAAGTAATGGATCAGATGAAGGCTTTATACGTTTATTTAGATTTCTTTCTCCTGTTTTTCATCTTCGCCAAATGTGAGGGTCGAGACTCAGACTCGGAATATGTGACCTGTGGATCTTTAGTTAAGCTGCTGAACACAAGGCACAACGTAAGACTCCACTCGCATGACGTGAAGTACGGCTCAGGTAATCGTGCTTGTCTACAGGAAATATAATCTCATCCCCCACAAATACACCTGTAACACAGATGTACACCTGGAAGGTGAATTAATGTACGCAATACAGGTGTGTTGTTAAAAGTGGTTACTTCTAGCTCATGCTGTAACCCAACCGGTTAGCTATTTGTTAGCATTGATGCTAATACCACATCAACGATAATAATAGTAACGCGATGTATTATACTGGTCTGTTTATTTCTGAATATAGTACATATATAATTTAATGTTTGTTAATAAAATATTACAGTATTGCATGTGGACAACATATGGAAACAAGACTGAATGGGTTAGGTTCGTCACCTTGAATATTGATAATTCTGGTTGCTTAGCAGCACGTTTCTCTCACTTCCGGTTTTGGTCCATTTTTCGTTTTCTTTTTCTTCTTGGCATAGTCTGATGAACCTCTTTTATTTCTAACAATTTTATTTCAATCAAAACTAACCAACATAGTATTTCGGTAAATAAGAGACAATACTTAAATTTTACCCATCAAGCATTTAGGATTGTATCCCACGTGACCCTGATCAATTAAACATTTATTCATTCACTTATTCACTGCATTTATTATAAGTCAGTGATTTTTTTTTTCCTGGATAGGGCTGCTGGTGATCTAAAGTTTTTATTCCAGGAAAACGGATTGTGTTGGGATTACACCCTGAATCACTCACCAGACATCTCACACACACACATTCATTCATTCATATATGCACAGGCATACATATACAGTACACACACATACATACATTCATTCATTCATATATGCACAGGCATACATATACAGTACACACACACATACATTCATTAATTCATATATGCACAGGCATACATATACAGTACACACACACAGTCACACCATTATAACTGATTAGTACAGTTTGTCCACCAACTGTCATATGAAGGTTTGAGGACGTTGAAAGAAACCTGTAAATCAGGATAAACCTACAGAGTTGTGGATTGGCATTACCTGAGCTCAGGTTCTAACTAAAAACCCTGGAGTTAAGGAGCAACATTACCTACTGTACCAGTGTGCTTCCCTCTTATAAAATCCTGATACATGTTATGGTTTATGCAGATAACTCTCTTTTTTTTGTTTGTTTTTGTTTGTTTGTTTGTTTGTTTTGTAATATGCCCTACACAGGTAGTGGGCAGCAGTCAGTAACAGGTGTGGATGCAGCAGATGATGCGAACAGTTACTGGCGTATCCGGGGTAAACCGAATGAAACGTGCCAGCGTGGAGTGCCCATTAAATGTGGTCAGGCTGTCCGTTTTACTCATATGAAGACAGGACGCAACCTCCACAGCCACCATTTCAGCTCTCCTCTATCAAACAACCAGGTAATTTGTTTATTTGTTAAGCACAAATATGAACCATGCTCTCAGTATGCGTCTCCCCATCCCACGAAAGCATCCAAGAACTAAAAGAGCTCTGTGGATGGTTCCTTCCTGCTATTTATATGTAATATTGTCTAATATGGACACAGCAATGGTTCTTTTACATGCCTCTCTCCATAGACAGTGAGAGACATGGCCTGCCTTTGATAACCCAGTTAGCTGCACTGGTGGGGGGCAGTGACAACCTTGTGGAGAGTGGGACTCGAACCCCCAACCTTTGGATCAGCGATCCAGCGCCCTATACCACTAGACTGTGCAAAGTAGTGACCACAGTGGTGCAAAGTAGGCTGCAAAGCTGTCAGCGTGTTTCTGTCCCTTGCTAAAAAGGGTTGTGACAGGAAAGGCATCCGACATAAAAACCTCTGCCAAATCAAATGTGCGAATCAGGTGATTCGCTGTGGCGACTCCCGAGTAAAAGGGAGAAAGCCGAAAGGAAGACAGACAGACATTGTCTAATATGGACACAACAAAATGTCCCTAAAATAGGACATAAAGAAATAAACATTAAAAACTATTTAAAAAGCTAGATTTGAGTAATATCCTATGATAAATCAGTAAACATCGAGTTTGTTCATAAGAGATACAGATAGCTATGGATTGTTTTTTTTTATTTTTGGTGACCGTCCTCAGATGATATTCATATCTGTTTAAAATGGTAAATGAACCGTTATTGGTTCTATTTAATAAATTTACTGCAGGGTGAATTCACACATGAGACGCCCCGCCCCGCCCCACTTGATTCTCAACTTGTTAATAAGAAAAAGAACTGTGGAGAAAACGTGTGCAGCTCATTGTTCTAAAGTTGGTTCCCGGTTTCTAGCAGCAGATAACTACAGAAGAGCAGGGATACCATGAGTCTATATCTTAACATGGGGTTGATACATATACTTGGCAATTATGCATGGAGGGCGAATATGTCGCAACTACAATGAGGCTTTAAAAAAATCAGGATGGATGCAGATGTGCGCCGAGGCCCTGAGAATGCAGAGCATAAAAGCTGCGTTCATGTTGACTCTTTTCAACCTTTTCAGTTTTGGTAGTGCTATGCTGAAATGTAGCTGAAAACAAACTGTGAGTGTGTGTGTGTGTGTGTGTGTGTGAGAGAGAGAGCGAGAGAGAGAGTGTGTGTGAGTGTGTGTGAGTGTGTGTGTGTGAGAGAGAGAGAGAGAGTGTGTGTGTGTGTGTGTATGAGTGTGTGTGTATGAGTGTGTGTGTATGAGTGTGTGTGTATGAGTGTGTGTGTATGAGTGTGTGTGTATGAGTGTGTGTGTGTGTGTGTGTGTGTGTGTGTGTGTGTGTGTGTGTATGAGTGTGTGTGTGTGTGTATGAGTGTGTGTGTGTGTGTGTATGAGTGAGTGTGTAGGAACTTTGTTTTCCCTAGTAAATATAGTTGTCCCCCATAGTTGTCCCCTGGGTTATTGAAGGCCTGTCATGTCACTCACTGTATGTGGCGAGAGGTTCATGTAAAAGAACCATTGCTGACTTTCATCAAGAGAAGCGGCATAGCCGTTGGTGTGTTTCCGCCCTGCGATTGCCTGGCGAGCTATCCAGGGTGTACTCTGCCCTCACTCGGAGTTGGCTGAGGTGGGTGCCAGCCACCCAGTTAGTATTAAGTGGTTCAGAAAATGAATGAACATAGTCCTGAATTCCATTCACTTTTTTTTTTTTTTTTTCAATGATTCAGTCTTAATAAGCATTTAAGTAATCACTGACCCTGAGTTCACACTGGGGCACGATGTCTGCCAAATGCTGTAAATGTCTGCAACCGCTGTGATTTGAGAGAATCCTGAGTATCGTGGGATCAGTTCGTGATTGATCCCAAGGAAGCTTAGTGGATTCGTGATGATCCTGAGGGGAACTTGGTGGGACCGTGACCGTGATGAGTCTGAGGAGGGGTTGGGGGGACCTTGGCGAGCCTGCAGGAAAGGGGGGGGCTTGGTGGATTCAGAATGATTGAAATTTTTGATACACAAACACTTTGTTAAGATTATTGCAATGGATTACAATTTGATGCCAGTCGTAATGGAACGCGAGTTGTAGTAGAGCGCAGAAAAGCTGAACAGATCGTAACAGACCTTGAAGCACCATCCTAGGGCGGCACATTGATGAATTTAGACGCACAATTCTTTCAAGTTTCATCTATTGGATTCACTCTGCCTCCTTTTAGTACCCAAATCATGCTCTCTGCGCTCATAAATCATGGACCTCCATACAATTTTGAACTATGCAGATCGCAGACATTATGTCCAGTGTAAACCCAGAGTGATCCAAGTCATTCAGGATTGTTTTTCATTTTGATGGTTCAGCACTATCCTTCCCGGGTAAATAATGCATTGCACATTTACAGCGTTTAGCAGAGTCTGAGCGTGTTTCTGTCCCTTGCCAAAGGGTTGTGTCGGGAAGGGCATCTGACGTAAAAACCTATGCCAAATCAAACGTGCGAATCATTCGCTGTGGCGACCCCTGACAAAGGGAAAAAGCCGAAAGGAAATCATTATCATCTTTTCCACAGTGATTTACAGAATTTCTTTAAAGTCTCTATCGGTGAATATATTCTTGTACTGGTTTGTTAGAACACACACTAAGTCTATCATCAGTCAAACTCAGTCAAGTAGGGTGTGTGTGTGTGTGTGTGTGTGTGTGTCTCTTTTCTCTTCTCAGTTGGAATCCTGTTCTTCAGTAAAATATAATAGAATATAGTATAATATATTATGATGTAAATTTATAACAGTGTAAATTATGCACTGAAGGTAAGGGGGATGTCGAGACTTTCTCCGAGCCTGAAGTGTGTAATTGTTTTAACCCTTTAAAGCCCGAATTATTTTTTGCAGTTAAAACTATTTATCACTACTTTTTCCTAATCAACAAGGCCTAAAGAAACACCCCGAACACTTTTCTTTCATCAAAATTATAACCCTAATATTAACATAACACTCCTCTCAAATTCGTGAACAACACAATCCTACCCACTCAAGGTCGTCTCACGGCTGACTGAGGCACGTGGGACCAAGCTGTGTTGCATCAGGTGACGCCACAACAAGTATAAATACTTTCTGAAGGGCAGCAGCACTGAGTCCAATGCGTCTAGTAGTTATTAGCATTTATTGTAAGAGGACCATATGGTCCTGCTGGGAATTAAAGGGTTAATACTACATAAGAAATCTAATGTAAGATTATTATGGTTTATCTTTATCTCTTTGCGTTATGATTAGAATAAATAATGTCACCTGGCAGCTGCGGAACCTGAAAGCTGCATGACGCCGTTTCTTTAAGCCATTTACGTAGTTTTGGTATTATGCAAAAACATAGCCAATAAAGAAGTACTCAAAATTAATAATATCTCTCTCTCGCTCTCTCTCTATATATATATGTGTGTGATATATATATATATATATATTTGTGTGATATATATATATATATATATATATATATATATATATATATATATATTTGTGTGAGATATATATATATATATATATATATATATATATATATATATATATATATATATATATCTCACACAAATATATATATCACACACAAATATATATATCACACACAAATATATATAAAAAAAAATTTATGTGTGTGTTATATATTTATTAGATATGCTATTTTTCATGAAGCCTGAATGTTAAGCAATGATTGCTCTTATGTTGGCGGCATGATGGTTAGCATGTCCACCTCACAGCAAGAAGTTCGGCGATGTATTTCCAGGCTCAGGGTATTTCTGTGTGGACTTTGCATGTTCTCCCAGTGCTTGAATGGGGTTTTTCTGGGTACCCTGGTCAGCTCCCATAGTCCAAAAACATGCAGAGGAGGTTAATTGGCTACTCCTAGCCACCCCAAGGTGAAAGTGTGATTGTGTGTTGGCCTTGCAATGGCCTGGCAAGCTGTACGGGGTGTACTCTGCCTTCAACCAGAGTTGGCTGAAATGTGCGCCAGCCTTCCCAAGGCCTAAGTTAGGATTAAGTGAATTAGAAAAGGAATGAAACACTTCTATTTTCTGATTTCTTTTTCTCCCCCATAGAATGGTGGTAAACCTGGTGAATATGGGGTGGTAGGTACACTGTTGGCATGTAGAGATATGAATTGTTTTGGTACGGTGAAGTCATGTTCTCAGTAATAACCCCAACGGCAGTTTCACTCCTTTTTTTTTTTTTAAGTAGCGATGTGTCTGAGAATTTTCACCGTTGAATCTACAATGCACTCTGGTGACACAAATCATTCATCGTTTTCATGTTTCATAATGTTCAGGATTAGTGTGTGGGTGGGTGCCAGACTCCTCATGACCCTAATTAGAATTAAGCAGTTCAGAAGATGAGTGAATATATATATATATATATATATATATATATATAAAATATAATATAATTTTTTTTTTTCCTAAAAAGTTCAATTCTCCTGATCAGAATTAGTTTTTTTTTTTTTTGTTGTTTTTTTTTTTTTTTTTGGTTGTTTGTTTTTTTCGTCCTAAAATGCTTTGTAACTTTCACAGTAAAAGCTGTGCTCCTTGGATGCTATTATTGTTGTCGTTATGATTGTTATTGCAGGAGGTGAGTGCTTTTGGAGAAAATGGTGAAGGTGATGATTTGGATGTGTGGACGGTCCAGTGCAGCGGGACGTACTGGGAGCGTGACGACGCCGTCCGGTTCAAACATGTCGGCACCAGCGCCTTCCTCAGTGTGACCGGAGAGCAGTATGGCCATCCGATCAGGGGCCAGCATGAAGTCCATGGGATGTCCTCACCCAATTCGAACAACTACTGGAAGGTGATGGAAGGGGTTTTTATTCTTCCCAATACTGAATCTTTACATCATGATGAGCTCTGATGATGGAAAAGCACTGTACTCGCAACCAATAAAGACTGTACCATCATTTCCACTTAGTGTTTAAGTTTCATTTGTATGTGCCCCTCTGACATACGCTTGATTTTTGTTCATTTTCTACCCCTTATGTCTGTTATATACAGAATAAAACCCATACTGTACCTTGAAATGCTCCCCCTACTGGTAAGGAATGGCATTGCATTTGATTTCCATGGGCGTTTATACAGGTAAAATAAATAGTAGCTGTGTGAAGGTTTTTAGGGACTATATTTTAATTCTCAGTAGTTCTGCTGAATGTGTTGATGTGCTGCTGGAAGATTGGAATATTTATCGAATAAATTAGTTTTAGAAACGTAAACAGGCCATTATGAGAACATAACAGGATGGAACCTGGCCTAAATAAACCTTTGGTCTCAGAGCATTTTTTACTTTGTGCTTGTAGGTGCTACATCTTATTCCACTTCTCACAATATTGTTAAAGTGATATCCAGCACCACATCTGGTTTATTTTGACGACAAAGGACTCCATCTTTTTAATGTGGTGTAAATAAACTGAGGTCATTTGTTTTAATATTAAACATGTTAAAGGGACACCTGTGAACAAAGCCATGTCACTATAAGGATTAATGAAAGTATCGATTAAATAAATTCTAAAAGTATACATTTATTATTAAAGAGATGACAGTTAAATTCTTCATTTTCCTTGTTTTTTGGTTTTTTTTCTATTTAATTGAAAACAAAATAAATAAAAAATCAATATAAAATATAACCTTAACTAAATCAGTAGACAATACAAATAAATGGAAAAAATTTGCATATTTATTATACAGCGTTTGGCTTTACTGTGGGTATTCGAGCTCTATTCTTCTGCTATTATACTTTAATAGGCCGTGTTGTTGTTTTTTTTATTAAATATGATGTAGATGCAAACTTTTGGACAATTTGTGTGCGTGCAGGTAAAAAATATGTAATGCAGTTTAATCTAACAGAGTTAAAATAAACTGGTTTTCCTGAAAATGGAGCATCACATTCAATCACAAATAAAGAAATGACGTCATATTATTAAAACAACAGGAAAGGTTTGTGTTCTGGAGCGATGGACATTCATTCCTCTCATTGCTTGACTGGTGGTGATGAGGATCAGAGCTGTAGAACAGATCACTCGAGAATCTCTCCAGTCGTGTACAGCTGTGAAAATATCCAGCGAATGTCAAATCCACCAGTCGTGGCTTGTGGATGGGGCGGGGCCATCCTAGAAGGGACCACGCCCATCACGACATCAAGGGTGATCAGAGAGATAGTTGAAAACTTTGAATCTATGTATCTGCACTGATAATTATGGTAATATAGTAATAATAATAATAATAATAATAATCAGCAGAAATATCTTTACAAACGTGAATAAATCGATTTCAGGACCAACAGTCTCAAAAATCATCTCTATCCAATCAAATTGTTTTACCTTGATTTGCATTCTCAGTAGAACAACATATTACCTGTGATAGATTATTTACTCCTATAAATGATCAATAATAAATAAAACAATGTGTTTGAAGTTTAAAACTGAATTACAGGTTAATATCAGACAACAGTGTACAAAAATACAAATAACAGCGATTTAAATTTGTAATTATTTTTTAAAATGTTACACGATTTTACTCTGTTTTCCTGCAATCAATGTTCTTCCGAGTTTGAAGCGTCCACCTTGTGATTTCTCAGGTAAGTGCTTGGAGTAAAAACCGCTAGTATGATGTGATGCTATATATATATTGTACCAATAGGTGGCGCACTTCGATAAAAAAGTAATTGACATCCAGCCGTTTCTGCAATAACAAAATCCTCCATGTTGTGATTCACTATAACCCAAAACCTTTTAAGTGAAATACACTGGGAAAAACATCCCGTTTTATATACCCTGCAGAAATTACTTTGATATTCCATCTTATAATACAAAAGCACAAGTGTACACTGATTTCTCTGTGAATTCACCTCGAGAGAATGAACAGAGCTTTTAATCGTGGCACCCAAAGTCCTCAATTAGAGAAAATCCTGAGAACACCAAGCTTTCACCTGAAATGTTCCATATCCTCCAGTTGAAGGCCATAATACAAGTATCACAGTGCAGGTTCCCATGTCAGCAGGATGCTGTCGCTGGAGTATGCACAGTGGTCACACTAGCCAGAAGTGGGTTATATTAGGCTATGCAGTGAGGACATGAGGAAAAAGCAGGATGTTTCTGAAAAATATTACCATGTACTCACTTATGTTGATCCATTCCGTATGAATATATTATTTCACACATCAATATTTTGCAGAAATCTCCTGATCTTCTCCACCACTTTGCTTCTGTTCAGGTGGATGACTGACACTTTGCTGGCCTCATTTTAGTATTTCTGCATTTTAAACTTCTGTATCATTACTTTTGGGCTTCCTCAACTTATATAATTAAGTTTATACAAGGTGTCAGAGCTACATGTCTACATATTATGCAGTTTTTAAGTATATAGCAAAGTAAATCACTTTAAATTGATTGTATTACTTCAAGCTAATCATTGCCACCAGAATGTAAACTTTGATGGAAAGGATCTATGCTTTGAGTCAGTTGTGAATAGAATGGAGGAAAATCATTTGAATGGCACTAAAGGTACCCACTCAAGATTTTATATATATACACACTCTATATTTATTCCTGAAGCCATTGGCTAGTTTCTTGAATTTTCTCCCAGGGATTAATAAGCAGGCAGGCTATATAATAACTGCTTAAGATGATGTTCTTCCACAGTATAGAAATTAACCCGGATATGAATTGTTGTCAGTAACAGTTTTAAAAAAAAAAAACAACAAACAAAATCCCGGTGACCCTGCAAAGGACAGGTCTTATGTCTACCGATGAAACCTAGCAGCATTTATAATAAAGGTCATGTTGTATGGATTCAATAAAAAGCACAAATAATACATGATTTTAACTTTTATTTACATATTAGATTTTACAGCTTAAAATATACAAATATTAAGCGCACACACACACACACACACACACACACACACAGAGGTTCCTTCATACTTAATTATGAGTAAATTAGTGTTTGGGGTCTTTGTGTGCTGGCAAAATACATCAGTGAAAACCACACACAGTACATGAGGATAGATAGATAGGTGTGTGTGTGTGTGTGTGTGTGTGTGTGTGTGTGTGTGTGTGTGTTTTAGTCTAGTGGACTGATGCCCTTTCATTATTGCACTGCTAGCTGCATCTCCCACAGTAGTGCAACAGAGAAAGAGTGTCAGGCAACAGACGACTAACAGCCAGTGAATATAAAAGCTATTCCAGACATGCACTTACACACACACACACACACACACACACACCTACTTCAGCAAGAAACACACAAGAAGTTGCTATTTTGTTTTACTTCATGTTGACTCCATGTACAATATTTTCAGTTTGTAAAGTTTCTTAACCAAAGCAGATTATTAATGAAGTCATTCATTAAATTATCCATATGACGACAACAACGGTCAGCTCTCATGTCACTTATTACGTATTAAAGATATGTTCAAAACCACACACACATACATATATATATATATATATGTGTGTGTGTATATAATATATATATATATATATATATATATATATATATATATATGTGCGTGTGTGTGGTTTTATATATATATATATATATACACATATACATACATACACACACACAATATATATATATATACACACATTTTATATATATGTGTGTGTGTGTGTATATATATATATATATATATATATATATATATATATATATATATATATATATGCATGTGTTTATATATATATATATATATATGCATGTGTTTATATATATATATATATATATATATATATATATATATATATATATATATATATATACATACATTATATATATATATATATATATGTATATGTGTGTGTGTGTGTGTGTATATATATATATATATAAGATATAATATATATATATATATATATATATATATATATATATATATATATATATATGCATGTGTATATATGTATATGTGTGTATATATTTATATAAAATTTATTTATTTCATGCATCTTTGAAAAATAATGTTCAACCCACATTGTGTCTGGATTTGTCTACATAAATATATAATCAAATCACTAGATTGTTCTGATTAAATGGTGGGAAAACATCAGATCTGTGTACCAACATGCCTCCAGGGTCATGTGTTTTGAAAACACACATTCAGTAATGAGTTCAATGTGTTTGAAACCAAAACATAAATGAACAGACTTTGCATTTATTTTAATTGAATGTTTCCCATTTTGGCAATAATCCTCAGGGATCAATGAAGCATAATCGGAATGTTATATTAAAAAAACAACAACAACAACAAAAAAAAAACCAAACCCCAATAGGCAATCATGGATTTATTTACAATGAGAGCCAGAACTAATTCCTCAATGCTGAGGTTTAATCTCAGTAATTTGCACAAATTCAAGAATAATACATTGGATAATCAAACTATAAACACTGAAGTTTTGTTTGGATTAAAATAACACGAGTAACAATTTTAATTTGGGGAATAACGAAGGAAAAGAGTTAATTTTGGATGTGCTCTCCCCTCCCCAACAGTGAATAAATCATGATATAATTCAGCAAGTTTCCATCTGATATACTGTATGTACTGTTCCCCAGTGAGTCCAATTAATAAACTCAGGCCGACCTTTATATAAACACTTATCTTACTTCAACAATTACAAGATCATTTGAAAAATGGAAGTTTCTTCAAGTTGACACATCACCAGATTAACAAATCATTCATACCATCACTGCAAGATCTTATATTTACCATTCCACGTTATTAATACCCAGATTCTGAACACATGCTACTGTAGATATGCCTTAAAGTCAAGACCCTAT
This sequence comes from Plotosus lineatus, assembly GCA_024760905.1. NCBI lineage: Eukaryota > Metazoa > Chordata > Actinopteri > Siluriformes > Plotosidae > Plotosus > Plotosus lineatus. The sequence continues at coordinate 53,500,742 of CM045734.1, forward strand.
AAGCAATATTGCACTACTACAGTTACAGTTGAAAAAGCAGAGGCAATATTGATAGGGTTTCGCCTGCAAGGTGAACTTCATACTCTTCATGCATTACAGTATTTTAAATTCGATCTGGATTAATTTCGCTCTTATAATTTACTGACATGGGAAAGAGGCAGAGATGTCTGTTTTTCCCTGGAAAGGACTTAAAGTACCACTGAGCCTTTAACCTGGATTTGTGACCACACCCCCTTTCCTGCCACCATCAAACCTCCTTCAGCACTGACTCCATCCAGCAATCTTTAATTCTTTGTTTTAAAACCACAATTACCATCTATTAAAAAGCATTTACATTCACAGCTTTGTGCCTATTACACATTAAACATTCTCCAAAGAGCTGCACCATTAAACTGTATGTTTCACGAACCTTAAAGAATGGTACAGCTTTCATCACGTCGCAAAGATCATCTCTCTCTCTGAGCACATTGTGTGTGTGAGACCTTTAATCGTGGTATTTAAAAATAATAACAATAATAATAATGATGATGATGATGATGATGATGATAAAATGCACATGTGGAAATGAAATGCAGGTCTTTGACAAATCATCAGCAGGTCCTAGTTAGGAAATGCCTGAGCATAGAACAAGCAAATCTACAACTAGAAATGAAATCCTGCTGAACATGCATAATCTTCTTACCTTATAAATAAAATGTGCACCTTAAAAGCATTTCGCAGGAAAACTCCACAACATTAAAATACATTATTATTCGTATTATTCTAATAATAATAATAATTATTATTATTATTATTATCATCATCATTATTATATAGTAATAACAGCGTTATAAAAAAAACCTTTGTTGAAGAAGTCTTAAAATATACTGTAATTATGCCCGGCCCATATGATCTGCTCTCATTTCCCCATTTGATGAAGTATAAAGTGCTCCAAAGGGTTTGAGGTCTGAAAGTACTCAATCCAAAACGCCTACATGCTTCCATCCTGATTCACATTCTTGACACATAGCAACAACGAAGGCCAAATTACTGAAGCTCATATGCTTCACTCTTTCCTCGGTAAACTCTTAAATTCCTCACATACCAGCTTTTGCCTGCGAGCAAATGACATGCTCCAACAGAAGAGTTTTGGGTTTTCTCCCCCTCTCCTGGGGGATTTCACGTGGAACTGACATGCATGATCGTACATGCCTCATGCCAAGAATGGATGACCTTTTTTTTTTTTTTTTTTTTTTTTTTTTAACCCCCCTCAAGAGCCTGTATTTCATCATGAAAACATTTCATAAGTGCGAGTCTAAAGCAAATTCACACGTTATATGGTGAACAATGTGCAGATCACTACATCAACATCACTGGTGGATAACAGCAGTGACGACCTCCATATATATATATACACAGTAATGGTTAATTATTGACAATAACAGCAATAACATCACGTGAATCTTATCATGTGACAGGTACCAGTGGATAAACAAGCCGAACAGCAAATGGGCCCAAACGTGTTACTCAATTTAATTAAAAAAAAAAAAAAAAAAAAAAAAAAAAAAAAAAAAAGCTTGTTGTGGATGGTGGGTCAATTAATAAAATAGAAATAATTACAATAGTCACGTGAGGAGCGTTCATTTGCACTTACCACCAATGAAACCAATGCATCATGCCCTTCTGTCAAAGTCGAAGCTTGATCAAGAAGAGCACAAAAAGGTGTCGCAAAGGCCCCGGGTTTCTTATGTGAGCGTGCTGCGCATGCGCATTGAACCACGCAAGAACATTCCGCCCCCCCCTATGAATTTCCTTAATTCTAAGGCGTTTACGATTTAATGTGACGTCACCTCAAACGATCAGCAAATCCAACTCTATCGCGCCACTATTATTATTATTATTACCAAGAAAGTAGCCGTGATGTTGATTCATAAAGACACAAATAAAATCTTACATTGTGCGTAAAAGATTAAAAATACAATTGCCACGGACATGAAGACTACAAAAAGCCATTTAGAGGAAAAGACACGGAGCCTAATTGATGACGTCATCGTGGATCATACAGTATTTCATCATTATCTACACAACACCGTTGTCGAGCTTGCACGAATAGAGCCCGTGAGGTTGTTTATTTATATTTTGGTTTGTGTTTCTGTGATGTGCACGCGCTAACATGCCGCCATGGGAGACCCCGAGACCACCGCGCGTGAGGAAGGAAGCGGAGGGGGTGGGAACAGGACAGGGGTGTGTGTGTGTGGGGGGTTGGTTTGGATGGAGGAGGTTTGAGGAGGGGGGGGGGGTCTGCTGTTGCCAGGATACATAAAAGAGAACCAATAGAAAACCAAAATGTACTCTATAGGATATAATACTTGTGTAATCACATCCATACTGTAAAAATGATCACGTGTCATGCTCAGTGCAGTCGTGAACCGCACGCGCGTGAGGCTGGACAGACAGGGTCGTTGATTGGATATGTTCAGATCACATGCAGCGCGAGGACGAAATTGAAAGTTGAAGTAACAAAACGTGTTTACGCCGCTGACGACATGAGTAAACAGATGCACGTCATAGGCCAAGCTGGAGGAGGCCAAGTTGTGCATGCCCTCATATATGCATGTATGCATGATGATGTCAGGTTGGAAATATGAAATGTGTAATGAAAACCACAGTCGAAAACTTAATTCTCAAAAAAAAAAATAATAATAAGTAATAATAAAATAATTTTTAAAAATTTAAAAAAAAAAAAAAAACCCTATCCATCTAACTGTGTAATCTGCAACATTTGGCAAACTTCAGAGTCCGGTTGTTAAATGACGAGATGAAAAGTAAAAAGTTCAACTTTCCGAACCCTGCACACACCGACCGAGGAGTGAAAATGTCACTCTGGGTGGGATGTCCCCGCCCTCTTTCCCTCGTTCTCCTCACTGAACGAGACCTGCCCCCCTCCCGCATTCCTTACAAATAGTCCCATCCCCCCACCGACCTGCCTCAAATAGGAAATTCATCCCTCCTCCTCCTCCTCCTCCTCCTCCTCCTCCTCCGTTCCACAGTCTCACCATATACCCCTGCAAAATGTATAGCTTTTGTTTAAGTCACGTGTCTCCACATATTCAGCCAGAAGCATCGAATAATAGCAATCTATAATTCATACAAAGTCCTGAGATATACAACTCCATATTCCTCACATCCCTTCGCCCTGCAGCTTTCTGTGTAAGGGACAGAAACACGCAATCGTGTATTTTAATAGGCCTAAATAGCTTAATCTCTAATTTTGATATGTATCAGACACGGCTGTTAGGAGGAGTGCGACCAAATCCGGCCGTGACGTCTCACTCACTCGATCGCGTGACACCCCCGTCTCAGCTTTCATTTTATAGATTATTTCGAAATAAATAATCAGAGCCTAGTTAACCCAAAGCACATGTTTGTACATGCTGCTGCTGCTGCTGCTGCTGCTGCTGCTGATGATGATGATGATGATGATTCTTCATTTTTGTATTTAGTCTACTGTTTATTCTCTTATCAGAGCGTGATTACAAAAAAATCCCCACTGGGATGAAATAATAATAATAATAATTCCCCAAAGTGCTTGATATTCTGATGCGGCTGCGAGAAACGAATAATAATAATAATAATAATAATAATAATAATAATACTATGGCGGCGTGAGTTTAATTCGAAAATATTATTATATTGTATGTGCTATGATCAGACTCCTTTTTAAAAGTGATTTAAGAAGCTTCGGGCAGTTAAAAATTGTTGATTCAGAACAAATCTGGACTAAAATCAGGAGGCATTGAATAGATCTAATAGTCTTTTCCCCGAGAAAGTGAGTTTCGGAGCTGAAATCTGAATATGGGATTTAATCTATAACATGCAGGTTTAAGTGGTGCAAACGAAGGCGACCTCTGAAGCTCAATTGAACAGGGTGTTGTTTCTCTGGGGGGGGGGGGGGCGTGGTCTGCAGCCTTTTTTCTAATCACGAGGGGAAAGAGCATTGCGACTATATGGATATCCTATAGCGCACGCGCACGCGCACACACACACACACACACACACACACACGGTCAGGGACATGGGACTTTACCCGAACTCCAGGCCTTCAGAAAGTGTTTGTGGTGTCCGTGTGGGCGGGACTGAATAAATAAATAAGATAATATATCCATGTTGTGTATTATTATAAGAATGGCCCCCACAATAAGTCTGTATATGATGATTGTATATTGGGCTTTCAGTGATGTTTGCACCAGTAGGACAAATTTACCTGGTGCAAAATACGCATATTTACAATAAATAATTAAATAAATAAATAAATAAGATAAGATAAAACCCCAGTACAGTCCAGAGAGCGCTTGGGCTTTAACGCTCGGTTCGTTTATGATCAAAATCAGACTTTTTTTTTTTCTCCTCGTTGTTTTGCCACTGAACTAAAAGTGCAGCAGCAGCAAAATCATTTTTATCTGCTGGCCTGAGTTTATTTAATAAACCTGACCAATAATTGTGTCCAAATCCTATTTATAACCCAGAATGTTTGTGGCCTGGGCCAATGGGATGACGCGTTGCCAAACAGAAAATTTAACACGCGACACATCAGCTCTTACTTACAATTATTTATAACTGAGAGATTTATTACAAGATCAGTTTTACCATGAATCAAAAATAAGCAAAATTTAAAATAATAATAATAATAATAAATTTAAAAAAAAGTGTATCGTGTTTCATTCAAATTTATCGTGATGACGATCAGAACGTGAGATCCTAACCTGGGCTAATTTATCAACTGGGCAAATACAGTATCAGAGAATATATACATATATATTATATATGTATACTATATTTATACTATATATATATATATATATATACACTATATTATATGTATACTATATATACTATATTATATATATATATATATATCATTATATATATATATATATATATATATATATATATATATATATATATATATATATATATTGCACAATGGGTTCATTTATCGTGGTACTGATGACGAAATCGTATCGTGACGTGCTTTAATTTATCGTGGTAATAATGTCGCCCACCACTAGTGTGAGGGACATGTCAATATGGACTTTTCAAGCCCTCCAGAGCCGCACTATATATTTATGATCGAGCCTATTGGGACACATGGTCTTTCCGTTGGCTCCAGACTGCCACTGTATATCTGGAGTACACTTAGCTAGGTCTGGGTCATATTTATTAGACTAGACTTAATACCATGAAGGTCTGGAGTCAGTGTAAAGACTATTGTTATGGCCCTCTCGTGTTACAGCAAAAAAAAAAAAAGAAAAAAAAAAAACCTTCAGGGTCTGACTGAGCGTG
>CM045734.1:53508563-53513563 GCA_024760905.1 Plotosus lineatus
ACACACACATACTTTCTGACTGAATGATTGACTGGATGAGTGACTCACTCACACATCCAATAATAATAATAATAATAATAATAATAATAATAATAATTAGATTTATGAATGTTATTTTATGTTGTTTCTACCCCGGAGCATTTTTAATTATACCTCAATTATTCTTATTGTATATAGATATAAATCAACAAATAAACTAAATCGTACAAACTTCCTGCTCTCAGACAAATAATCAATAAACGGAATTTACTAATAAATCAAACGTAATCACGTGGGACTTGAGTGTGGAGTCCTTGTTTAGAGAAACAACAGTTGCAAATAAAAACCCAACCACCGTCTGGTGTTCATCTAAACTCCAACAGGCAGGCCTCCAACAGGCCCAGACCAACACCAAGTCCATGCAACATTCCTAAGTTCTCAGACTTCTGAACACAAATCAGAAAGAAACACACAATGCACTGATGTCTTCATGCTGATCTCAGCTCAACCCAAGGCCTGGTTTAATAGTTTACACCGGACTAATTGGACCAACATTTCCGGTATCTCCAGAACTCGAATTTCTAATTAATGTATCCACAGTGACTCAAGTGATGCAAGCTTGATTGACCCCCATGGTAGATGAGATCTTCTTTTAAGGAGGAAACCCAGCAGAAAGCAGCAGATCCGGTGGAGTGCAACGTGCTGCCCTTCCCATGCTGTCTAGAACTAGTGTGCTCCTCAACATCTCCAACTACATGTACAGCCATGTTCAAGGGGCTTCGAACTAGACTAGACTACACCAGCCACCCGAAGCGTTTGCCTTCAGCTCCCGCCATTTCCCGAGAAATCACCGGGTTGATGCTACTCACAAACAGCACGAGGGACCACCACCACCTCCTCCACCCACCCCACCCCACCCCCCTCCCTCCCGAATTTCATGAATGGTACCTGGCCAAAAGGTGGGACAATCCTTGAAAGCAGAAGAAGAAACGACAAAAAGGGAGAAAAGTTGGACCAAATGATTACAAGGCAAAAAAAAAAAAAAAAAAAAAAAAAAAAAAAAAAAGGGAGATCATCAATAATTCCCACGCAGCTGGTTTGCATTCCTCCAGTTTCAGCAACGCCATCTTTGTCATCCAGCGCTTTCGGTGCTCGCATTGTTCCCGGGAATGTAAATTGTAATTTATCCGTGGCCAGCCTGACGGCCTCTCAGCTCCAAGACTCCATCTTTGACTAGTTGACATTCAGCTCTTGCTGAAGCGAATTCCTTAATTTGCATGCGCTGTTCCGATTGGTGCGTTTCTGCGCTAGTCTTTGGCGCTAGAACCGCCATTGGTCCGATTCTGAGGCATTTAACTGTCCCATCACCGCTGTGATTGGTCGTTTTCCGTGAAACGTCATCATATAGTTTTAGTTTAACAATGAACGCTCACATTCCATTCTCCATTCACAAATTTCTCATTATAGCTTCCGCGCAACATTAAAAATTTGGAGATTTGTAAATTTTATGATACATTTACATAAGTAACAGTTTGTAAATATGCTTTAAAAATAAATAAATACATATATATATATATATATATATATATATATATATATATATATATATATATATATATATATATATAAATAAACCTGATTAATAAATAAACTCATTAACTGCTTCAAAGTTTAAAGCGGCGGCCATCTGAATGCAGCAATGAACTGGCATTGAGGAATCGTATCTAAACCAGAACCAGACTGCTGTATCAGGTCACTCTCAACTTGATAAATAAATAAATAAATAAATAAATAAACTATTTTTGACTAATCACATTTACAGCAAGCACTGAACGTAAAACATAACCCATCGGGTCTCCGCTTTAGAATAGAAAATGGATTTGTTATTTTCATCTGGGATTTTTTTTTTCCCTTCTTAAAATGTTCTAATTAAAACAAACAAACAAAAAAAAAAGAATCCATGAATGAAAGACTCTCATCAGGTTCTATGTGGACACGTTGACCCGGTTTTAAGGGTGTTGGCACTACACATTTTTGATGTCAGATCCTTGGCTTCGTGGCATGTTGGGGATAATAAAGTGTGGTGATGGAAAGCGTTCCATTCCAGCTCAGGTGAGATGTTGGATCCACTCACTGAAGTGATCCAGGAGAAGAAATGGTGGAAAGTGGAAGTGGACAATGGAAGGCATGCCAGGCTCGATCTGTAGATTGGGTTGGAAAGCCTGATGTGTTTAAATACTACCAGTTCAACACCGTTTTCTCAGCTTGGTGATTAAAAATAGACAGGACAGGAAACTGGCCAATCTGGAAAACTTGTCAGTCGTGCTGGTTGGGATAGACATGCTGCATGGGTTGAGGAGAGGAGGGCGGTAGGGGGGTCCGGAGGCTCTTTGGTTGACGCCTGGAGGAGGGCAGCGGCCTGTAAAATCCGGCATTCCTGACCAATGGAGCCGAAATAATGGTATTGTCCAGCGGGGAAAAGGCCCGCCTCGCACCGCCTCGCACCGCCTCGCTCTCCCCCGTTTACCGCGGCCCAATCGGTACCGAGCGTTTGATCTAAAGCAGAGCGTCAATTCAGCAAGTGCTGCGGACACACACAGAGAGAAAGAACAACTCTCTCTCTCTCTCTCTCTCTCTCTCTCCCTCTCTCTCTCTCTCTCTAGTGCACACTCTCTTTCTGTTCTCTGTCTTTCTAAAGAGCACGTTCACACACACACACACACACACACACACACACACACACACACACACACACACACATTTTGCCCAACAAATCACTATTGATATCCTCTCAGTGTACTGCAGAATATGTGAAGAATGCATGCATGTGTGTGTGTGTGTGTGTGTGTGTGTGTGTGTGTGTGTGTGTGGGAGGGGGGGGGGCGCTAACTGCAGAGTGTAAATGACAAGCAAGGTATGTACAGTATATAGTAAATGTGTAAGAAAAGGTTGTTGACAAATATCCATCTAAAAATATAAGCTCGTGCTTTTATACATGAAACATACAGATTCGAAATGCAGTATATATGATCCAAGAAATAAAATAATCTCAACATGCAGCAACACTGTAAAGTCTGGTCGTTGGCGCACGAGTTAATATTTAAGTTCTTGTGCAACATGCAGCGCGTGGCTTTGGAAATTCACGTGTCGGTTTTTGCAGGCTCGCGTGATGCGAGTGAAACAAGCCCCGTGTTTATGGTTTGTATTGTATAGGCGATGTGTGCGCCATATGCACACGTGGGGCAAATTAAAGTGGAAAAGGGAAGCTGTGATATGCAGGAGAAGGGACATTACAAGACTGCTGTGGGTCCATTTGGACTCTTTACAGTGACGTGTCACATAAAGGAAGCACAAAGTTATTAAAACAATGTGGTTGCGCTTCTGGAGGCTCCAATTACCCAACACCAACATCCATGCTTTTTAATTGGGCACAAATTTGGTCTGATTAATTTATACGCAAAGTACAGTACACACTATAGAGTATCATAAACTCTACTTTTACACGTCATCAGACATTCATTCATTCATTCATTCATTCTTAATCATAACTGGGCTCGTGGAGAAGCTGGTCCAGCACAGCCGACTCAAGCCGAGGGCGAGCTCCACCCTGAACAGCTCGCCAGACCACCACAGGGCAACATATTGTCAAATATACAGTATATATAGAGATATATACAATATATATATATATATATATATATATATATATATATATATATATATATATATATATAGAGAGAGAGAGAGAGAGAGAGAGAGACACACACACACACACACACACACACATATACATATATATATATATATATATATATATATATATATATATATATATATATATATAGATAGATATATAGATATATATATATGTGTGTGTGTGTGTGTGTGTGTGTGTGTATGTATCTCTCTCTCTCGCTCTCTCTCTCTCTCTATAGATAGATAGATAGATAGATAGATAGATAGATAGATAGATAAATAGATAGATAGATAAATAGATAGGTAATTGTCTTCCAATGCATGTTCATCCATTCACTATAATTGTATTGCAATAAATGTATAGCCAATGCCAATGCATTATTGTCTCTTATCTCTCTCTCTCTCTCTCTCTCACACACACACACACACACACACACACACACACACACACACACACACACACGCACACAGAGCACAGCACAGTATGATCCCCTGCATTCAGCGGCCTAAAATCACGACCCACCAAGGGAAGCGAATCCGCACTTATTTTCCCCTCCCAATTCCCGCCCCTTTTGACGCACGTGACCCGTCCGCTGATGCGGTCCACGCCCCCACCCGGTAGCACAACTCGTGTCTCAGCTTGAAAAACTTGTGAAGCTCTTTTTTTTTTTTTTTTTTTTTTTTTTTTTTTTCCCTTCACACGACTCCAGCTGGACATGTTTTCCCGTCTCACGTCCACGGCTCGGATCTTTTCCCCTGGCACCGAAACCGCGTGCTTTCACCCGATTTGTGTCAAAACATATCTGGATAAATTGTTTGAAATAATTTCGTTAAACCACCTTTCAGATTACTGTACAAATAAATGTAAAAATAATTCAAAACAAAAGGTTGCAGTCATTTTTAACTAGATTCATTTTATGGTAATTTGGGCACATTGTCGTTGTTTATTTTTTGTATAAAATTATGGAGGCAAATGTGATAATAGATAGGAACACCAAACAGTATATTTTTAAATCTCTTAACTTTTATGCAAAAAAAAAAAATCTCATTATAGATTCATAAAACAGAAGTATCAAATTAAAGATGAATGAGAAAGTGTGAAATTCTCAGCATTTATTTTAAAAAAGAGTGTAATGAGTAGTAATGCATTAACCACATGTTAAATAAAAATCTCCAATTATATTTTTTCTGTAGACTATTATTAATGTTTACACCTTAAGGGTTTATCATCATCATCATCATCATCATCATCATCATCACTATTATTATTATTATTATTATTATTATACTGAGCAACCATTTTCTGCCTCGATGGCCTAGAATGC
>CM045734.1:53521063-53526063 GCA_024760905.1 Plotosus lineatus
AGGATAATAATGTTGAATGCAAAGGGAATGATGGGCTTTAACGAAATATTGCTCGTTAGTCCAAATTTAAAGACATATTTATTGCACAATAATGAAAACAAACATTCTAGAAGAAAAGCAAAAAGTTTGTTTTTCTAATGTTTTTTTTAAATTTATATAAACGTTTGAAAAATTGTATACAAATGCATAATTAATGATATATGAAAAATATGATAATTGCTCAATTTCCTATTAATGACTCCTTCTGTCCTGGGGTTGAAATAATGGACTCATTTCATGCACAATGTGATTTACATTTTTATTAAAATCATCTTTGTGGTTTTTCAGCCAATCAAAATACAGCATGCTATTAATAATAATAATAATAATAATAATAATAATAATAATAATACTCAGAAGAAGAAACACTACTAATAAAAATAAGGAAAACTCCAAAGCACCTGCTAGATGTTCCTTATTTTTATTAAAACAATTAATTAAAACAGAGAAAATCCATGACGTCATTCGTACACCATCCATCAGACACCATCAGAGGTAGCCATCAGTTGGCAACATCCATGAAAGCATAAAATACTTCCAAGATTCAGAGATATGGGATAGAGAAGAGAAGGAAGAAGGGATGAGAGTCCACCACAAGGGTTCAACAATTGTTGTCTTTCAATGTTGAACGCCAGGATTTAAATTAAAACTGGACAGTTTCCTGTAATTATTTATTGATTTATTATTCTTCTTCTTCTTTTTTATGAGTAAATATTTGAATGTTCCTTTCTGAACTAAAGTCAACTAAAAGGACAGAGGGCTGTGAGATCTTGCATCGTCCACACCCTTGTAATTTGAAGATGGGGGACACACCCCTTGAGGACTTTTTTGAAAAAAAAAAAAAAAAAATCTTACTAATACATAGTTCATAGTTATTTGTTTTTCTGTCCTCCATAGACAGTGTCATATTTCTGAACATATTACCCATGTACACCCATGATGCACTGGGCCACTTTCATGGTTCCAGTTGCTCTGTGTGTGTTTGTTTTTACCTGAGAGGGTTTGCAGCCCCGACCCACTAATATGTGTTACGCAGATGACTGGTGTTGAACTGACTGTTCCTGATCCTGGCCTGCTGGAGTCCTGTGAAGTGAGTAGATTGGAATGGTTTCATTCGTAATCTTCAAACATCAGCTCCCTCAGGCAGCGAGGATGAGGATGACGAAGAACCTCTCTGACAGCAAAATGGAACAAATGACGGCGAGGCCTCAGTGATTGATTACTTCTGTTATTGATCATCTGTGTGATTGATTGGGTTTCCCTGGGAGATGAGGGGGGGAGCTGTGTGCTTTGTGTGTGGCTGAGCAGCTTGGATTTGATGATTTGAATATTCTTACGCAGATATTTGGATATTTGGTGCTAAAGTGGCAAATGCGTGGGAGATGGTCCCGTACATCTAGTGTCTTATTTCTTTTTAATTATCTCATAGTTTATATACCTGCCTTGATAATGTGTGTGTGTGTGTGTGTGTGTCAATACCCAGGTTGACTTCAGACAAATTCCAGGCCTTTGAGGTTTCAGTGTACATACCTCGTGCATCAGAGGTCAAAGGCCAATAGCCTTTGGCAAATGGCACAGCCATGACAAGAGGACTTTGTTAAAATAACCCTGAAATTCCAGGTTCCCAGGTTCGGAAAGAACAAGAGGACGAAAAAGAATAAAAACGAGAGGCGGTCAGAGAGAAAGGTGGGGTGAGGATTTGTGAATGGAGGAGAGAATTTTACTATTTTATTATTAATAAACAAATCTTGTCAGGAACACGAGGCACGTCATGAGTCCTGATCAAAAAAATAAAGATTAAGAAAAAAGAAATACAGCGAGAGGGGGAAGAAAAATGAGTGAGAGAAAGGAGGAAGAGAGAAAGAGAGAGAGGAAAAGAGAAAGAGAAGAGGAAGAGAAACAAAGAGAGAGAGAGAGAGAAGGCAGAGAGAGGAAGAGAGAGAGAGAGAAGAGGAAGAGAGAGAATGAGAATGAGAGAAGGGAGGAAGCGGTAGAGAGACAAAGAAAGAGAGAAGAGAGAAAAAGAGAAGGGAGAAAGAGAGGAAGAGAGAGAGCAAGAGAGAGGGGGAGAGAAAAGAAGAGTGAGAGATGGGAGGAAGAGAGAGAGGAGAAGAGAGAGAAGAGGAAGAGAGACAAAAAGAGAGAGAAGGGAGAAAAAGAGAAGGGAGAAAGAGAGGAAGAGAGAGAGCAAGAGAGAGGGGGAGGGAGAGAAAAGAAGAGTGAGAGATGGGAGGAAGAGAGAAAGAGAGAGAGGAGAAGAGAGAGAGAAGAGGAAGAGAGACAAAAAGAGAGAGAAGGGAGAAAAAGAGAAAGGGAGAGAAGAGGAAGCGAGAGAAAGAGAATGAGAATGAGAGAAGGGAGGAAGCGGTAGAGAGAGACAAAGAAATAGGGAAGGGAGAAAAAGAGAGAAGGGAGAGAGAGAGAGAGAGAAGAGGAAGAGCAAGACAGAGGGGGGAGAGGAAGACAAAGAGAGAAGGGAGAAAAAGAAAGAGAAGAGAGAGAGAGAGAGAGAGAGAGTTCTTTATTATTGTGATCAGGTAAGGAGAAGGACCAGAGCACCAGGAAGTAGAGAGAGAGAGAGAGAGCGAGAGAGAGAGAGAGAGAGAGCAAGAGAGAGAGAAGAGAGAGAGAGAGAGAGAGAGAGAGTTCTTTATTATTGTGATCAGGTAAGGAGAAGGACCAGAGCACCAGGAAGTAGAGAGAGAGAGAGAGAGAGAGAGAGAGAGAGAGCAAGAGAGAGAGAGAGAGAGAGAGAGAGAGTCCTTTGCGAATATTCTTACATTTAATATTCTCAGCACTTTCGGTGAAATCCCACAAGTCCGAGAAGGAGCGATTCAAAAAGAACTTGTGTGTAAAATGCAGAACCGTGGTCTGTCTGAATGGGCCCTGAATGGTTCTGTCTGTCTGAATGGGCCCTGAATGGTTCTGTCTGTCTGAATGGGCCCTGAATGGTTCTGTCTGTCTGAATGGGCCCTGAATGGTTCTGTCTGTCTGAATGGGCCCTGAATGGTTCTGTGGAGAACCCTTAATAGGAGGCTCTTATTGCCTGTCTGTGCGTCATTGTGTTAGCGCTACAGCCGCGAGTAACTGACCGATCCTTCAGAAAATCGGTGATCAGGTGACTCTTTACGGGCAGCCATGGCCTAGTGGTTACAGAAGGCACTTTGGGACAGAACCAGCAGGAAAGAAGTGTTTGGTGGGGGTGTGAGCTGCACCTTCCCCTCCTCCACTCTTCATGGCTGAAGTGCCTTTGAGCAACGCACCAAACCCCCAACCGCTCTCCGAATGTGGTCACCATTTACGAGTGTGTGTGTGTGTGTGTGTGTGTGTGTGCTCACTTTAGATGAGATAAATGCAGTCAATTGTTTTTGATAATGATATTGTTTGAATCCCATTTGGGAAATGATCTCCTTTTTTTTTTTTTTTTTTTTTTTTTAACGACACCTGAGCCTAGTGGCTCATCAGGCCGGTGCTGACTCCCGGATTCTGTAGCGTGAAGCGACTAGGGGTTCAACTCCTCCTGGATGGGACGCTAGTCCACTGCAGGTTACCGTCCCAGTATATTTTTACTGGAACCCATTTATACTACTGAGTGAACAGAGGCACACTTGTGGTTAAGATCTTGTCCAGGGGTTCGAGCACAGTGGGGGTCTCACTGGGATTCAAACAGACAACCTCCCAATCATGAGCCCAGCACCCTATGCCGCCGGCACCACAACAATGATTTCCCTTGAGGGATTAATATAGAACTGTGTAGCTAAGGGGCAGTGGTGGTCTAGTGGTATAGGGCGCTGGATCGCTGATCCAAAGGTTGGGGGTTCGAGTCCCACTCTCCACGAGGTTGTCACTGTCCTCCCAGTGCAGCTAACTGGGTTATCAAAGGTGGGCCATGTCTCTCACTGTCTATGGTGTGAGGCATGTAAAACAACCATTGCTGACTTTTGTAAAGAGTAGCTGCAAAGCCGTCGGCGTGTTTCCGCCTTGCGATGGCCTGGCGAGCTGTCCAGGGTGTACTCTGCCCTCGCCCTCAGTTGGCTGGGATGGGCACCAGCCTCCCCGTGACCCTAATTAGGATGAAGCGGTTACAGAAAATGAACTGAACTGTGTAGCTAAAATCAAAATCTGAGCCGACATGCAGTGGTCACACTGGTATTTTTAAATAATATAAATGATGTGTGAGATGATGAGTTTTTTAAAAATTTCTTTTTCATTATTGGATCCATAAACATGCGCCAAGTAAAGAATGTAATAGATTTTAAATATTAGCAGGTCCTCACATTCTTTATAACAATGCATTAAATGTTCATCTGTTCAGTTCATTTTCTGTAACCACTTAATCCTAATTTGGAAATATCAATGGCCGGCCTTTGCTAACCCAGTTAGCTTCACTGGGGGGGGGGGGGACAGTGATAACCTTGTGGAGAGTGGGACTCGAACCCTCAACCTTTGGATCAGCGATCCAGCGCCCTATACCACTAGACCACCACTGCCCCTGCATTAAATGTACACGAGACTATTGTATTTCTTTATAATCAAGCATTCTTATGTACGAATGTTTTGATTTCATTATTTCGGACCATCTCTGTTAACAACTGAAAATCAGTGTTGCAAAATAAAACATTCAGAAACAATTATATTCAGTGTCCGATCCTTTCATTCCCTAACATCCACTACATCATGATTCTCAGATATTTTTCACTCAAAGAAACATTCTGTTGTTTTTCAACTTAATTCCTATTGACAGCGTGCATCTGTAGTCTATGTGTTCTAGCAACGGACAATAATTTCAACACTTTCCCCTGTGCCGAGAAAACAAACGTATCTAATTATAATGGAAGTCTAAGGGCAATTGTCGAATTACTTTCAGAAGAAAAGGTCATGGGACGGGACGGGACAGATATGAGAGAAAGTCCAGCAAAGCTGTTCTTATTTATCCCTAAACTGACAGATGTTATCTCTAA
>CM045734.1:53528563-53538563 GCA_024760905.1 Plotosus lineatus
TTGAGCCAAAAATTAAATTCGAGTCATAAGAAATGAATTTCATACCGGATTGGTTGAGGCCTGGGTTAACAATGATCGCCATCAGTGCTATTAACCAACAGTGTGCTGGTGGAAATTGGACTACTATTGGTCGAAGAAGGAGAGGCGGGATGCGTGTTCGTAGGCACAGAGAGAAGAGGAAAGGCATGAGTCTAGGACAGAGAGTAGGGACTTTGAATGTTGGAACAATGACAGAAAAAGCTAAAATGCTGGCTGACATGATGCAGAGGAGGAAGGTGGACATACTGTGTGTTCAGGAGACCAGGTGGAAAGGTAGCAAGGCTAGAAGCTTAGGAGCAGGTTTAATCTGTTTTATCATGGTGTGGATGGGAAGAGAAATGGAGTCGGAATCATCTTGAAGGAGGAGTTTGTCAGGAATGTTCTAGAAGTGAAAAGAGTGTCAGACAGAGTGATGATTTTCAAGTTAGAAATTGAAGGCGTGATGTTCAATGTTGTTAGTGCTTATGCCCCACAGGCAGGATGTGAGCTAGAAGAGAAGTAGAGATTTTGGAGTGAGATAGATGAAGTGAAGCAGAGTATCCCCAGAGGTGAAAGAGTGGTCATTGGTGCAGACTTCAATGGACATGTTGGTGCAGGCAACAGAGGGGACGAGGACGTGATGGGCAGGTTTGGTATCCAGGACAGGAACGCAGAAGGACAGATGTTGATAGATTTTGCAAAAAGGATGGAAATGGCTGTGGTGAATACTTTCTTCCAGAAGAGAGAGGAGCATAGGGTGACTTATAAAAGTGGAGGTAGGAGCACACAGGTCGACTACATCTTGTGTAGGCGATGTAATTTGAAGGAAGTCAGTGACTGCAAAGTAGTAGCGGGTGAGAGTGTTGCCAAACAGCATAGGATGGTGGTGTGCAGGATGACTCTGATGCTGAGGAAGGTGAAGAAGGCAAAGGCAGAGCAGAAGACAAAGTGGTGGAAGCTGAAAAAGGAAGAGTGTCGTGTTGTCTTCAAGGAGGAATTGAAACAGGCTTTGGGTGGTCAGGAAGTGCTTCCAGGTGACTGGACAACTACGGCAAATGTGATTAGGGAGACAGATAGGAGAGTACTTGGTGTGTCCTCTGGCAGAAAAGTAGATAAGGAAACTTGGTGGTTTAATGAGGAAGTGCAGGAGTGTGCACAAAGGAAGAGGTTAGCTAAGAAGAAGTGGGACATTGAGGGGACAGAAGAGAGTAACCAGGAGTACAGGGAGACACAGCTTAAGGCAAAAGTAGCGGTGTCAAAGGCCAAACCTGAGGGCATATGATGACTTGTATGATAGGTTGGACAGTAAGGAGGGAGAAAATTATTTATACAGGTTGGCACAGCAGAGAAATAGAGATGGGAAGGAAGTGCAGAAAGTTAGAGTGATTAAGGACAGAGAGGGAAATGTACTGACTGATGACATAAATGTGCTGGGAAGATGGAAAGAGTACTTTGAAGAGCTGATGAATGAGGAAAATAAGAGAGAAAAAAATAGTAGAAGAGGTGACTCTTGAGCACCAGGAAGCAGCAAAGATTAGTAAAGGTGAAGTGAGGAGGGCATTGAAGAGGATGAAGAGTGGAAAGGCAGTTGGTCCTGATGACATACCGGTGGAGGTATGGAAGTGTCTCGGAGAGGTAGCAGTAGATTTTCTGACAAAAACATTCAACAAGGTCTTAGAGAGTGAGAGGATGCCAGAGGAATGGCGGAGACGTGTGCTGGTGCCCAGTTTTTAAAAAAAGGGAGACATGCAGAGTTGTGGCAACTACAGAGAGATAAAGTTGCTGAGCCATACAATGAAGTTATGGGAAAGAATAGTGGAAGCTAGACTAAGGGCAGAGGTCAGCATTTGTGAACAACAGTTTGGGTTCATGCCAAGAAAGAGCACCACAGATGCAGTGTTTGCTATGAGGATGTTAATTGAGAAGTACAGAGAAGGTCAGAAGGAGCTGCATTGTGTCTTTGTGGATCTGGAGAAAGCTTATGACAGAGTGCCGAGAGAAGAACTGTGGTATTGCATGAGGAAGTCTGGAGTGCCAGAGAAGTATGTTAGAGTGGTGCTGGACATGTATGAGAGACGTAAGACAGTGGTGAGGTGTGCTGTCGGTGTGAGAGAAAAGTTCAAGGTGGAGGTGGTACTGCATCAAGGATCAGCACTGAGCCCCTTCTTGTTTGCTATGGTGATGGACAGGCTGACAGACGAGGTGTGACAAGATTCCCCATGGACTATGATGTTTGCAGATGACATTGTGATCTGTACTGAGAGCAGAGAACAAGTGCAGGAAAATCTCGAGAGGTGAAGGTATGCCCTGGAAAGGAGAGGAATAAAGGTTAGCCTCAGTAAAACAGAATACATGTGTGTGAATGATAAGGACCCAAGAGGAACAGTGAGGTTACAGGGAGCAGTGATAAAGAAGGTGGAGGATTTTAAGTACTTAGGATCAACAATCCAGAGCAATGGAGAATGTGGAAAAGAGGTGAAGAAGCGTGTGCAGGCAGGTTGGAATGGTTGGAAAAAAGTGTGTGGTGTGATGTGTGATAGGAAGGTATCCGCAAGAATGAAAGGAAAAGTGCACAAGACGGTGTTGAGGCCAGCGATGTTGTATGGTTTAGAAACAGTGGCCCTGGGGAAAAGACAGGAGGCAGAGCTGGAGGTAGCAGAGATGAAAATGTTGAGGTTCTCTTTGGGAGTAACGAGGATGGATAGGATCAGGCATGAGTACATCAGAGGGCCAGCACATGTAAAATGTTTTGGAGACAAAGTCAGAGAGGCTAGATTGAGATGGTTTGGACATGTACAGCGCAGGGGTAGTGAGTATATTGGTAGTAGAATGCTGAGGTCGGAACTACCAGGCAGAAGGCCGAGAGGAAGACCAAAGAGAAGATTTATGGATGTGGTGAAAGAAGACATCAAGGTAGTTGGTGTGAGAGAAGAAGATGCAGAGGACAGGGTGAGATGGAGGCAGATGATTTGCTGCGGTGACCCCTGAAGGGAACAACCGAAAGGAAAATAAGAATATATAGCCCAGGGGTCTTAGCACAGTGGGGGTCTCACTGGGATTTGAACACACAACCTCCTGATCATGAGCCCAGCACCCTAACTCCTACGCCACCAGCCCCACTATGTGTGTGTGTGTATATATATGTACATATATATATATATATATATATATATATATATATATATATATATATATATATATATATATATATATATATATATGAGGTTGTGTGTTCAAATCCCAGTGAGACCCCCATATTTACATATATATATAAATTTCCTTGGATCCCATGCTTTGGCTCTTTCTGCATTGTCTCTGGTGTGGTACTTGTTAATGAACAAGCACACACACACATATATCACACATATATATGTGATATATATGTGTGTGTGTGTGTGTGTTACTAATCCAAAGGTTGCTGGTTCAAGTCCCAGTCCTCGAAAGCCCCTTTGAACAAAGTTCTTAACTCTCAATTGCTCAGCCGTATAAAATGTGATAAATGTTAGTCACTTTGGATAAGGATACCATCCAAATGCCATAAATAGAAGTATGTATACAGTCAAACCTCGGCTGACGAACGCTTAAGCTCACGAACTTTTCGCCTCAAGAACTTTAAATTCGCGAAAATATAGTCTCGGCTGAAGAACTACTTTTCGGCGGACGAACCAAACCACGCGGTCGAACAGCGCCACGGTGGCGGCCACGAGAAGCTGACGCACGCTCATGGCGTCACAGTTCGTCACCCCCTTTCTTTGAATGCGGAAGTGGTTTGTGTTTGCTAGACATTTTGGACCATATTGAGTGTACTTTTGCTATTATGGGACCGAAAAAGCCCCCACCACAGGCGGAGATCATTGAAAAACACGAACGAGGTGTGCGTTTGCGTGACTCAGCGTCCCAGTACCAGTACACTAAGTCTACCACCATCCTTAAGAACAAGGAAGCTATTAAGGGTGCGTGTGTGGCTAAGGGCGTTTCCAAACAGTAGGCGTTTCCAAACACTCCTTCTAAACGGTAAGTCCCTCCCTCCCTCCTCCTCCCACTCAATTCCATCAAGCCGTCAACTACCATCACAAAGGTAAATAAAACGACTTTATTATACAGTACATTTTATTTCTTTAATTACAATACAATAGACATGTATTATACATAAAATAAGGTATATTTTTGTGTAGTTTTAAGGCTTATTTAGTAGAAAATTATGTTTTATGGGGACCTGGGAACGGATTATTCTCATTTTAATGGTTTCTTATGGGAAATAAATGTTCGGAAGACGAACTTTTCGCCTCACACACACTTTCTGGGAACCAATTATGTTCGTGAGCAGAGGTATCACTGTATTAATATTTTGGGGGGGCAACAGAGTGGTATAGTGGTTAGCTCATCCACTTTACAGCAAGGTCCTGAGTTTGAGCTCAGAGCTCAGCGATGGTGTTTGTGAGTAGAATTTGTATGTTTTCTTCATAGGTTTCCTCCCAGAGTACAAAGATATACACATTAGACTAATCCCCATTTCCAAATTGCCCCTAGCTGTGAGTCTAAGTATGATTGTGATTGTGTGTGATGGCCAGTGGGATCATTGCTGCCAAGTAGTGAGCTGCATTCAGCAGAAAGTAAACAATCTGTGCTTGAAGTTGATGTGTTTGAAGAAAGAAAAATAACTGAGTGTAAAGATCTGAGTAACTTTGACAATGTGATGATTCTATGTGAGCGACACGGTAGTGTATTGTTTAGCACGTCTGCCTCACTACACAAAGATGTGATTGCGTGGGTTTCCTTTGTGTACGCCAGTTTCCTACTACAGTCCAAAAACAAGCACAGTGGGCTACTTGGCTGTTCCAAAATCACCCCAAGGTGTGAGAGTAAGTGTGAAAGATTGTGTGTGTTAGCCCTGGAGTGGTCTAGTGAACTGCTCATGGTGTACTTCATCCTCTCTTAGAGTTGGCTGAGATAGGCGCCAACCAATTTGCAACCTTGGTTAGGATTAAGCTACTTAGAAAATGAATGGATGAATGGTTCTATCCTATAAAGAAAGTGATACAGTGCCATGTGATAAAGGGGCGGCACGGTGATGTAGTGATTAGCACATCCACCTCACCGCAGGAATGTCTGGGTTCAATACCCAGCTCACACGTTTCTGCGTGGAATTTACATGTTCTCCCCATGCTTATGTGGGTTTCCTCCGGGTACTCCGGTTTCCTCCTACAGCCCAAAAACATGCACAGTGGGTTAACTGGCTGTTCCAAATCACCCCAAGGTGTGAGTGTTAGCCCTGCGATGGCTTGGCGAGCTGTCCAAGGTATACCCCACCCTTGCCCAGAGTCGGCTGAGATGGGAACCAGCCTCCCAGTGACCCAGTTCATGAAAATATATGAATGAATGATTGACCAAATAAAAATGAACGTAATGATAGTAGATTATTAATAATGTTAATAAACACTGAAAAGTATGAAGCAAATTAAATTGTTAACTGTACAATATTCGAAAGCGGGTGGGAAGAAGATTAATCTTATTAAATCCCACCTGTACCTATAAATTCACAATTGATTGTCATGTGCCCGCTTCCCAATTGTTATCTCTCAATTCTACACCCTTCAGACTTCAAAACATGTTCAAATCTACCAAAAATTTATTTAAAAGAAAAAGAGATAAAACTAGAAAGGAATTATTAAAGTAACCCAGTTTAATAAGTAACAGAATGTAAGCAATACGCCTGAACACACATGATTATGAATCCCACCATTCCTGTAACATGAGCATGATTTATCTTTGATTTTAAACTATTTAATGTCTGGACTTTGCTTCAGATCCATATTCACACTGTTCAATAGTTTAATTCTGATTATCGATATACAAAACCTTTTAATGTTTGTGTACCCTATTATATTTCAAAATGAATTCCCCTCTATTATATTACCCTCCTCCTCTATCCCGCCATATATTTTGAATACCTCGTGGTAATATACCATCTTAATTTTGGGGGCAGTGGTGGCCTAGTGGTAAAGGTGCTGGATCACTGATCCTCAGGTTGAGGGTTCAAGCCGCACTCTCCACGGGTTGTCACTGTCCACCCCCACCCCCCACCCCCCCAAGTGCTGCTAACTGGATTATCAAAGGCCGGCCATGTCTCTCAGTGTCTATGGTGTGAGGTCCATGTAAAAGAACCATTGCTGACTTTCGACAGGAGTAGGCCGCAAAGCCGTCAGCGTGTTTTCGCCCTGCGATGGCCTGGCGAGCTATCCAGGGTATACTCTGCCCTCGCCCGGAGTCGGCTGGGATGGGCGCCAGCCTCCCCGCAACCCTAATTAGGATTAAGCGGTTACAGAAAATGAACTAATGTTTGATATTTGACGACCTCTGTGAATTTTAATAATTTTGACTTCAAGAATAACGAATTTGTGTGATCACGGAACCCGTCATTACGAATAATTCGTATTGCTCTTTTCTTGGAGAATTAATAATGAATGTAATGAACTTTTGTAATTATTTCCCCAGACTTCCACACAGTAAGTGAAATATGGAACAACGAGTGAACAGTATGGAATGTGGAGCGACTTATGATTTAGAACATACTTTGCTTTGTTTGATACTGAAATGCACCCTGATATATTCTGTATATATTTAATGTGTTCATGTTGATTCTATAATCTGTAATTATCCAAAGAAATTTATTTTCACAAACTGTTTCAATTTCAAGCCCATATGTTGGTATCTGGCCCTGTACTTTCATTCTGTAAATACCAAATTGCATTATTTTTGTTTTGCTCAAATTTAATGATGTTTTATTTATATTGAACCACATATTTAATTTGTCATTTCTTCATTGACAACCTGAAATAGTTACTGTAAGTCTGTGTATCTGCAAACCACTATTTTTATTAACTTTGATATCTTGCATATGTTCTATATATGTATGTATATGATAAATAATTTTGGCCCCAATGCAGATCCCTGAAGAACACCACAAGCGATGTCCAAACACTCTAAACAAGAATTACCCAATCTCACAAACTGCTGTCTCTTCGCTAAATAACTTTTCACCCAATTTAAACCATTCCCATGACAGCGTTCTAGTTTATGTATATGTCACGGTAAATTGTAGCAAATGCCTTTTTAATATTAACAAATATTCCTGCTGCATTTTTTTGGTTCTATGGCATTTGTCCTCAATTGATTCTATTATAGCAAGGGATGGCAATCTGTTAGCTCTGAATCCATATTGACTGTCTGTGAGTAATTTATGCTTTTCTAAGAATGCGTCCAATCTATTATTGAACAGTTTTTTCTAAAATGTTGGAGAGTTGTGCAAGCAGAGAAACAGCCCTGTTGTTTTGTGAAGATGTGTTTATTCTCAGCTTTAAACAGAGCTATGAGTTTTGCTATTTTCATTGTTCTGGAAGTGAACCGGTTTGGAAAGAAAAGTGACATATATATGTTAATAATTTTGAAATATTCATTCATCCCGCAGGGAGGCTGGCGCCCATCTCAGCCTACTCGGGGCGAGGGAAAGAACTCCCCAGACAACTCACCAGGAGATCTCAGGGTTTTGAAATCTTCACAATTTTTTTTCACCGATGACATATCAATATCATTAAAATCCATTGACTTTTTGTTTTTGAATTTTGTTTACAATATTCAGTACTTCTTCCTCATTCACTGTCATAAGAAACATTGAGCAGGGATTTCACTCTTTCAACTCATTCATGTTTAATCCAGATGTTCCTTTATCAGGAATTTTCTCAGCTGGGTCAGGTCCAACATTTACAAAGAAATGATTGAACTATTGGCGACATGATCCATATTATAATTTCCCATATCCTTACCAATAAAAAATTACAGAAAACTAGCTTGTCTCGAATTATTTCTTACAATACTGTTTAATATACTGCACTCCATATTTCTTCAATATTATTTTTGTTATCTTCTAATACAGTAGTTTCTTATAATATTCTTTCTTACAATAATTATAATAAATATTCTTTCTTACAAACCTTATAATATTAGTTAACTTATTTTAATATTTTTTATATTTATTGCCTCTTTAGTTCTCTGTAAAGTATATTTTTCATTTTACAGGCATTCTGTAATGCCTTTGTGATCCATGTGAAAGTTTTTATTTTAGTTTTCTGCTTTATTGTTTAATGGGACATTTGTATCATATAGGAACGTAAATATGTTCATAAATTTTCATATGCAATGTTCTTGGTATATTATGTCCCAGTTCTGTTCTGATCATTCCTGAGATTTTTTTTTTTTTTGGTTGATTCCTCTGCATTTTAGATTTAATAATCCTGTATTTTCCATCATAAACTGTAAAGACTGGCAGGTGGTGACTTATACAGTGGTACCTCAGTTCTCAAATGCTTTGGAAGTCAAATTAGAAGAAAAAATCTGGGATTTTTTTTTTTTGTCTTGGAAGTTGAACAAAATTCAGAAGTTGAACTTGAAAAACGAGACCGAGAGTGAGGAAAAGTGCGCAACTTCCGGAAATCTGTCTCTTTTGACTCTACTCGACCACTGTGTGTGCGTGTGGATGTGCTTGCTGCTGTTCTACAAAGTACAGTATGGCGTGTTTATTTTTGGTTGAGTCCTCTGCATTTTAGGTTTAATAATCCTGTATTTTTCATCATAAACTGTAAAGACTGGCAGGTAGTGACTTATACAGTGGTACCTCGGTTCTTGAACGCTTTGGAAGTCAAATTCGAAGAAAAAATCCCGGATTTTTTTTGTCTTGGAAGTTGAACAAAATTCAGAAGTTGAACTTGAAAAACGAGACCGAGAGTGAGGAAAAGTGCGCGACTTCCGGAAATTGGTATGTTTTGACTCTACTCGACCACTGTGCGCGTGTGGATGTGCTTGCTGCTGTTCTACAAAGTACAGTATGGCGTGTTTTTTTGTTTACTTGATAAGATTTGCTAATAAACATGTCTCCAAAGAAAGCTACTGAGAAAAGGTCAGTTGTGCGGAAAACTGTTGCGTTTAAGAAAGAGCTGATAGCTAAGCATGAATCAGGCGTGCGTGTTACTGATCTTGCTAAGGAATACAGCACGGCTAAATCAACGATATGCGCGATCCTGAAGAACAAAGACGGTGTTAAAGCCAGTGATGTAGCGAAAGGCTCGACGGATATCAGCAAACGAAGACCGCGAGTGTTGGAGGAGGTGGAAAAATTCCTGCTCATATACATAAACAAGCAGCAGTTAGCAGGAGGTAGTGTTAGCGAGGATGTGATCCGCTGCAAAGCGCACGAAATCTATGATGATTTGGTGAAAAAAGACCCGAGCTCGAATCCTGAAGGCTTCCACTTTAAAGCAAGTCGAGGCTGGTTCGAAAATAAACAAAAAACAAACAAAGCATACACAAAATAAATTAATCTATAAAGAATTTTGTGTGTTTGTGCTGTTATTTCACATTTAATATACTATTTGATATATAAACGACATTATGAAATAACGTTATTTTTTAAAAAAAGGTCGTTTTCTAGCGTCTTGGAACGGATTAAAACCGTTTACATTATTTGTAATGGGAAAAGTGGATTTGGAATTCGAACAAATCAGAATTCGAACAGCCTTCTGGAACGGATTCAGTTTGAGAACCGATAGTACTCGATGTGATCGAACCCAAGTTAAGAACCACTGACTTATTGCCTTGTTTTATATGTCCTTGATAAAAATATTATTAATCAACAGGCCCAGTGAGATGTAATTCTGCTGGATCTGGTAATTTTTGGAAATAAATGAATGCTATACATAATTTGAATACATTACTGGTGTGTAGACATGCTTCTGGCATCACTGGCCCTTGCATGTATCCGTTCTCTCTTAGCGAGGGCAAAATCCCTCCTGGACAGCTCACCGGCCATCACAGGGCAGAAACACGCTGACAGCTTTGCAGCTACTCTTGTCGAAAGTCAGCAATGGTTCTTTTACATGAACCTCGCACCATAGACGGTGAGAGACACGGCCGGCCTTTGATAACCCAG
>CM045734.1:53543563-53548563 GCA_024760905.1 Plotosus lineatus
AGAGAAGAAAAGAAAAGTTCTCAAAAAAATGAAATAAGAGAAGGAAAAATTCTGAAAGAAATAAATGACAAAAACAAGAAGAAAAGAAAAATAGAAGACAAGAGAAGCAGAAGAGATGAAAAGGAATGAGAAGAGAAGAAGACAAGAGGGGAAAATGAAAAGACAAGACAAGAGACGAGAGAAGAAAAGAAGCGAAGAAATAAGCAGAGAAAAAGGAGAAGAGGTGAGAAAAATAGAAGAGAAGAAATGAAAAGAGAATGAAGAAATGAGATGAGATGAAATGAGTGATACAAGAAAATAAGAGAAGAAATAAGAGGAATAAAGAAAGATGAGAAGAAATACAGAGAAACGAAGAGCAAAGTCAGAGAAATGGGGAAAAATTGGAGAAAGAGATGAGTTTGAAAAAGAGAAGAGGAGAAAAGACAAGAAAAGAAAAGAAAAGCTAAGGAGAAAAAGAGAGGATGAAAAATAAAAAAGAGTAGAGAAGAAAGGAGAGGGGAGAAGAGGAGAGGAGAGGAGGGCACTTGTCTGCTTGTGTGTGCATATTTGTGTATGACGGGGGAGTGGGCGTGAGAGAGAGATCAGAGAGAAAAGAGAGACTAAGAGAGAAAAAGAGAGTGAGAGAGAGAGAGAGAGACAGAAAGTGAGAAAGAGTGAGAGAAAGAGAATAAGACAGAGTGAGAGAGACAGAAAGTGAGACAGAGTGAGAGAGACAGAAAGTGAGAAAGAGTGAGAGAAAGAGAATAAGACAGAGTGAGAGAAAGAGAATAAGACAGAGTGAGAGAAAGAGAATAAGACAGAGTGAGAGAAAGAGAATAAGACAGAGTGAGAGAAAGAGAATAAGACAGAGTGAGAGAAAGAGAATAAGACAGAGTGAGAGAAAGAGAATAAGACAGAGTGAGAGAGACAGAAAGTGAGACAGAGAGAGAGAGAGAGAGAGAGAGAGAGAGAGAGAGAGAGAGAGAGAGAGAGAGAGAGAGAGAGAGAGAGAGAGAGAGAGAGAGAGAGAGAGAGAGAGAGAGAGAGAGAGAGAGAGAGAGAGAAATCCACAACTAAACATCTTGGGCAGTGGTGGCCTGGAGGTAAAGGTGCTGGATCACTGATCCTAAGGTTGGGGGTTCGAGTCCCACTCGCAACAGGTTGTCACTGTCCCCCCAGTGCACTAACTGGGTTATCAAAGGCCGGCCATGTCTCTCACCGTCTATGGTAAAGAACCATTGCTGACTTTCATCAAGAGGAGCTGCAAAGCCATCAGAGTGTTTCTGCCCTGCGATGGCCTGGTGACCTGGCCTCGCCCAGAGTCGGCTGGGACCAACCTCCCCGCGACCCTGATTATGATTAAGTAGTTCAGAAAATTAATGAATAACTAAACAAGAAACCCACAAACTTATCCACCTTGATCGTAACAAAGAAATGACTTTGATGTCCAGAAAATCTTCTTTAAACAGATATTGGTGAAACAGCAGCTTCTCTTCCTTCACAGAACATAAACCATCGGTTTCACACCAAACCTTCTCACAGGGCTCCAAGTCTTTCATTAAATTATAATAATTAAAATCAAGCATCACGCTGTTCTTTATCATTCTGATGAAGATACTGTAGTCTTCATATCACAGTCCAGTGAAGCCTCCACTTTTCTTTTCTTGCTCAGGTAAGTGGCCATTTTTGATTGGCCCAGCAGAAACCTGAGCAGTTGCTACTTGGCTTTCTGTTTTTGTTGGTACCGAAAACCCAGAATGAACATGTATTTCGTAAAAACCACACCATACATACCAAAAAACCTCTTTAAGCACACAAACAGAACCTGCAGCCCACTGCAGTCCAAGAAACAGTGGAACACCATCGCTCTGAGGGAACAGAACCAACACCTTTCATCAACACCTGGATTTAAAATAGACACAAAACCATTCACTCCAACAGTTCCGTGTAAAACCCTCCACCGTAAGGCTCCACCCCTTTCTATTAACGGTGGTTTGTACAGTGCTCTCCACGAAGGGTCAACTTCTGGTTTTAAACCCAGGTGGACCCATCATGGTGTGTCAGTTCGACTTCACCATCAGTTTGTGCATTGTTTTACCCAAAGTGTTACACAGACGTACAGGATGACACCCCATGTTCGAAAAACCAACCAGAACAGTCCTTAAAATCCAGAACGAGGCTCTCCACATGAAAGAGGTCCGTGTCTCCAAGGGGTAGATCATTATTGGTTTGGGAGACAATGCTGGAGTGTTCATCCGGGAAGAGCTGGTTCTTCCAGACCAGGGGTGTCAAGCTCATGCCAGAAAGGGCCATGTGGCTGCAGATTTTTGTTTCAACCAAGCAGCAACACACCCGATTCGCTCATTTAAACAAATGATTTGAGTCTTCAGGCAGTTGATTGGTCAATCTGTGTGCTCTGTACAGAGATTGACCAATCAACCGCCCGAAGACCCAATCAGTCGTTCACAAACCTGTTCACCAGGACCTTGGAAGTTGCTCTACTGCAACTCAGGGGCAATCGGCCTTTCACCAGACTGTCCTTGAGAACCTCCAGCTGGTCCTCACTGATCACCACCCAGAAGGTTTCATAGAAATCAGCTGGCAGGCCGTCTGTCCCTGTGGCTTTCCCCGGTTTGAGGCTCTGCAGCGCCACCACCAGTTTCTGTGGAGAGATGTTAGCCTCTAGATGTCTGTTGGCATCTGCTGACACCTTTGGCAGACCAAAGTTGGCTACGTACATGCGAATTTCTACAAAGTCCTGGAGCAGCCGTCCATCCCCAGAACGCAGACAGTGTATCAGCCTCCTCTGCCCATTTTTTGCATCCAGCCCAAAGAAAAAGTGAGAGGGAGCATCGATCAGAGTAACCTTTTGGAAGCAATTGCGTAACACAGCAACCCTGGTGGCGACACCCAACAAGTCAGCTAGCATGCGGTTTTTGGCTTTGAAGACTTCATCATGTCTCTTTCTCCTGTGGAGTCGGCCAAAGTTTGCAAATCCTTAATGGGTCTGACCAAGTCCCTGGAGACATTGCGAGTGTACCGCAGGCACAGACATTTAATTTTACTTTTCCTGATGTCCCATCTCTGCTTAAAAGAACTAAAACCAGATTTTGTTTGTCTAAATTTTTTCCAAAAAAAACAGTAAGAGCTTTTCTGAAACCTTGGTCAGATAAAAGTGCAATAAAACCCATTGAGCCTGTCCATGGACAGTGGTCCATCGTTCGAGTGGAGCCAGGTGTACTGCAGTATGCGGCTGTAGACGTTTCTCCACACGTCTAAGAGCTTGTGCATCTCTAAAAGTTTCTTTAACGTCCTTTGCGAGGCCATTTGGGGTTCAGGGTAATTTTGGTCTAAAATATAATTCTCTGTACAATTCAAATCACCTCCAATAACCAGATACTCGTCCGGACTGCACCTCTAGATCGCATCGTCCAGGTCGTGTAAAAAAAGAAGTTTCTCTGTTCCTGCAGTTCCAGCGTAAACATTTAAAAACAACATTTTAACCCTTTCCAGTTTTGCTGTGATTTTTAAAATGTGACCCGCCATCACATCTTCAACAGTAACAGAAACTGGGTTAAAATTTCAAGAAAATAAAAGTCCCACTTTCCCACGATTGTTACTTTTGTGATTACAATAAACTTGTCGGGTCCATTCCCTTCTCCAGTCGCCTTCATTATCCACCGTGCTGTGGGTCTCCTGGAGGAAAACAATACTCAGCTTTTTATATTAATCAACTAAAAATCGACGCTCAGTTTTATGCCTTGTTTCACTCCGTTTTATGTTTAGTGACGCGATTTTAAAAGTGCACATGTTAAAAATAAAAAAGAGACACCAACAGAACCCTGAGAAAAATTGAAACACGTTGAAATATAGCAAAGGAAAAACATTTAATCCTCTTCAGCGAGTTGATTTTTAATCTTGAAAACTATTTTTACAGTCTAAAAACCTTTTGGTCTGTGAAATCTGGTGGTCCTGGCCTCACCTGCCTGTTCTGGGCTCACCTGGCTGTCCTAGGCTCGCCTGGTTGTCCTGGGCTCACCTGGCTTTCTCATATAAAAACAGACAGAGTCTAAGAACAGTTTAAGCTCAAGGAAAAAAATTTCAACCTTGACTCTAAAATGTTTGGTGTCTTGTAAGAATTTTGTAATTTTTGAACGGTATGGTACAGTTTCAATGCCCATTTTCTCTGTATTATCCTTGTCACTTTCAGACCGGTCCTGGGACAGATATGTTTCCTCCCTTGAGGCCTTTTTAACTTTATTGTTGCTGTCGCTTTCTGTTTCTGTGATTTTTTTTTCTTTTATTGTCCAGTTTTAACAAATCATCAATGATTATACAGTGGTACCTCACCTTACGAAATTAATCCATTCCAGAAGTGGTTTTGTAACCTGGATTTTTCGTAAGTTGAACTGCATTTTACATGTAAAACGCGTGATTAGTTCCAAGGCCCCCAATACTACCCCCTAAACCCTTTAAAAATTATAAAAGTATACCTTTTAAGGCAGGGCAGTGGTGGTCTAGTGGTATAAGGCGCCAGATCGCTGATCCAAAGGTTGGGGGTTCAATTCCCACTCTCCACAAGGTTGTTACTCTCCT
Organism: Plotosus lineatus; assembly: GCA_024760905.1. Lineage (NCBI taxonomy): Eukaryota > Metazoa > Chordata > Actinopteri > Siluriformes > Plotosidae > Plotosus > Plotosus lineatus. Next base: position 53,548,139 of record CM045734.1, read on the forward strand.
CCCCAGTGCAGCTAACTGGGTTATCAAAGGCCAGCCATGTCTGTCACTGTCTATGGTGTGAGGCATGTAAAAGAACCATTGCTGACTTTCGACAAGAGTAGGCTGCAAAGCCGGCAGCGTGTTTCCGCCCTGCGATGGCCTGGCGAGCTGTCCAGGGTGTACTCTGCCCTCGCCCTTAGTTGGCTGGGATGGGCACCAGCCTCCCCACGACCCGAATTAGGATGAAGCGGTTACAGAAAATGAACTGAACTGAACCTTTTAAGGCCTCCTTCTGCTTCAATATCGTACCGATGCTAGACAGGTTTCGCCATATTCCTTTGCGATATCACTCAACCGCATGCCACGAGCACACTTCTTCTTTTCACTTGCACCGGAAATCTCACGTACGTGTCTGTGTGCGTGCATGTGTGTGTGTGTGTGTGTGT
>CM045734.1:53553563-53696063 GCA_024760905.1 Plotosus lineatus
TGTCAGAAAATCTACTGCTACCACTCCTAGACACTTCCATACCTCCACCGGTATGTCATCAGGACCAACTGCCTTTCCACTCTTCATCCTCTTCAATGCCCTCCTCATTTCACCCTTACTAATCTTTGCTACTTCATGGTCCTCAACGGTCACCTCTTCTACTCTTTTTCCCTCTCTCATTTTCCTCATTCATCAGCTCTTCAAAGTACTCTTTCCATCTTTCCAGCACACTTCTATCATCAGTCAATATATGTCCCACTGTCCTTAATCACTCTACCTTGCTGCACGTCCGTCCCATCTCTATTTCTCTGCTGTACCAACCTGTATAAATTATTTTCTGCCTCCTTACTGTCAAACCTAGCATATAAGTCATTATACGCATTCTGTTTGGCCTTTGACACCGCTACCTTTGCCTTACGCTGTGTCTCCCTGTACTCCTGTTTACTCTCTACGGTCCTCTCAATGGCCCATCTCTTCTTGGCTAACCTCTTCTTTTGTACACACTCCTGCACTTCCTCATTCCACCACCAAGTATCCTTATCTACTTTTCTTCCAGAGGACACACCAAGTACTCTCCTACCTGTCTCCCTGATCACATTAGCTGTAGTTGTCCAGTCATCTGGAAGCACTTCCTGACCACCCAAAACCTGTTTCAACTCCTCCTTGAAGACAACAGGACACTCTTCCTTTTTCATCTTCTACCACTTTGTCTTCTGCTATGCCTTTGCCTTATTCACCTTTCTCACCATCAGCATCATCCTGCACACCACCATCCTATGCTGTTTGGCAACACTCTCACCCACTTCTACTTTGCAGTCACTGAATTCCTTCAAATTACATCGCCTACACAAGATGTATTCTATCTGTGTTCTCCGACCTCCGCTTTTATAAGTCACCCTATGCTCATGTCTCTTCTGGAAGAAAGTATTCACCACAGCCATTTCCATCCTTTTTGCAAAATCTAGAAACATCTGTCCTTCTGTGTTCCTGTCCTGGATACCAAACGTGCCCATCACTTCCTCGTCCCATCTGTTGCCTGCACCAACATTTCAATGGACAAGTTAGAAATTGAGACTCATCACTCTGTCCAACATTCTTTTCACTTGTAGAACATTCCTGACCAACCCCTCCTTCAAGATGACTCCTACTCCATTTCTCTTCCCATCCACACCATGATAAAACAGCTTAAACCCTGCTCCTAAGCTAGTAGCCTTGCTACCTTTCCATCTGGTCTCCTGAACACACAGTATGTCCACCTTCCTCCTCTGCATCATGTCAGCCAGCTCTCTACCTTTTCCTGTCATAGTTCGAACATTCAAAGTCCCTACTCTCAGTCCTAGACTCACGCTTTTCCTCTTCTCTCTGTGCCTACGGACATGCCTCCCGCCTCTCCTTCTTCGACAACAGTAGTCCAATTTCCACCAGCACCCTGTTGGTTAACAGCACTGATGGCGGTCATTGTTAACCCGGGCCTTGACTGATCCGGTATGAAATTTGTTTTACGGTTTGCATTTTGTATTCTGGCAAAAGTTTTATGCCGTATGCCCTTCCTGTCGCAAAACTCTGCATTTATCCGGGCTTGGGACCGGCGTGAGGGCGGGCACTTGTTTGTGCACCCCTCATGGCTGCATTGTCACACTATATATATATATATATATATATATATATATATATATATATATATATATATATATATATATATATATATATATATATATATATGTGCCGCCACAGTGATGTGGAATTGAAAATAGATGTATAGATTTAAATGCGAGAGATTTATTTATCTGTTTTTGTTTGGCATGAGTGTATTTGGATGGAAGATCGACATACGACCAGATTGCTTTACGACCGGTCTGCCGGAACCAAACAGGGTCGTAAGTTTACGACTCACTGTGACGGCCCTCTACTTACGAAATTAATCTGTTCCAGTGCCTTTTTCGTAACTTGGGGTTTTCGTAAGTAGAGCTGCATTTTACATGTGAAACGCGTGATTCATTCCAAGGCTCCCAAGACTACCCCATAAACTCTTTAAAAATTATAAAAGTACACCAATTTTGTATGAAATATGTGTTAAAAGTAAAAGAAAACTATTTACCTTTTTTCTCTCTTTGCTTATCTTTTTAATCTCTTGAACCACCCCTGCTACACTTTAAAGTACGGGGGTTGCTGGTCTGAAGAACCCTCACCGCCACCCTCCTTGACACGGTCCTTAAATATGGCGGTTGCTTTTTCCAAAATAATCACCCAGTCACTGTATCTCTGCTTTTGAGGTCTCCTTCTGCTTCAATATGGTCCCGATTGTAGAGGGGTTTCGGCCATACTCTTTTGCGATTTCGCTCAACCGCATCCCACTTTCGTATTTTTTTATTATCTCCTGCTTCACTTCGATTGATAACGGAGCCCACTTCTTCTTTTCAGTGTCACCGGAAATCACTTTCTTGGGGTCCATGATCGATAATGAAATATAACGCTGCAATGATCAGTCTCAAAAAAACTCACGAACCAACAGTCTTGTTCAACTCTCCTTCACGCGTGTGACCAATGGGAGGCCAGTGGGGTGGGATGTTGGGAGACAGTCAATGAGAGAGCAACTCGCGCATTGTTTGAATTTTTGAAGGGCGCTTTTGGCGCTTTTCTCAGAGGTTTTTGTAAGTAGAGGGCCGACTATATATATATATATATATATATATATATATATATATATATATATATTTATATATATATATATATATATTAATTGGTTAATTGGGACTGAGATCCCCACGCGACCATCGAAATCTGTGAAGTAGGATCATCCCCTCACCCCCACCCCATTGACGTATACGTACATGTAGATGTGTATATCAATATATCACGCGCACGCACACATGCGCACAGAAGCGTGCACACACACATGCAACAATGTAAGTACAGACACTCCTCAGCTTACAAACGAGTTAATTGTTATTAAACTTTAAAAAATAATGCGTAAGACATAAATAAAATATAAATACACACATACAGACACGCAAGCATGCATGCCGATGCGCGTGCACACACTCAGATGCACACCTCACAAAAATGTAAAGTTTTAATGGGGGGTTTTGGGTTGTTAATTTGTTTTATGTTTGTTTAGGGATTTTTTTGCAGAATTGGCCTTGTTTTGTGACATTTTCCTTACCTTTCCCCCCTATTCTTCCTTAATTCATTTATTTTTTAATTCGATGAATATTTAAAAAAAAAAAATGCGATGCACTGAAGTGAATGAATTGAAGCATGAAGTAGCGCAGGATCTCTTTATATACAGTAGGATGTAGTAGGATATACAGTAGGATGAATCAGGTGTGTTTGTTTCGCACTTCACCCCACATGTGGCAACCCTCTCCAACATGCATTTCAACATGCAACTCTTTTGAAAGAGACCATAACACACTAAAAATCCACAGTGCAGTTCAAGAGTCTCTCACAATACAGACCATAACATAGTGTACTGTATTCAATAATTATTTCATTTAATTTGCAGACCTATGGTATGAGTTACGGGACTGTTAACTTCTGTTCAAAAGACGACGGAACGGATTAAGACCATGTACGTTATTTGTAATGGGAAAAGCGGATTTGTGAATCTGAACAAATCGGATTCTGAATAAGCATCTGGAACAGATTAAGTTCGAATACTGAGTCACCACTGTATACGTATATATATATATATATATATATATATATATATATATATATATATATATATATATATATATATATATATAGGATTTTCTGAGTAGATCCTTCCGTAGGAGAGTGCTCAATACTTTTTGGTAGAGCAAATAACAAAAGGACAGGACAAAGGCTTTCTATTGAAACTCCATTTATCACTACAGATCTGTTTCGAGGGGTGGTGAAACCATCCCCTCTCTTCAGGTGATTACAGAAGAATGAGAAAGCCTTTGTCCTGTCCTTTTGTTTTTATATATATATATATATATACACATAACAAAAATAAAAGGACAGGACAAAGACTTTCTATTGAAACTCCATTTATCACTACAGATCTGTTTCGAGGGGTGGTGAAACCATCCTCTCTCTTCAGGTGATTATAGAAGAAGGTTCTTCTATAAAGGTTCTTCTATAATCACCTGAAGAGAGAGGATGGTTTCACCACCCCTCGAAACAGATCTGTAGTGATAAATGGAGTTTCAATAGAAAGTCCTGTTCTTTTATTTTTGTTATTTGCTCTACCAAAAAGTATTGAGCACTCTCCTATGGAAGGATCTACTCAGAAAATCCTCTATATATATATATATATATATATATATATATATATATATATATATACACACTGTGTATGCAGACTAAGCACATGATACAGGAATGTCAATCTAATAACGACTGCTGGTACTCTATATACAACATCTGGGGATGTCGTTGGGTCACCTTCATGGCGAGACTTGGGCTGATATGGCCTGGTGGCGTCCATCCCTCTACAGGTCGTAGAAACACGCTGACGGCTTTGCAACCTACTCTTTATGAAAGTCAGCAATGGTTCTTTTATATGCCTCTCACCATAGACAGTGAGCAACATGGCCTGCCTTTGATAAGCCAGTTAGCTGCACTGGGGGGGACAGTGACAACCCTGTGGGGACTCGAACCCCCAACCTTAGGATCAGAGATCCTGCACCCTAACCACTAGACTACCACTGCCCTCGTGTACATTCATGTGAAACAAATGGTGAAAAAAACCTAAATTAACAGTAGCCTTGCCTGGCACAGAGTACATGGAACACTGAAGTGAAGCGTTGGATGACTGAGATATGAAATAGCTTTGAATATGGCGGAGGTGCATTATCCGTGAAATTTGCTGGGAAATTTGTTTATTCCACTTCAGATATTACTACTATATCGGCTTTCTTACTGGCAGAATGTCAACAGGGAATTGGGAGCAAAGCTTTAAAGGCATATAAAAGTTTGAAATCACGACCATTGCACTTTACAGATGACAAAACCAACCCTGTAAACATTCATCCTCACTGCAAAAATGCATCCCTTTTGTCATTGGGTATAGCGGACACAGCTGTCACATGATCTGATGACATCATCTGCACAAGATGTTGAGGATGATGGGAAGATCACTGCATCATTCATTCATTTACCAAACCACTTATTCTAATTAGGCTTGCATTGAGTCTATCTCAGCCAACTATGGGCAAACCCTGACCACCTCACCAGTCCATCACAGGACCAAAACACATAGCCCAATCATGAGAAGATGCAGACTCCAGAAACCCAGGAATTGAACCCAGAACTTCTTTGCTGTGAGGCAGACACGCTAGCCGGTACACCACCATGTCTCTCATGCTACCCTGTGGTCCCGGAACACTTCAGGAAGTTATTTTTGTAACCAGGAAGGAGGAGAGTAACATTGTTTTTGCATTGCTGTAACTCTACTAGTAGTGGTGTACTTAAAAAATATAGAGGGCTTTTTTGTTTATTTTTGTTAAATGCTAGATGAGTCAGGGTAACTATTACAGGTAGCCAACCTGTTGTGATTTACTGGACTATAAAATTGATTAATTACTCCAGTTCTGTAATTTGGATTCAAGTCCTGGAAAATGCTTCAAATCTTCAGAGCTGAGAAACATTTGTTTGCTAAAATGGGTGGCACGGTGGCGCAGTGGCTAGCACATCCACCTCACAGGATGCAGGTCCTGGGTTTAAGTCCCAGGCTTAGTATGTTTTTGTGTGGAGCTTGCATGTTCTCCCCGTGCATGTGTGGATTTCCTCCAGATACTCCGCTTTCCTCCCACAGTTCAAAGACATGCACAGTAGGCTAACTGGCTGCTCTAAATTCACCTTAGGCATGAATATGAGTGTGAATAGTTGTGTGTGTTTGTTTTGTTGGCTGTTCCGGTTGTAACCCACCTTCAACCAGTGTTGGATGAGATAAGCTCCAGCCGTTCCATGACCCTTGTAAGATTAAGCAGCATTGCAAATAAGTGAGTGAGTGAGTGAGTGAGTGGGCAAGCGAGTGAGTGAGTGAGTGAGTGAGTGGGTGAGTGAGTGTGTAGGTGGGTGGGTGAGTAAGAGAGTGCGTGAATGAATGTGTGAGTGGGTGAGTGAGTGAGTGAGTGAGTGAGTAGGTGGGTAGGTGGGTGAGTGAGTGAGTGAGTGAGTGAGTGAGTGTGAATGAATGAGTGAGTGAGTGAGTGGGCGGGCGAGCAAGCAAGAGAGCAAGTGAGTGAGTGAGTGTGTGAGTGGGTGGGTGGGTGAGTGAGTGGGAGGGTGGGTGAGTGAGAGAGTGTGTGAGTGAGTGTGTGAGTGGGTGAGTGAGTGAGTGGGTGGGTGGGTGAGTGAGTGGGTGAGTGAGTGAGTGAGTGAGTGAGTGTGAATGAATGAGTGAGTGAGTGAGTGGGCGGGCGAGCAAGCAAGAGAGCAAGTGAGTGAGTGAGTGTGTGAGTGGGTGGGTGAGTGGGTGAGTGAGTAAGTGGGTGGGTGGGTGGGTGGGTGAGTGAGTGGGTGGGTGGGTGAGTGAGTGGGTGAGTGAGTGAGTGAGTGAGTGGTTGAGTGAGTGGGTGGGTGAGTGAGTGAGTGGGTGGGTGAGTGAGTGGGTGGGTGGGTGAGTGAGTGGGTGGGTGGGTGAGTGAGTGGGTGGGTGAGTTAGTGGGTGAGTGGTGAGTGGTTGAGTGAGTGAGTGGGTGGGTGGGTGAATACGAGAGTGTCTGAGTGAATGTGTGAGTAAGTGAGTGAGTGAGGAGTGAGTGGGGGTGGGTGAGTGGGTGAGTGAGTGAGTGGGTGAGTGAGTGGGTAGGTGAGTGGGTAGGTGAGTGAGTTGGTAGGTGAGTGAGTGGGTGAGTGGTTGAGTGAGTGGGTGAATGGGTGGGTGAGTGAGTGGGTGAGTGAGTGAGTGGGTGAGTGGGTGGGTGGGTGAGTGAGTGGGTGGGTGAGTGAGTGGGTGGGTGAGTCAGTGGGTGGATGAGTGGTTGGGTGAGTGAGTTAGTGAGTGATTGGGTGAGTGGGTGGGTGAGTGAGTGGGTGAGTAAGTGGGTGGGTGAGTGAGTGGGTGAGTGGGTGAGTGGGTGAGTGAGTGGGTGGGTGAGTGAGTGGGTGAGTGGGTGGGAGATGAGTGGGTGAGTGAGTGGGTGGGTGGGTGAGTCAGTCGGTGGATGAGTGGGTGGGTGAGTGAGTGAGTGGGTGAGTGAGTGAGTGAGTGAGTGAGTGGGTGAGTGAGTGGGTAAGTGGGTGGGTGAGTGAGTGAGTGAGTGGGTGGGTGAGTGAGTGGGGAGTGATTGGGTGAGAGAGGAGTGAGTGAGTGGGTGGGTGGATGAGTCAGTCGGTGGATGAGTGGGTGAGTGAGTGAGTGATTGGGTGAGTGAGTGGGGGGTGAGTGAGTGGGTGAGTGAGTGGGTGAGTGAGTGGGTGGGTGGGTGAGTCAGTCGGTGGATGAGTGGTTGGGTGAGTGAGTGAGTGGGTGAGTGAGTGAGTGAGTGAGTGAGTGGATGAGTGAGTGGGTGAGTGAGTGAGTGAGTGGGTGGGTGAGTGAGTGGGGAGTGATTGGGTGAGAGAGGAGTGAGTGAGTGGGTGGGTGGATGAGTCAGTCGGTGGATGAGTGGGTGAGTGAGTGAGTGATTGGGTGAGTGAGTGGGGGGTGAGTGAGTGGGTGAGTGGGTGGGTGGGTGAGTGGGTGGGTGAGTGAGTGAGGGGTGAGTGAGTGGGTGGGTGAGTGGGTGGGTGAGTGGAGTGGGGAGTGATTGGGTGAGAGAGGAGTGAGTGAGTGGGTGGGTGGATGAGTCAGTCGGTGGATGAGTGGGTGAGTGAGTGAGTGATTGGGTGAGTGAGTGGGGGTGAGTGAGTGGGTGAGTGGGTGGGTGGGTGAGTGGGTGGGTGAGTGAGTGAGGGGTGAGTGAGTGGGTGGGTGAGTGGGTGGGTGAGTGAGTGGGGAGTGATTGGGTGAGAGAGGAGTGAGTGAGTGGGTGGGTGGATGAGTCAGTCGGTGGATGAGTGGGTGAGTGAGTGAGTGATTGGGTGAGTGAGTGGGGGTGAGTGAGTGGGTGAGTGAGTGAGTGGGTGAGTGAGTGGGTGGGTGAGTGAGTGGGTGAGTGGGTGGGTGGGTGAGTGAGTGGGTGGGTGGGTGGTGAGTGGGTGAGGAGGAGTGAGTGAGTGAGTGAGTGGTTGAGTGAGTGGGTGGGTGAGTGAGTGAGTGGGTGGGTGAGTGAGTGGGTGGGTGGGTGAGTGAGTGGGTGGGTGAGTTAGTGGGTGAGTGAGTGAGTGGTTGAGTGAGTGAGTGGGTGGGTGGGTGAATACGAGAGTGTCTGAGTGAATGTGTGAGTAAGTGAGTGAGTGAGTGAGTGAGTGGGGGTGGGTGAGTGGGTGAGTGAGTGAGTGGGTGAGTGAGTGGGTAGGTGAGTGGGTAGGTGAGTGAGTTGGTAGGTGAGTGAGTGGGTGAGTGGTTGAGTGAGTGGGTGAATGGGTGGGTGAGTGAGTGGGTGAGGAGTGAGTGGGTGAGTGGGTGGGTGGGTGAGTGAGTGGGTGGGTGAGTGAGTGGGTGGATGAGTGGTTGGGTGAGTGAGTTAGTGAGTGATTGGGTGAGTGGGTGGGTGAGTGAGTGGGTGAGTAAGTGGGTGGGTGAGTGAGTGGGTGAGTGGGTGAGTGGGAGATTGAGTGAGTGAGTGAGTGAGTGAGTGAGTGGGAGAGTGAGTGAGTGAGTGAGTGGGTGGGTGGGTGAGTCAGTCGGTGGATGAGTGGGTGGGTGAGTGAGTGAGTGGGTGAGTGAGTGAGTGAGTGAGTGGGTGAGTGAGTGGGTGAGTGGGTGGGTGAGTGAGTGAGTGAGTGGGTGGGTGAGTGAGTGGGGAGTGATTGGGTGAGAGAGGAGTGAGTGAGTGGGTGGGTGGATGAGTCAGTCGGTGGATGAGTGGGTGAGTGAGTGAGTGATTGGGTGAGTGAGTGGGGGGTGAGTGAGTGGGTGAGTGGGTGGGTGGGTGAGTGGGTGGGTGAGTGAGTGAGGGGTGAGTGAGTGGGTGGGTGAGTGGGTGGGTGAGTGAGTGGGGAGTGATTGGGTGAGAGAGGAGTGAGTGAGTGGGTGGGTGGATGAGTCAGTCGGTGGATGAGTGGGTGAGTGAGTGAGTGATTGGGTGAGTGAGTGGGGGTGAGTGAGTGGGTGAGTGGGTGGGTGGGTGAATGGGTGGGTGAGTGAGTGAGGGGGTGAGTGAGTGGGTGGGTGAGTGGGTGGGTGAGTGAGTGGGGAGTGATTGGGTGAGAGAGGAGTGAGTGAGTGGGTGGGTGGATGAGTCAGTCGGTGGATGAGTGGGTGAGTGAGTGAGTGATTGGGTGAGTGAGTGGGGGGTGAGTGAGTGGGTGAGTGAGTGAGTGGGTGAGTGAGTGGGTGGGTGAGTGAGTGGGTGAGTGGGTGGGTGGGTGAGTGGGTGGGTGAGTGAGTGAGGGGGTGAGTGAGTGGGTGGGTGAGTGAGTGGGTGAGTGGGTGGGTGGGTGGGTGGGTGAGTGAGTGTGGGGGTGAGTGAGACTCATCCAACCCCTGACCAGGAAATCTAAACCAAACAGCTCTACAGCTTGACAACCCGAACCGGTCTTCAGCAGCGGACACCACATCCACAATAAACACAGCCGCGCTTGTTTACAAGTGCGTTACTGCTTGTTACAGTGCATTATCCTGTACATATCATGTAATAATTGCTTGAGACTAATCAATATACAGTATAAGTGTTGGCCCTGCGATGGCCTGGCAAGCTGTACAGGGTGTCAGGGTGTACCCCACCCTCGTCCAGAGTCAGCTGAGATGGGCACCAGCCTCCCTGCGACCCTAATAAAGAATGAGCGTTTCAGAAAATGAATGAATGAATAATCAATGTTTTCACTTATTAAAATCTGTAAGGCTGCACAGTCTGCTGTTTGATAAGGAAGATACATAGAGATCATCTCAGTGATCTTATTGCTCACAAAGCAAACAGGAAAACATTCATTTATTTATTTACTGGTTCTGTAGCTCAAAACACTGACATTAAAAATGACATCAAAAATCTGACTTCCTGTTCCTCAGTTATCATCCAAATCATCCAATTAACAGATGATCTGTGTCGTGATTGGCCAACTTCATTCTGAAAAAGTGCTATTTTACAACTAATGAATATTCTTTATTTATCATTTGCACTTCAGGGTGAAAATTAACAATTGACACATTTCTGTAAAGAATGAAGTGAAAGCTGAATAAATTACTGTGGAATGTGAAAATATTAAATACTTTTAATGAGGTACTGTATAGATGTTTAAAAAGTTCGGAAGTAGAGTAAAGACATTCATACAGTTTACAAATACACAACTTTGTCAGGGTGGAATCAAACTGCAAACACAATGGGAAAGAAATTACAGAAAATAAACAAATTACAGTCTATAAACAGTACAATTCACTCAGTTCTGTTTCAATCATGATTCATTCTAAATATCATGATAATAATCATAAAAAGAAACGATCAAAATGCGAAGAAGAAAAATAACAACAATAATAAGGAGAAAAACAACAACAATAACAACAACAACAACAATGGCAGCAACAATAACAACAACAACAAGAACAACTAGACAAACAACAGTAACAAAAACAACAATAAAAGAATAATAAATATAAGGAAAAAACAATAGCAATAACAATAACAACAATGACAAGAACAATAAGAGCAACAACATCAATAATAATAAGAATAACAACAACAACAACAACAACAATAATAATAATAATAATAACAACACTACTGCGAGTAATAATAAGAATAACAACAACAACAACAACAACAACAACAACAATAATAATAATAATAATAATAATAACAATAATAATAAAAACAATAGTACTGCTAGTAATAATAATAATAATAATAATAATAACAGTACTACTACTAGTAATAATAATAACAACAAGAACAATAATAATAATAATAATAATAATAATAATAATAATAACAACAATACTACTACTAGCAATAATAATAACAAGAACAATAATAATAATAATAATAATAATAATAATAATAATAATAAAACAATAGTACTGCTAGTAATAATAAGAATAACAATAATAATAATAATAATAATAATAATAATAACAATACTACTACTAGTAATAATAATAACAACAACAAAAACAACAATAATAACAACAATACTACTACTAGTAAAAACAACAACAACAACAACAATAATAATAATAATAACAATACTACTGCAAGTAATAATAACAATAACAACAAAAATAATAATAATAATAATAATAATAATAATAAAAACAATAGTACTGCTAGTAATAATAAGAATAAAAATAATAATAATAATAATAAGAATAAGAAGAAGAAGAAGAAGAAGAATAACAATACTACTAGTAGTAATAATAATAACAACAAGAACAATAATAATAATAATAATAATAATAATAATAACAACAAGAACAATAATAATAATAATAATAATAATAATAATAATAATAACAACAATACTACTACTAGTAATAATAATAACAACAACAATAATAATAATAACAATACTACTAGTAGTAATAATAATAATAACAACAACAACAATAATAATAATCATGATAATAATAATAATAATAATAATAATAATAATAATAACAATACTACCACTACTAATAACAATTACAACAAAACAACAAAAACAACAACAACAACAACAACAATAACAATAATAATAATAATAATAATAATACTAATAATAATAATAAACATGCATGATGATACATGCAGTAAAAATGTTAATAAAATAATCATAATATAATTGTAAAATGTAAAGTAATTTAAATTGTAAATAAATTTTATGATTTCTGACTTGTACATTTGGGATGTGATGATTACAGGAAAAACAGGTTTAAATTAATCTCTATATATTAATCAATTACCTTTTTCCTAATTTTTTACTGTACATATAAGTGATATGTTAAGTAGTAGTAGTAACATGTTTATTACAAATTAAACCAATGACTAAATTCATAAATATGGGTGAAGGGGTCTGAATGTTTAATCAGTGAGTCTTGATGTTGTTTCTGGAGAAACCATTTGAAAATTGAGAATTATAAAACACTCATTATTGATTTTAATTCACTTCCTCACCTCACGATATCCCAGAAGCTTCGACACAAACTTTTGTTATTTTAAGTTTGATCAAAGCGTAAGAGTTTTAAATGTCCAGCTTTATTTTTGTGTATGAAACTGAACTGTGGTGTATCTGTTGGAATTAAAACGAGGGGAAAGAACTGAGCACCTTCAGGAATCACATCAATAAAAATCCCTGCTGTGTATAAACCCAAATATTAATATAACCTGAAGAATTTACATTTTTATGGATGCATTTTTTATTGAAAAAAAAAAGTTTTATAGTTTCTTGAGTAAACTTTTAAGTAATTGATGGGTTTTAGTACCGGGGCCACAGACAGCAACATTAAATGTTATCATTATGTAGATAAAGGAAATTAAAGAAGGAGGAGAAATGTTTCTATTGATTTATTTGTTCTTAATTTGTTTTATTGATTTATTTATATATTTATTGATTGATTTTTATGAATCCGGGTGTTGCTTGGATAGACAGATAGACAGACAGAGAGATAGATAGACTTTATTAATTCTAGATGTAATTTTACATTTCCAGCAGCATTACAGCAAAACAGCACAAATATATTCTATAAACAATTCTTCTTCTTTTCCTTTCGGCTTTTCCCTTCAGGGGTCGCCACAGTGAATCATCTGCCTCCATCTCACCCTATCCTTTGCATCTTCTTCTCTTACACCAACTGCCTTCATGTCCTCCTTCACCACATCCATGAATCGTCTCTTTGGTCTTCCTCTCGGCCTTCTGCCTGGTAGCGCCAACCTCAGCATCCTACTACCAATACAAACTTAAATTAACTACATATAGCACAAATACTTAGGAATATATATATATATATATATATATATATATATATATATATATATATAGAGAGAGAGAGAGAGAGAGAAGCATATATATTGTATATAACACATCTATGATGAGGCACCGATAGTAAAAATGTAAAGTTTGGAGAACTCGAGGCAGAGATTGTGGAAAATGAAAGAAAGTCTAAGAACTGTATATAATAGTGTATATAATAATGTATATAATAATGTATATAATAGTGTATATAATAGTGTATATAATACTGTATATAATAGTGTACATAATAATGTATATAATAGTGTATATAATAATGTATATAATAGTGTATATAATACTGTATATAATAGTGTATATAATAATGTATATAGTGGTGGTCTAGTGGTATAGGGCTGGATCGCTGATCCAAAGGTTGGGGGTTCAAGTCCCACTCTCCACAAGGTTGTCACTGTCCCCCCCAGTGCAGCTAACTGGGTTATCAAAGGCGGGCCATGTCTGTCACTGTCTATGGTGAGAGGCATGTAAAAGAATCATTGCTGACATTCGTAAAGAGTAGATGCAAAGTCGTCAGCGTGTTTCTGTCCCTTGTTAAAAAGGGTTGTGACAGGAAGGGCATCCGACATAAAAAAACCTCTGCCAAATCAAACGTGCGAATCAAATGATTCGCTGTGGCGACTCCCGAGTAAAAGGGAAAAAGCCGAAAGGAAGACAGACAGTGTATATAATACTGTATATAATAGTGTACATAATACTGTATATAATAGTGTATATAATAGTGTATATAATAGTGTACATAATAGTGTATATAATACTGTATATAATAGTGTACATAATAGTGTATATAATACTGTATATAATACTGTATATAATACTGTATATAATAGTGTATATAATAGTGTAAATAATACTGTATATAATACTGTATATAATACTGTATATAATAGTGTATATAATAGTGTATATAATACTGTATATAATAGTGTATATAACAGTGCATATAATACTGTATATAATACTGTATATAATAGTGTATATAATACTGTATATAATAGTGTATATAACAGTGCATATAATACTGTATATAATACTGTATATAATAGTGTATATAATAGTGTACTTAATAGTGTATATAATACTGTATATAATACTGTATATAATAGTGTACATAATACTGTATATAATAGTGTATATAATAGTGTATATAATAGTGTATATAATAGTGTATATAATACTGTATATAATAGTGTATATAATAGTGTATATAATACTGTATATAATAGTGTATATAATAGTGTATATAATAGTGTATATAATACTGTATATAATACTGTATATAATAGTGTATATAATACTGTATATAATAGTGTACATAATACTGTATATAATAGTGTATATAATAGTGTATATAATACTGTATATAATAGTGTATATAATAGTGTATATCATACTGTATATAATACTGTATATAATAGTGTATATAATACTGTATATAATAGTGTACATAATACTGTATATAATAGTGTATATAATAGTGTATATAATACTGTATATAATAGTGTATATAATAGTGTATATAATACTGTATATAATACTGTATATAATAGTGTATATAATAGTGTATATAATACTGTATATAATAGTGTATATAATACTGTATATAATAGTGTATATAATACTGTATATAATAGTGTACATAATACTGTATATAATAGTGTATATAATAGTGTATATAATACTGTATATAATACTGTATATAATAGTGTATATAATACTGTATATAATAGTGTATATAATACTGTATATAATAGTGTACATAATACTGTATATAATAGTGTATATAATAGTGTATATAATAGTGTATATCATACTGTATATAATAGTGTATATAATAGTGCAGATTTACAGTCTAGTACAGAGATGAACAAAATTCTGGTGTAAAGATTCGTGTGCAGATTTAGGTGCAGGGTGGGCTGTAAGAGCTGATGGTGCCACTGCGCTTTTATTGACCTGATCACTGGCTGTCCAGGGCCAACAATTTAAAAAGACCAGAGTGAAGTCCAGAGTGAACATGTTTGTGCAGGTTAAGGTGTGTGGTGTGCGGTGAGTGGTGCAGTTCGGGGTGGGTTGGGGGGACGACGACGAGGGGTTATGATGTAAATTGGACACACTGGAAGTGAATTTGAAACTAGATTGAAAGAGATTTGTGGAACATCTCAGCACTGAAGAACTCAGATGGGACTAGCAGGTCACTTTTTTCCCCTGTCTTTCGAGCAGGATTATAATAAAGGTTGAGCTAGCGCTTCTTTGGATCTCTTAATGGTGACAGTGATAAAAATGATTAAGAAGTTTACAACAAAAAATTTTAAGTGGAGAAGAATTTTTTATGCACTGATATAAATAACAATTTTAATTTCTTCCTTTTTTTTTTCTTTTAACTGTGGTTCATTTTTTTCTTTTTGGAATAGTATACACTGATTGAGCTTTTTAAGCCCAGGTTCTATAATTCTGTATATTCTACACTTTCAGTGATAAGTATAATTTAAAGAATATCAGTTAGTTGTGATTTTGTTGTTGTTGTTGTTGTTGCTGTTTGTTTTGTTTATTTTACTGAAATCATGTTATCTGAGACTTAAAGTAAGAATTAAAGTCGGTGTCACATTGTAAAATATGTAATTATGGAGATTATACTGAAGCCCCTGTATTAATCTGCCCCCCACCCACCACCACCACCACCACCCCCACCACCACCACCCCCACCACCACCACCACCACCCATTTAATTTGAAACTCTTGTTTTTGAGACAAATCTGTTTCAGGGCTTCCACTCTAAAAGTTTATTGTGATTTGCTGCCACCTAGCGCTCGAGTGCTGTAACTCCGCTTTTATGCACCAGGTCTAGAAAAGGCTAGATAGAAACCAATCCAAATAGGTACAGTACTTTAGATTCTAAAGTTTAGAAAGTGCTATAGATCCGGAAAGAGTCTCACTTCAAACTGACCAGAAATGTGTCTTTTAAATGTTTTTTTAACACTGAAAAAAACAGAACATAGTTTCAGAAAATACAAAACAAAATGCAAAATAATACAGATTTTCCTTGTTTTAATCTGATTTTTTTCTTTGTTTTAAATCACTATCATAAAAATCTTCAGTATTCTACTTACTCTATGGCGAGACAAGAATGCGTCATTTATTTATTTGCTAATATTCGGGGAAAGTTGCCTGATGAGGAAGTTGAGCTCAGTTCGAATGATTTTTGTGGATGTTTAGTAAAAATCATCGATAGAGGGCGCTGTGTCACATCCTCAGGCATTCATTTATTCATTCATTTACCGAGCCGCTTTGTCTTTTAAGAGGGTCGCCTATCTCAGCCAATTTTAGGCGAAGGCGGGGTACATCCTGAACAGCTCGCCAATCCGTTGCAGGACCAACGCACACATGCACACACTTTCATATGTAGGGGCAATTTGGAACAGCCAATTATCCTACGCCATGTCTTTGGGCCGTGGAAGGAAACCGGATGTCCGAGAACATGTAAAATCATCTCAGAAATGCTCTCGCTGAGGTCAGGACCCAGGAACCCAGGACCTTCTTGCTCCAAGACAGATGTGCAAACACTAAACAACTGTGCTGCTGCATCTGAGAAAAGCAAAATATTTAAAAACAAAGTTTTCCAAAGTCTTGGTGAGACTCAAACGGTTGTGTTTGAGAACATTACATATTCACCAAAAACAAAGCAAACAAACAAATATAATTATATTGCTTCTGATACGATGCAAATCAGCATCGTTCTGTTTTCATCAAAGTAACAAAGAGCGCTGGACGACAACATGGAACTTCTTCTTTTCCTTTCGGCTGCTCCCTTCAGGGGTCGCCACAGCAAATCATCCGCCTCCATCTCACCCTGTCCTCTGCATCTTCTTTTCTGACTCCAACGACCTTCATGTCTTCCTTCACCGCATCCATCCTACGGACCCGCCTCCCACCTCTCCTTCTTCGACGTCTTCGACCAACAGTAGTCCAATTTCCATCAGCACCCTGTTGATTGACAGCTCTGATGGCGGTCGTTGTTAACCCGGGCCTCGACCGATCCGGTATGGGGGTAATACTTCTGATTTGCATCATAAAGGTTTGGCATTGGTTTTACGTCAGATGCCCTTCCTGACACAACCCTCTGCATTTCTCCGGGCTTGGGACCGGCATGAGGGGGAGAGACACTGGTTAGTGCGTCGCGTCCCGTCCCCCCCCCCCCCCCATGGCTGCATTTGACGACAACATGGAACAAAACCTTCAATTTGTTCATCAGTCTGCTGGACATGAGTCGTAATGAAGGACATTCAGTAGCTCTGGGGAGCATAAGGAGGTCACCAGCTTCTATTATTTCCACTGTCACCCTTTGAGATATTTGGAAGCATATAATACAATGAGTTACTGATCCAAAAGTCAGTAGTTCATTCCCCAGCATCACCACTGTTGGGCCCGTGAGCAAGGCCCTGAACCCTCAATTGCTCAGTTGTATTAAAAAAAAAAAAAGGGATGCAAGTTACTCCGGATATGAGTGTCTGCCAAATTCTGTAAAAATTTATCACAAATGTCTACAATATGCACATCTGTCCCTTTTTTTTTAATACCACTTTTCCACTGAAGGTCGCAGGCGAGCTCACGCCCCTTGAAAAGTGTCTTTGAGTAAATGGAATGACAGGTATAGCATGCATAGGTGGGAGGGTTAATACAGGGCCAACACAGCGGAACAAACACTTATTTGCGTTCACACCGATGAACAATACAGAGTAGCCTCTTGACCTAATCTGCGTATCTTTGGATTTGGGAGGAAACCAGCATACCCAGAGGAAACCCAGACAGGTATTTAGAACAGCAACTCCGAACAGAAAGCTCTGGTCAAGTGGCAGATGTGAACCGAGAACCTTCTTGGTGTGAGATGATGGTGATTACCAGTGTACCACCATACCTCAGTGTGCACATGTAAACGTACACGATCGTATCAAATGATCTTCTAGCAGTTTTTGAGGGAGTTTTTTTCATGCCACTATTGTCGCGGGGGTTGCTTATATGGGATGTGAAGGGGTTGTGGAATATTTTTAAACCCTTCTGTACTTTGTAAACTCCCACTTTTACTGTATAAAGTTCCTTTGTTGCAATATCAATTGTAAAAAAAAAAGCAATACAAATAAAACTGAATTGAAATTTTCAAGGCCAGAGACATCAAGTAAATAATTTATATATATATATATATATATATATATATATATATATATATATATATATATATATATATATCTTCTTCTTCTTTTCCTTTCGGCTTTTTCCCTTTCTTGGGAGTCGCCACGGCGAATCATCTGATTTGCACGTTTGATTTGGCAGTCGGATGCCCCTCCTGTCACAATCCTTTTGCAAGGGACATTAACACGCTGACTGCTTTGCAGCTACTTTTTACGAAAGTCAGCAATGGTTCTTTTACATGAACCTCACTTCATAGACAGTGAGAGACATGGCCCGCCTTTGATATGTGGCAGCCGTGGCCAAACGGTTAGAAAAGCAGGCTTGGGACATAAAGAGCCTTGCTTTAATTCCCAAACCAGAAGAAAAAATGTATGGGTGATATGGAGTGGGGTGAGCAGCAAATTCCCAGTCTCATGGCTGAAGCGACCTTTGAGAAAGGCAACCAACCTTCAAATGCCCTCGAAGTGCAGCAATGAGTGGCAGCTCACTGCTCCAAATGTGTGTGTGCCCTCACCCGGGATGTGCCAAATGAACAGCCAAACTTTCTCTTGAAGGATTACTACTATATATATATATATATAAATAAATACACACACACACACACACACACACACACACACACACACACACACAACTGACGTATACGTATATGTGTACATGAGAGATTTCCTTTCGGCTTTTTCCATTTATCAGGGGTCGGCACAGCGAATGATTCGCACGTTTGATTTGGCATAGGTTTTTACGTCAGATGCCCTTCCTAACACAACCCTTTACCAAGGGACAGAAACACGCTGACGGCTTTGCAGCCTATATACACACACACACACACACACACACACACACACACACACACACATATATATATATATATATATATATATATATATATATATATATATATATAGAGTGTCATAACAGTAGTTGTGAGCACGCTCACCTCTCAGGAAGAAGGTTCTTGGGTAAGAATCTCAAGGGCCAGGGCTCAGCCATTTCTGTGTGTCCTGTGTTTTAATTTTTCTCTCTGTGCTTGCATGGGTTTCCTCCAGGTGCACTGGTTTCCTCTGATCGTCCAAAGATGTGCACGTGTGTGTGTGTGTGTTGCCCTGTGCTGGTCTGGCAAGCTGGCAGAATGTATTACATATATACATTCATACATATATATATATATATATATATATATATATATATATATATATATATATATATATATATCATCCAACACGTAAATACATTCAATTCTAATTACAAAATATACAAAATATTTTCAGTGTTTTATAAATATTTTTATATGTGCATTCATGTGGGGGGGAAAGTATGACACCAACAACAACAACAATAATAATAATAATAATAATAATAATACTCCGAGGAAGAAACAATGATTACAACGAGTGGGGAAATGAATCGTAATGATTACAGTCAGGTAGTGCAAGTACTTGTATTTTGTCGAGTCTTGACCCGGAAGTAGAAAGTTATGGTCTCATTCGGTTAAAAACTGTTGTATTTTCAATATCACTTGCACTTATATATATTATATGCAGTATATATTGGGGAGAAATCATTGATTTTTTTTTTAATTATTTTTTTTTTCGAGGTGGAATTAAATTTGAATGTTTTTTCAGAAATTAAACGGTTATAAACAAGGGAAGAGATGAAGACAGTACTGATGGTGGCTGAAAAGCCTTCTTTGGCTCAGTCTATCGCCAAAATCCTGTCTAAAGGTGAGTGAGATCGCAAATAAAGCTGTTTGATTACTGTGTGAATTTGTATATTTGAATCAATAATGTGCGAGTCTTAGCTGGCTGGTTATTAATGTGTGACTTTCAACTCCAAAGGAAAAAAAATTAAATAAGGTTTAAAGCTTTGAATCTATATTAGAATATTTTCTGTTAAGCAGCGGATTCGAATTCATGTGTAGAACAGCAGAAACACAAATGATCACAATTAAAAATACACTGAATATCAGAAAGTAGAGGCTGTGGCTGATTTCTTTCAATCCCAAACTGTAGAGCCATGCAGAATAAAGAGGCTGTTTCTCAATGTCAAGTTCCCCAAACTCATACTGCCATATCCCATTCTATTTGCCTTCACAGTAAAGTATCTCCACATTCAATTTATACACATGCTGTTTCTTTTTACTCACTTTCCACACTGCTTAATCCTGTCAGAGTCGCACAGGGAGACTGGAACCTATCTCATTCGACAATGGGCGAAGTAGGGGTACAGCATGAACGGCTCACCAGGGACAGCCACACGTACAACCATTTACACTCACTCTCACCTTGGAGCAATATAGAGCAGCCAGTGAGCCTGATGTGCATGCCTTTGGACTGTGGGAGGAAATCAGAGTCCCTGGAGGTGTGAGCAGACCACATGAGCACATGGTGATCATGAAAACTCCTCACAGAAACACCTGAGCCTGTGACTGATTTCATCACATACACAGAACTATTTATTTAAATATTTTTAAGTGTCTTTACCTCTTTTATTCCTTCACGTGTAATACGTAATGTAAATATGATGTGTTCTATGCTTTCATTGTTGTTTTAGTATTTAGCCCTTAGGAGAAGAGGCAGTTCGCTGAGAAGTCTGTCTGTCTTCCTTTCGGCTTTTTCCCTTCTTTTTTTTTTTTATTCGGGAGTCGCCACAGCAAATCATCTGATTCGCACGTTTGATTTGGCAGAGGTTTTTACGTCGGATGCCCTTCCTGTCACAACCCTTTTAGCAAGGGACAGAAACACGCTGATGACTTTGCAGCTACTATTTACGAAAGTCAGCAATGGTTCTTTTACATGAACCTCTCACCATAGACAGTGAGAGACATGGCCCGCCTTTGATATCCCAGTTAGCCGCACTGGGATGGGGGGGGGGGGGGGGGCAGTGACAACCTTGTGGAGAGTGGGACTCGAACCTCCAACCTTTGGATCAGCTATCCAGCGCCCTATATCACTAGACCACCACTGCCCAAGAGTTTGTCTCACTGAGCAGATCAAATCAAAATAAAGTTTATTATTTTTACTATTATTATTATTATTATTATTATTATTATTATTATTATTATTATTATAGGTCTAGAGTTCACTTTATCAGATGATCCTGTGCATCCAAAACCAAGGGAAATGAAGTAGCGCACTGTGCATAAAATAGGTAATAAAAAATAGTAAATAATATGAAAGCAGTAAATATCAGAAAAGAAAATTTCAGATTGTGTACACTATCTATGGCACAATGGACCGTTGTTTGTGCAGGTTTTCATATTTAATCAAGAAATATGCACACCTTACACCTGTTTTAATCACTGATTAAAAAATAAAGATTCAAATGTACATTAGGGTGGCAGCCATCTTGGTGAGACCACTTTGCTTTAAGATCTCACACTGGAGCTGTTGAAAGCCAATCCAGCTCAAAATTCTTGTAAATATTACTGCTGTCGGTCAGGATGCATAAATTAATATAACTTTACCAATATTTTCACTGATATTTGTCATTTAAATTCAATTTAAAAAGTTCATAGATAAAATGTGGGGGGAAAACAAAGGGTTGAAAATAAGTACAGTACAGTGATCCCTCGCTACTTCACGCTTCAGTTCCTGCGGCTTCAGTGCATCACGGGTTTTTCAAAAATATTAATCAAAAAATTAAAAAATAAGGAAATTAAGGAAAAATAGGGGAAAGGTTAAGGAAAGTGCCACAAAATAAGGCCAATTATGCAAAAATACCCCAAACAAACAGAAACAAAAAAACAACCCAAAACCCCCCAATAAAACTACTTGCATTTTTATGTGAGGTGCGTATCCGAGTGTGTGAATATTTATATTTAATTTACATTTTTTGCATTATTTTTTGAATGTTTCATTGTTATTATAAGCATTTATAGCATTGAATATGTATTTATTGATATTATATGCACATATACATGTATGTATACATAGGAGGCAGTGGTGGTCTAGTGGTATAGGGCTGGATCGCTGATCCAAAGGTTGGGGGTTCGAGTCCCACTCTCCACAAGGTTGTCACTGTCCCCCCCAGTGCGGCCAACTGGGTTATCAAAGGCAGGCCATGTCTGTCACTGTCTATGGTGAGAGGCATGTAAAAGAACCATTGCTGACTTTCGTAAAGAGTAGCTGCAAAGTCGTCAGCGTGTTTCTGTCCCTTGCTAAAAGGGTTGTGACAGGAAGGGCATCCGACGTAAAAACCTCTGCCAAATCAAACGTGCGAATCAGATGATTCGCTGTGGCGACTCCTGAGTAAAAGGGGAAAATGCCGAAAGGAAGACAGACATACATGTATGTATACGTCAGTCAGGGGGGTCGATCCTACTTCGTGCAAATCCAGCATCTCCAGAGGGTCTCGGTCCCCATTAACCGCGAAAAGTGAGGGATCAGTGTACTGTATTTCAATTTTTAAAATCTTTTGTTCTATGCTATTTGAGAATAGCTTTCTACATTAAAGTGGTCTCACCAATCGGGCGCCAGTCTGGCTTCAGGTTTTTCCACATGCAAACAATACAATACACAATCCAATCGCTTTCTTAGATCATTGGTTCACACAGGAGGAAGGTGTGGCTACCACTTGGTTGAAGTCTTTATGGAGGAGGATGGACAATCCTTGCTCTAGGCATGAACTTTGACATTTTCCAGAAGTTGCTTAAAACCTCTTTCCAGACCAAATTTACCTTGTTTAATTCTTCTCCATATGGATGGATGCTGGCTGCCAGGAATGTATTGTTACTTACTCATGTCCGAATTAAACTAGGCATAAATACACCTTAGGACCGTGAAAGCAGATATGAAGACAATACTGTATATTGATCTATAGGGCTGTGAGGATGTTATCAGTCGACCTGGGTTATGCTCCTGTCCTGAACCACTTCTCCAAGTGCTTATGGAGTTGGTCTCACCTTTGCTGCTGCAACAGTCTCCAGACACTTGGGATAAGGTTCCCATCCAGCCATAAGACCATTACTCAGCTTGGGTCCCCGTTTATTCTTAAAATGTTTAGTGGAGTGCAGGTCAGTACTCTGTGCTGGACACTTGAGTTCCTCCAGGCCAGCCATGGCAAACCAGATTCCATTTTTACTCAGTAGAATTGTACCCTGTGGTATGATGTGTCTAGACCCTGGAGTAATTGTTTGCTTCCAGTTTTGTGGAAATAGCTTTGAGAAGAGCCACACATGGGTGTGATGGTCAGGTGTGCACATACTTTTGGCCATATAGTGTAGAAATGAATTATGGAATGAAATAATGATTCAGTTCTCTCTCCCATCACTGCTGAAGAACTATGAAAGTGTAGGGTTCACAATAAAAGTTTTATGGTATATTTATATAGGTTTGGGTGCTGGGCTCATGATCAAAAGGATATGGGTTCAAATCCCTGTCATACTCCACTGTGCTAAGATTCCGAGGCCAGGTCTTGCCCACAAGTGTTCCCCTGTTCACCCTGGGTCTGTAACCTGTGATGGGCTTGCTTCCAGGCTGAGCTCCTAGTCCAGGGGTCAGCAACCCGCAGCTCCGGGCCCGCATGCGGCTCTTTCACCTCTCTGGTGCGGCTCTGCGGCTTTTCAAAATAATGTTGTACTTTACGGTGGCCGACGGGTACACCACAAACATCAACTGCAAAAAGAAAATGCCTCCTATTTACTCACATCGGAAGCACTGCAGGCTTCCAGAGAGTTAAACCAGCTTTCATCTGAATGATGGGAGAATCTTTCTAAGACCGAGTCCTGCAGCGGTCGGGTACCCTTTCAAAAATGCTCTTTTAATGTTGAAAATTACATAGATGAAAATTATCAGTCACGGGTGTGGGCGGATATTTATTTGGTGTGGGCGGGGTGATTTTGTGTGCATCATTATATGAATCAGCTACATTGAGAGTCTCAGTGTTTTTGATCTGCTATGTTGGTGGATTTCCAAATTCTTGTGCTCATGGCAAGGAGTGTTCTCACCATCAGTCCATGCAACCCTCAGGTTGAGCCCAACCCCCAGGCCTGGCTCCAGGGGGGACCCCGGTGACCCGCGTCCGGGCAAAAGAAACTATGTCCTTGGTTTCCGATTATTCACCATAGAGGTCTTTTAAACCGCACTTCATCTGGACCTTCACTTAGGACCTGTTTGTCTTGGGTGACCCTACCAGGAGCATAATGCCCCAACAACATAGCTCCTATTATCATTAGGACATGTAAACCCCACCACCACGATAAGGTGGTAATTCAAGGAGGGGCCTATATCTTTTTACACTTGAGCCTAGTGGGTCATCAGGCCAGTGCTTATCCCTGGTTTCCATAGCGTGATGCTACCAGCAGTTCAACTCCTCCTGGATGGGACACTAGTCCATCGTAGGTTACCTTCCCAGTATATTTTTACTGGTACCCATTTATACTGCCGGGTGAACAGAGGCACACTTGTGGTTAATACTTTGCCCAGGGGTCATAGCACAGTGGGAGTCTAACTGGATTTCGAACACACAACCACCTGATCATGAGCCCAGCACCCTAACCACTACGCCACCGGTTCCACATACATAAATATAGAGACTATATATAAAAAGAGACCAATAGATTCTCATTTGTATGCTTTATTATCGTTTAGCTTTCAGCAGATCACTACCGCTACAAGCGTATCGAGGACAGTGCATTTCTGAAAAATAGAACGACCTTCGCTTTTTGATACAGTCGAGTCGAACCAGTAAGTTTCTTAATCATAATAAATGAATAACCTGACAGGTCATATTTAGATCAGTCGTGCTGTAGCACATATACAGGCGATGTTAACAGACTCGAACTCCATGGAATGATGCAGGCATTCGGGGTTTCTCCTGAGTACTGGGATCTTGATGGCGATAGGGATGCTCTCCACACTGAGGCTGCTGTCCACGCCGTTACAGGAGTGTTTTGTGAGGCACACGGCTTCGTTGATGACTTGTGGCACACGATTCAAATCGATCCTTTCGCTGCAGATGAGAAGAAGGCAGAATTGGAAACGTAACGAAGTCTGCAAGGTGTGGGGAGTAGGCTGGTTAGAAAAAGGGCTTGTGACCAAAATGTGTGAAAAACTACAAAGGCAGACTGATGAGCTCAGTCACACTCTTACTGCAATAATATATATATATATATATATATAGAGAGAGAGAGAGAGAGAGATATAGATATATATATAAAATATATAATTTTTTTTTTTTTTAAACATGTTTTGGAGTTGATTGTGAGCAAATTTTACATTTTACACACTAAATAATTCGTGACTATTCAGCTAATGGTATAGTTGAAATGTTATCCATGTACGCTACTTACTAGTATCTTCTCCTTCTCCGTTTGGCTTTTTTCCTTTTTTAGGGGTCGCCACAGATATCATTCATTTTATAATAACTACTTTATTGAAGGGAATAAAAATAAAGGAACGAATGACGTAATCCTGGTCTCGAAAATGTAAAGTGCACCATAGCTATAGACATGGGGTTTGAGTTTCCGCAAATCTGCCCAATTCTATATACAGTATATTATTCCACGTGCAACAGTTTCAGCTCGATACATAGACTGTGTACATGTCTGTCATCATTCATGCAAGATTTGATGCTAAAGCCATAATCTAACAAATGTAGCAAAGCACTGGAATGGACCGTGTTACTAAAGGGTTAATGTAAAAAATACTACAGTCGGCCTTCTACCTACGAAAACTTCCGAAACAACTTCTTCTTACGAAAAGTGGCAAACCCGCCATTCAAAAATTTAAACGCACCATCCAAACATTAAAACGCGCCATTCAAACAATGCGCGAGTTGCTCTCTCATTGGCTGTCTCCCAACATCCCGCCCCCGCTGGCCTCTCATTGGCCAGGAGGGAGCTGAACTGTACCCATTCCTGTACCCATAGTTCCTGTTTGTCACACGCGTGAAGGAGAGTTGAACAGGACTGTTGGCTCGTGAGGTTTTTTTGAGAGTGATCATTGCAGCGTTATATTTCGTTATACATCATGGACCCCAAGAAAGTGATTCCCGGTGACACCGAAAAGAAGAAGCGGACTCCGTTATCAATTAAAGTGAAGCAGGAGATATTAAAAAAAAATACGAAAGTGGGATGTGGTTGAGCGAAATCGTAAAGGAGTTTGGCCGAAACCCCTCTACAATCAGGACGATATTGAAGCAGAAGGAAACCTTAAAAGCAGAGATACAGTGACGGAGGCAATTATTTCAGAAAAAGCAACCGCCATGTTTAAGGACCTCTTGAAGGAGGGTGGGGGTGAGGGTTCTTCACACCAGCAACCCCCGGACTTTAAAGCGTCGCATGGGTGGTTCGAGAGATTTTTAAAAAGGTAAATAATTTCTTTTACTTTTAACACATTTCATACAAAATTGGTGTAGTTTTATAATTTTTAAAGGGTTTATGGGGCAGTTTTGGGAGCCTTGGAACGAATCACGCGTTTTACATGTAAAATGCAGCTCTACTTACAAAAACTCCAGGTTACGAAAAAGGCACTGGAACGGATTAATTTCGTAAGTAGAGGGCCGACTGTATTTAGTTTTTAGGTCGTCAGGATTTATTTTTAAATAAAATTCTGATCTTGTGATCTGTTTTCATTCTGCTGACTAGATTTGGGATTTTATTTCACTACTGGAAGTGGATTACTGTGCTATAGGGCGCTGGATCGCTGATCCTAAGGTTAGGGGTTCTAATTCCATTCTCCACAAGGTTGTCACTGTCTCCCCACCAGTGGCGCTAACTGGGTTATCAAAGGCCGGCCATGTCTCTCACTGTCTATGGTGAGAGGTTCATGTAAAAGAACCATTGCTGACTTTCGTAAAAAGGAGCTGCAAAACCGTCAGTGTGTTTCTGTCCCTTGCTAAAGCGTTGAGTCAGGAAGGGCATCCGCCGTAAAAACCTACACCAAATCAAATGTGCGAATCATTCGCTGTGGCGACCCCTGAAAAAGGGGAAAAGTCGAAAGGAAATCTCTCATTGGAAGTGGACTACTGTGATACTATTGGAAGTGTCCCCTGTGATATCGGAGTACAGCACTAACTAACAGTCTGGTCCTGTCCCAGTACTCACACATAGGTCCACGCTGCCAGGCTGCGCTCGTTCAGGTGACTGGGCAGGCTGGTAACTTGAGAGTAGTAATCTGTCAGGCTGCGTATACAGGAGGGAGTTACTGCATCGTCCACCGCACAACCCATGTTCGGACTGCTCAGGTTTGGTTCTACCAACATCAGCAGGGTCAGAGTGAAGGTAACCAGGAGCTGTGTGATAGAGAAAGGGTGAGCGAGAACAACAGAACAGGAATAATTGTGTTAGTATGTGATACACAGGGACATAAGGAAATTGTTTATGGTTTAGTTTTACGTTTTTCATTGGGGGACATATTATCCCTAATTTGCGGTCTGGATAATGTCTACTAGTGTATAAACTACAGAGGAATGGTGCAATCTGATTGGCTGAACATATTATCGGTATCTTCGGTTGATAATGCTTGAATCACAACGAGGGATTTTTACTGTAACTTGGGACACTTGGCATTCTATTATTCTTTCAAATGGAGGGAAATAAACTATAAAATCTTATTATAGTTCACTTTTTCTTTGATTCTGTGTCGTATGTACTAAAACCTTGAATGAGTTTAAAAACACACTGTTACATGGACGCGTGACGCTCACATGGTTGTCATGGCTAAATATGTAAAAATAAACTATAAAAATCTTGAGTTTTTGGAAGACGGGTTTAAAAAGGTAGCATCACACATCGATTCTGTAGCTTCCCTGCATCTGACATGATTTTATACATTTAAAACAAAACAAATATAAATGAAAGTCATTATACAATAATGAGCTTTTTTTTTGCTCATGTTCATGAGTAGTATATACGAAATCTATTATAAAATTATAACTACAGGCATTATATACATGTATAATAATTTATGTAATATAATGACTGACCAATCAGACTGCACCACCCCATTTACTATATGCTGAAATAATATATAACTGTTATTATGATAATTGCAATTAAAAAAACAAGTTGTGTAGAACGTTTTAATCCCGTCATGTTATCGTATTATACATGCATCCGTTTCTTTAGATTTTTCACTAATTGCTGTATGATTTTAGTGTTTTCTTTAAATTCAGAGCTTCGCAACACTTTTCCTGCACCTTCAAGTGTTTTCCTTGCTCCGAATGTACCTGATTCGGCAGACCCGGCTCTCAGACCTGTACCGGGCCTTGGGTCATATGGTACCAGGCACTCAGAAAGGCTGATTTAAAAAAAATTCTGAAATCTATTTTATTTTGAAAATCCGCCCATCTCGGTCACCTGATGCAATACATCAAAAATAAACCTGCAAAAATGAATACAAAAGCAAACGCCTTTGTAGAGTTTCCCACTAATTCAGTCAGATGGTGACTTGTATTTTTACACGTTTTGTTTTTAGTTGTTTATATGCTGGTCTGTGAAAATATTGTTTTACATGAAACTGGTCCATCATACAAAAAGGTTGGAGACCACTGGGATAGAAGGTTCTCCAGGACCATAAAATATCAGCTGTTCATCATAGGAATGAGTCTGGGAGGTAAAGGGGGAAAAAAAGGTATTTAAACGATTTTGGTAAAAAAAGGAAAAAATCTAGCAATATCATTTATGAAATGTTTACGGTACATTTCATCAAGATGATGATTTTATTACATTTATAAATCTGTCAAGGCATCACATCAACTGTGAAATAAATAAACATAAAATATATTTGAAAAAAATTAAATAGCTTAAAAATAAATAGCAGAAAATGTAAAAATAAATACTTTGTGGACTTGTAACAGAAAGTTTTCTTCACATTTTAAAAATGTTAAATCCAAATTTTAAAAATATATATGAAAAATAAAGATATATATGATTCTGTATTGATGATATTAATAAATAGTGTGAAACTAGCTAAGATGAAAGTAATGCTCTGAAGTTTTTCAGAATATATATACAGTGATACCTCTGCTCACGAACATAATTGGTTCCCAGAAAGTGTGTGTGAGGCGAAAAGTTCGTCTTCCGAACATTTATTTCCCATAAGAAACCATTAAAATGAGAATAATCCGTTCCCAGGTCCCCATAAAACATAATTTTCTACTAAATAAGCCTTAAAACTACACAATAATATACCTTATTTTATGTATAATAAATGTCTATTGTATTGTAATTAAAGAAATAAACTGTACTGTATAATAAAGTGGTTTTATTTACCTTTGTGATGGTAGTTGATGGCTTGATGGAATGGAGTGGGAGGAGGAGGGAGGGAGGGACTTACTGTTTGGAAGGAGTGTTTGGAAACGCCTACTGTTTGGAAACACGCATAGCCACACACCCACCCTTAATAGCTTCCTTGTTCTTAAGGATGGTAGCAATGGTAGACTTAGCGTACTGGTACTGGGACGCTGAGTCACACAAACGCACACCTCGTTCGTGTTTTTCAATGATCTCCGCCTGTGGTGGGGTCTTTTTCGGTCCCATAATAGCAAAAGTACACTCAATATGGTCCAAAATGTCTATCAAACACAAACCACTTCCGCACTCAAAGAAAGGGGGTGACGAACTGTGACGCCGTGAGCGTGCGTCAACTTCTCGTGGCCGCCACCGTGGCGCTGTTCGACCGCGTGGTTTGGTTCGTCCGCCGAAAACTAGTTCGTCAGCAGAGACTATATGCTCGCAAATTTAATGTTCTTGAGGTGAAAAGTTCGTGATCTTAAGCGTTCGTCAGCGGAGGTTTTACTGTGTATATATATATATTTTTTTTTTTTTTTTCGTGTATTTTCTGAAATATAAAACAATATTTAGTAGTCAATAAATGTGGATGCTGTGCACGAAAGACTAAATTCGAAACATCATTGTGTTACATAAAAAGTCCAAGAGTTCCAAACATAATTATTATGATTATAAAGAGACTTACTATATTAAAGACCTGATATACAATCACAAAAAAACCACAACCCCAGCTAGAACTATTCATCCCACTGTCCTCCTGTAAACTCTTTACGTTTAATTACTGATTGCGTAATAAGACGTATTATAGGGGACCAGTACCGCTGATTCTCTGTCAAACAAAATGCCACTCACTCAAGTGTAGAGTTCATGATGCGCACAGACGCATCAGAAAATCTTGAAGTCCATCCCGAACACGGAGTACAGCAGAGTCTCTTACCTGTTGCATGGTGTTCTGTAGCGCGGACGCTGAAGGACGGTGTCTGGCCGTTTAGGTGCCTGGAGTTAGAACTGCAGTCAGTTTGAGAACGAAGGCGAAGCTGATGCGGTATCCTTCCTATTTATGTCATGTGTTCTGAATAGGGTCCACCTGAGGTAAAAAAAAAAAAAAAAGAAAAGAAAAAGTAGAAAGGATGGTCAGGTCACTTCTCATTCCTCATTTTGGCCCCTAATTTGCAAATGAGATGCTCAACCTTGAGTGAGGCATGATAGCAGAGCATTAACTCAGGACTATGAGTCAGCCTCATTCATTTCTTTGACTTTATATGAATGGAGTGAGGGATGGGGATGATGGACGCTGCACTTTCACTCGTTCACCCGTTCACTCACTGGACTTCTGGATAGTGCGGAACGGAAACTGTCTGTTTTGGTCATGAGCAGATCAATCATGCATACGTATTTTTCTTGGGGTGATACACCCCGCCCTTGACCCGACTCATCCTTCCATCCTAAAGCAAGCCCATTCACTATGGAGTAGTTCTGTATGTGTTTTATCTTATTATCAGTTACTTTTTTGCTGAGTATAAAGGTTTTTTGTTTAAACTATCCCAGCTCACAGGTTTAGGAACTTTTATTCACCAGTTTTACATCATGTTTTGATTCTGTGTCTGTTTACAATAACAACACGTAGACATAGCATGACCAGAGGAACTGTCATATGCACATGCTATAATATGGAAGTTCAAAACTGATTCATAGATGGTAGAAAACCAAGCGTTTAAAAATAAGAGAAGACCTGTTTTCAGGAGAATTACTGTATAGTACTGTATAGCGCCCAGGGCGCTTTAAAAATTGGAGTGGGTGGGCGCTTATTAAAATGTTACCAGCGGAGTGGAACGATAAGTGCTTATTACCATCAAGGTAGAAAACATGAATAATAACAGAACAATAAAAGAGTTTTACTGGTATTTTTGTTATTCATTTTGTGGTATCAGCCAAACTACTTACATGAAAGCTGAAAATAAACAGAAAATGGCATAATTAAAAAAAACAAAAAACTTTTCCTTCCATTACTTTTCCCTCCTGGTTCTGTTCCTTTAAACATTTTTCCCGGAAGTAAAATCGAGCCAATCAACACGAATGTCTACTTTAGCACATGGCATATTGAACCAATCAACACGAACATAAACAAAAGCACATGGCCAGGAAGGTCTTTAAATTTATGAAGTTAGTGAGCAGGAGAATCGGGTGAAAAATCCTCATCACTTTCTGATTGGTCCATATCTGGCTCATCGCTCCATTCATTCAGAGCATCCCATAGTTTTGCTGTAGTAGTTTCGAATGGTTCATCGGTTGTTGGACATTTATCAAGAGAACACAGCAAAATATTTTCCTGTTTTTTAAAGCACGGTGGAACAATCACATGTGTTGTTACTAATGAACATTATAGACATTCCCCAGTGGCAGGGGGTCTTGAAATACCGTGTAAACTCACTTTTACAGGCAGTGAACGCCTCATTTTACCGTTACAGAGGCTGGTCAAATAAAATTGGTAAGTTTAATCTATCATTTTGCTCCCAGTACACATGGGCAGTTATTAGATTTAAGATCAAAAACAAGGTGGGGGGCTTATTGGAGCGGGGGGGGGGCTTATCACGTCAAATATCATCATTTTCTGTACCCGCTTAATCCTAATTTGGGTCGCGGGGAGGCTGGTGCCCATCCCAGCCAACTCAGGGCGAGGGCAGAGTACACCCTGGACAGCTCGCCAGGCCATCACAGGGCGGAAACACGCTGACGGCTTTGCAGCCTACTCTTTACGAAAGTCAGCAATGGTTCTTTTACATGCCTCACACCATAGACATGTCAACCTTGTGCAGAGTGGGACTCGAACCCCCAACCTTTGGATCAGCGATCCAGCACCATATACCACTAGACCACCACTGCCCACGTCAAATATGTTAATTTATTTATTTATTTTTATCAATGCAGGGGTTATTGCACACATTTTATTTAATATACCAGGTAAGTAAACAGGCAGCAGTGAAAGCAAACAAGCCTCATAACAACAAGGTGCTAGTGAGGTTCAAGTCCTGGGTTTGGGTGTTGTTTGTATGGAGTTTATATGTTCTTCCCGTGCATGGGTGGGTTTCTCTGTGGACTCCGGTTTCCTCCCACAGTATAAAAACATGTTAATAAAAAATTAGGCTAACTGGCTGCCCTAAGTTGCCCATACAGTACTTATAGATGTAATTATGAAAGTTTTTGTGTGTTTTGGCCCTGTGGTGAGCTGGCGAGCTGTTCTGGGTGAAACCCCTGTTCACCTGGTGTCGGCTGAGATAGGTCTTGATTCCTAATAGAATAGATGAAAATGCTGAACACTGATTTGATTCATTTGGAAGCAGTGTAAGTTTTTGTTTGTTTGTTTGTGTAATGCTGAATGATGATCAGTATGTTTTTGTTTACCAGGCAGCTGCTCTAGCCGGAAAGGTCTCAATGGAGCATGCTCGGTCCACGAGTACACAGGATCCTTCAAGGGCCAAAATGTGCGCTTTAAGATGACGTCAGTTTGCGGCCACGTCATGAGTCTGGATTTCACAGGTAATACTTTTCCTCACAATTGCTTTAAGATTTAAAAAAAAAAGCAGTTTTCAAATATTTTTTGAGCTATAAATCCATCTTATATTTGTAACCCCGGCAAAGTCTAGTTTTTAGGGGATGCCCATATCCGCAACTGCCGCTACTGTAGACAGTTAACAGTCTATCAGTGCCTGTTCTTTCTGAGTTTATTTTATATTTCTATGAAATGTTCTGTACGGCACACCCATCAATCTATCGATACCGGGTCACCTTGATGCCCGTTAACACTCTAGAGGCTGCACTTGTACCATGCGGCGATACATCTAGTGTTCTGTGACAGGAATGTATTCCTAGTTTTAGTGTGTTATTACGTAGAAATGTTTACGTAGTGCACTTTTGATTAATTAAGCAGACCTCAGGCCCATCTCAGCCGACTCTGGATGAGGTGAGAGTACACCCTGAACAGCTCACCAGTCTGTCGCAGGGCAGCTGCAGCTACTCTTGACGAAAAAGTCAGCAATGGTTCTTTTACAGCCTCTCACCACAGACAGTGAGAGACATGTCCGGCCTTTGATAACCCAGTTAGCTGCACACAAGAGACAGCAGTGACAGCCCGCTGAGAGTGGGGCTTGAACCCCCAACCATGGGAGCAGTAATCCAGCACCTTACCACCAGGCCACCGCTGCCCGCTCTGTATTATTGTTTATTAATATTGAAAATTTTAAAATTATTCTAGGCGGCACAGTGGTGCAATGGTTAGCACGTTCACCTCACAGCAAGAAGGTCCTGGGTTCGATTCCCAGCCTGGGTGTTTCTGTGTAAAGTTTGCATGTTCTCCCCGTGCTTGTGTGGGTTTCCTTTGGGTCGTCCGCTTTCTTTCCACAGTCCAAAAACATGCACAGTAGGTTAATTGGCTGTTCGAAATCACCCTTAGGTGTGACTGTGAGTATGAATGTTTGTGTGAGTGTCGGCCCTGCGATGACCTGGCAAGTTGTCCAGGTGTACCCTACCCTTGCCTGGAGTTGGCTGAGATGGTCACTAGCCTCCCCGTGACCCTGATTAAGATTCAGAAGTTCAGAACATGAGTGAATGAATGAAGATGATTCTAAGTACAATTTCCACCTGTGTTTATTATTATCTGATGACGCTGTTCCTGCATGTGTTCTCTATAATAGGGAAATTCAATAACTGGGACAAGGTAGATCCTGCTGAACTTTTCAGTAAAGCACCGACTGAGAAGAAAGAAGCCAACCCAAAACTCAACATGGTGAAATTTCTACAGGTATCTTTTCCTTTAACACCTCGGTATCCATTCTCACAGATGCCTGTGATTGGATAGTTCCGCTGTGACTGACAGTGAAGATACTGTGCCTCCCACATTTCTCTTCTTCAGGCTTTCTTGAGTTCTAAGCTATGAATGGCTTGAATGTCTGGGACTCGATCATGTGATGTTTGGATGGTGGTTTTTCTGCTCGTGATCGTGATTTTTTTTTTTTGTCACGTACAATTTATTAGACATATGATAATAATAATTCTTTATTGTCAAAGTACATTACATACATGAAATTTGCTTTGTGCTCTGGGCACCTGTCGCCACTGTGCAGCGCCAGTTATTGCATTGTTCTATCCTTTGATGCTGAGCGCCAAGCAGGAAGCAACAACTGCCAAATTTTAACGTCTTATTCGAACTCTGATCTTCCAGATGATAAAGCAGACGCTCTATCAACTGAGCTAAATTCCCGTTTTTTAATTATTATTATTTTTTTATTATTTTAGTGATAATAGCTCTTTATTTATACACATGTGTATAATTATGCGTAACGAAATTAGTCAATTTCATTCATTCATTTATTTCCTAAAAACCTTAATCTGATTAGGGTCGTGGGAAGGCTGGTGCCCATCTCGGCCTACTCCGGGTGAAGGTGGGGTGCACCCTGGACATAGTGCCTGAACATCCACTTTGCAATCCATCCCTCTTGGGTAGGGTTTACTGGATAAGATGATGGGTTACTGATCTGAAGGTCAGCTGTTCAATCCCCACTATCACCACTGCTGGGCCCTTGAGCAAGGCCCTTAGCCCTCAATTACTCAGTTGTATTAAAAAAATAATAATTGTAATTTGCTCTGGATAAGAGCATCTGCTCAGTGTAGTTAATGTAAATGCAGTGGCTCAGTGTTGAGTGCTCTGGGTTTCTAATTAGGAGGTTGGGGGTTCAAGCCTCACGACCAACAAGCTGCCTCTGCTAGGCCCTTAACTGCTCAGGAGGAAACCCACACGAGGTCAGAGAGAACATGTAAACTTGGAAGGGCCCTTAGCCTAAATTTACACCTCGACCCTTTTCATTATGACCACAGAGCCAACATACGCTGACATACAAGGATGTTTATTTAGCTGTGCGGGCCTGATTCACTTCCACTTCATTGCTCTGAATGAAACATCACTGCAAATCAAACCCAAAGTTCGTCTGACTCATTAGTACTACAGGTTTTGCTTGTGATGGGTGTGGTTTCTCCCCAAATGACTCCACCTCAAATGGTATGATGAGAATGAACTTCATAAATAAGGAAGAAGGCCTGTGGCTCAGTGATTAGCATGTCCGCCTCACGGCAAGTTGATCCTGGGTTTGGGTGCTTCTGTGTGGCGTTTACACGGCATGCATTGTGCTTTCCTCAGGGTACTCGGGTCATGGTACGCGGGTTTCCTCCTCCAGTCCAAAGACATACACATTAGACAAATTGGATGTTACGGATTGCCCCTAGGGATGAGCGTGTGTGAATGGATGTGGGTGTTCAAGGTGTTCCCTGCCTTCAACCAGTGTGGGCTGAGACAGACTTCAGCCTCACCATGACCCGAATATGATTAAGTGGCTCAGTAAGTGAGTGAGTGAATAAGAAAGAGTTTTTCATTAATGTCTGTATCAATTCTTATTTTATTCTGCGTACATTATTCTATGTACAGTATATACTGTATGCATATATATTTTTCGTGTACTGTAATCTTGTAGGTTGAAGCCAAAGGTTGTGATTATGTTGTCCTGTGGTTGGATTGTGATAAAGAAGGAGAGAACATCTGTTTCGAGGTAAGTCCAGTCCAGTGGATTTGAGATTCAAGAATCTCTCCATCTGTGTAGCGAAAGAATCATAAGAACGTTTATGATTTTAGGTTTTGGACGCCATCATGCCGGTGATGAATAAGGCTCATGGTAGCGAGTGCATTGTGTATCGGGCCAAGTTCAGCTCCATCACGGACACTGACATCTGTAATGCCATGAACCGGCTGGGTGAGCCTAATAAGAACGAGGCACTGTCGGTGGACGCCCGGCAGGAACTGGACCTTCGGATCGGCTGTGCTTTCACGCGGTACACTGGCATTCATCAGTGTGCTAGAAGGAGTAAAATGCTAGTAGTAGTTGGTAGCTGCTTAGTCAGTTGTATGTTTTTTACTGTATATATACATACTGTCCGCACAATTATGTGGCGGAACGGCGTTGTGGTTGCGGGTTCTTTGCTCTGACATGTACTTCTAATGTTCTGAGAGAGTAACGCCAACAGTTTAGCATAAAGTGATAGCATTAACAATTTTAATGGGATGGTCTTATGAGCCAATAGAAAACAGTTTGTTACTTACTGCTGATTTGCATATATTAGTTGCGGTCTGGAAGGTTGCCAAATTGTTCATCAATGTCATTGTTGGAAAATACTATTTTCCATTTATCCCCCCCCCCCTATTTTTTTGTTTGTTTATTCAGTCCTTATTCTTAATCCACTCGCATTCTTTCTTTCCTTCAATCAGATTTCAAACCAAGTACTTTCAGGGAAAATATGGGAATCTGGACTCCTCTCTGATCTCCTTCGGCCCATGCCAGACACCAACGCTAGGGTTCTGTGTGGAGCGTCATGATAAGATTCAGTCTTTCAAACCTGAGACATATTGGGTCATCCAAGCCAAGGTGAGTGTCTAGTATTAAACACTTACTCTAGTGTCTGTACTAGTCTATCAATAAATACATATTTGGACAAAGAGCTAAACGTTTACATCATCTTACACATTAGATGGTCTCTTCTGGTCCATGAGTTATTATCTGGCAAAAATCTCCCGGCTTCAAGTCATCAAGTGCCTGACAAGCAGGCGCAATCAAGCGCAAGAAGTGCCATTACAAATGGTGTACTTGGGTGTGATAGTGTGAAAGTGGCTATAATTTGCAGTCAAGACCGTGTAAACTAGGGTGGCCGGAAATTAACGAAAAAAAAAAAAAAACCAGCCAATCAGCAACAAACACAAATGTCCTCTTGCTGATCATGCCAACTTCATACTAATTACACTGTTTCAGAAGGTGGGCAGAGCGGGAGCCATGGAAATGGGCTCCATCTGTCTATCCAAATTTTAAGGGTGTGGCTTTGGAAGGAAATCACAGAGGATAGTCATACTTGGTGTACAGGCCCGCTCAGAGGCAAAACGGCTGGGATTGATACAGGATCAACATGACCTTGTTTCACGGCCACTTTTACTGTACTGAACGACTTTCTTGTCAAAGCTTTTAAGTGTGATAACTTTGGAAGAAAATGACATATGATCACCAAATTTGGTGGACAGGGTGCCCTTGACCTTGTTTATCAGTTAAGTTAGTAAGACCTCATATCAGTTAAGTTAGTTATATAGATATTGGACATCTCATGACTTGATTTTGGAGACAAAGTCAGAGAGGCTAGATTGAGATGGTTTGGACATGTACAGAGGAGGGATAGTGAGTATATTGGTAATAGGATGCTGAGGCTGGAACTACCAGGCAAAAGGCCTAGAGGAAGACCAAAGAGACGATTCATGGATGTGGTGAAGGAGGACATGAAGGTCGTTGGGGTAAGAGAAGAAGATGCAAAGGATAGGGTGAGATGGAGGCAGATGATTCGCTGTGGCGACCCCTGAAGGGAAAAGAAGATCTCATGACTTGATTTTGAAATGGAAATGAGCCATACAGTATTGTGAAATGGTCATTTTTTGCAGGAGCATCTGGACCCCTGTGGTCGATTTTCTCGTAGTGTACAAGTTGGGTGTTTTTGTTTGTTTGTTCCCAACGCAGGTGTTTAAAGGGAAGGAGAATCCGATCACTTTGGATTGGGATCGTGTACGGGTGTTCGACCGAGAAATCGGACAGATGTTTGTCAACATGGCAAAATCAGCAAGAGAAGCCCTGGTGTGTTCTCGTTCTCCTCAATGTTTTTGAATATCAATGTAATTGAGTATCTTATCCATTAAGACAGCCATCTTGTTTCTCAGGTCGAGTCGGTCAGTAAGAAGGAAAAAGCCAAGCAAAGACCTCTGGCTTTAAACACCGTGGAGATGTTAAGAGTGGCGAGTTCTGCTTTGGGTAAGGAAGCAGCATCTTCTTATAAAATATACTTAACACTTTCCACTTCAAAAAAATTGAATTATGTAATGAGAAAACGGTAAACCATAGCATTGTTATTATGTTCAACATGGAAGGCACTGTGGAACTAACAGCAGATTACTTAAAATACTGTATATTTCCTGGGGAAACCATCATTACCATGGAATACGATTGGTGTTTGACTCTGTTCCTGGAGATCTAACTCGTTAAAGACTTTATCTCCGGTCGTAGGGGCCATTTCTCAGTTTGCATTCTTGTCTGTATTTTTCTTTCTTGCAGACTTGTAAAACATTCTCAGTCACATCCCAGGTACTGTTCAAAGTCACCTTTATCCAAGTACATCCAAATACTGGTGGTTGGTGAATGATGGGAAGTACAGTGCTTGATGGGTGGGAACTGAATATGACTAAATTAAGGGAGAAAATGGAGGGACCCCCCCCCCGCGCCACACTTCACTTGACTGTGATTCAGTTTCAATTGCCTGAGATGTTCTTCTGTACTCGAGCTTGTATTCCTGAGTTTGCATTTGTGATTGTACTTCCATGTAGAAGAGTGTGAACTTGGTCCTGAGAAACGCCCCATATTTCAAAGACTTAAATCGACTAAGTAAATCAAATACCTACTATAATTACTGACAAACCTTTAGCTGTCCTCCACCGAGAGCGTCCTGGCCTACTTCCTGGGAACTTGGTGGATTTGTAATGATCTTGTGGGAACCTGGTACAAGCAAGATGATCTTGAGAGGAATTTGTGGTGATCTTCAGGAAATTTAATGGATTTAATGGTTCTTGAGGGTATTTTGGTGGATTTGTGATGACCTTGAGGGAACCTTGTGGAAGCGTGATGATCTTGAGGGCATTTAGTGTAATCATGATCTTGAGGGAATCTTGAGCGAACCCGGTGGAAGCATGATGATCTTAAAGGTTGGTTTATTTTTGACGCAGATTATTGCGATATTAAAATTTGACGCCAATTATGATAGAACGTGAGAATCATAGTAAAGCATGACCGACCTTGACACACCAACATAGCGGATCATGATGAACTTGTTAACATGATTCAAGTTTTATCTCTTAGATGTACCCTGCCTCATTTTTTTTATACCCCAGTTGTGCTCCAAATGTGGAAATTAATTGTGGAGCTCCTCTCTTTTTTTTGAATCGTGGAGATTGGCGGACTTGTGCCCAGCAGTGCAAACCCAGGGTAACATAAATGTATTACTGGACGGGCTATCCATTCATTCATTTTCTGAACCATTTAATCCTAATTAGGGTCGTGCGGAGGCTGGCGCCCACCCAGCCAACTCTGGGCGAGGGCGGGGTACACGCTGGACAGCTCGCCAGGCCATCACAGGGCCTGGAAGGGCTATCATCATGCCTAATTAGTGAATAATTTAAAATGTTAGGAGTTAAACATGGTATGTATGGCAGGCTCTCCAGTGCTTTTTCTATTTTGTGACTTAACACGGTGGCTGCACATTATGGTCGTTAGAAGGCATATGGTGCATGAATTCAGAAACTTACAAGAAATCCAAGTCAAGCAGCTTTAATTGTAAATAGATCTCACTTTTAAATATGAAAAGCTGTAAGGATTCACGTCATGTTAGTTTTATGCACAAAAACTGCCAAGCAGGTCCTTTTCTAATTTTGCCTGCAAGCAGCCATCACCATGGACATGTGCTGAAAATGGTTTGGTGATGTGATATAAAAAAATTATTGTATCACCAAATATTAATTTGGGCGGGGCCAATTACTTAACAACTGATACTCAGAATTTGTGCATATCAACCTGTTTTACTCCTCGGAAAAATATATGTGCGTGTGTGTGTGTGTGTGTGTGTGTGTGTGTGTGTGTGTATA
This sequence comes from Plotosus lineatus, assembly GCA_024760905.1. Taxonomy (NCBI): domain Eukaryota; kingdom Metazoa; phylum Chordata; class Actinopteri; order Siluriformes; family Plotosidae; genus Plotosus; species Plotosus lineatus. The sequence goes on from CM045734.1 coordinate 53,593,697, forward strand.
TAAGTGTGTGTGAGTGAGACCTACAATCCTGTGTCCATCTCATCTCATCTCATCTTCTTCCGCTTAGTCCGGGGTCGGGTCGCGGGGGCAGCAACCTTAGCAAAGAGGTCCAGACATCCCTCTCCCGAGCCACTTCCTCCAACTCTCCCGGGGGGACACCGAGGCGGTCCCAGACAAGCCGAGAGACATAGTCCCTCCAGCGTGTTCTAGGTCGACCCGGGTCTCTTCCGGTTGGACATGCCCGAAACACCACACCAGGGAGGCGCCCAGGGGCATTCTAACCAGATGCCCGAGCCACCTCAACTGGCCCCTCTCAATGCGGAGGAGCAGCGGATCTACTCCGAGCTCTCCCGGATGGCGGAGCTTCTCACCCTATCTCTAAGGGAGAACCCGCCACCCGGCGAAGGAAGCTCATTTCAGCCGCTTGTATCCGTGATCTTGTTCTTTCGGTCATTACCCAAAGCTCGTGACCATAGGTGAGGGTTGGAACGTAGATCGACTGGTAAATTGAGAGCTTCGCCTTGCGGCTCAGCTCCTTTTTCACCACGACGGACCGGTACAGGCACCGCTTAACAGCAGAGGCTGCAGCGATCCGTCTGTCGATCTCTCGCTCCATCCTTCCCTCACTCGTAAACAAGACCCCAAGATACTTAAACTCCTCCACTTGGGGCAGGACCTCATCCCCGACCCAGAGGGTGCATTCCACCATTGTCCGACTGAGAACCATGGCCTCGGACTTGGAGGTACTGATCTTCATCCCGGCTGCTTCGCACTCAGCTGCGAATCGCTCCAATGAGAGCTGGAGGGCCCGACTTGATGAAGCCAAAAGGACAACATCATCCGCAAAAAGCAGAGATGATATCCGATGGCCACCGAACCAGAACCCCTCATCGCCTCGACTGCGCCTAGAAATTCTGTCCATAAAAATTATGAACAGAATCGGTGACAAAGGACAGCCTTGGCGGACTCCAACTTCAAAACAGACCCCTAAGACATGAGAAAACAACAGAGGAATCAGTCTCCCTTGCCCGGACGCGGGTCACCGGGGTTCCCTCCTGGAGCCAGGCCCAGGGGAGGGGCTCGAAGGCGAGCGCCTGGTGGTCGGGCTTATGCCCATGGAGCCTGGCCGGGCCCAGCCCGAAAAGGAGACATGGGTCCGCCCTCCCATGGACCCACCACCCGTGGGAAGAGTTTTAGGGGTCGGGTGCAGTGTGAGTTGGGTGGCAGCCGAAGGCATGGGTTCTGTCGGACTGATCCTCGGCTGCTTACTCTGACCTTCGGGACATGGAATGTCATCCTGTGTCCATTTAGACTGATATTCAGTATTTGCCACTAGAACATAATTTCAAGAACATTTCTCTGTTTTTATACTGTGTGTGTGTGTGTGTGTGTGTGTGTGTGAAGGGATGGGTCCTCAGCACACCATGCAAGTTGCCGAGCGCTTGTACACACAGGGCTACATCAGCTACCCACGCACAGAGACCACCCACTACCCTGAGAATTTTGACCTGAAGGGGACGCTAAGGCAACAGGCCAACAGCTCTTACTGGTCTGAGATGGTGAGTCGTATCACAGACATCCTTAAACTTCCCAAAACCATGTCTACTGTCCAAAGCATGACTGTGATTAAAGCGGAGCTTCATGTTGACCTGCAGCATTGTTCTTGTGGATCCAGGTGAGGGCTCTACTTTCCGAGGGAATTAACCATCCCAGGAAAGGTGTAGATGCAGGAGATCATCCTCCCATCACGCCAATGAGGGCTGCCACTGAGAGCGAGCTGGGTACCAATCCACACAGACAGTATAACAAACAACTATGATACAGGAGACGGAGCAGAGTGATTTGCTTATGTATTATTGTCACATTTATTCAGGAGTGTAATTCACCTGAATGTATTGTTTTTGTGTTGAATTTTCCATGTGCAGGCAGTGATGGTTGGCGCTTATACGAGTACATTACACGTCACTTCATAGCCACAGTCAGCCCCGACTGCAAGTTCCTGCAGACCACTATCGCTTTCCAAGTCGGCACTGAGGGATTCTCATGTACCGGCAAAACTCTTATTTCGGCAGGTAATTGTACCCATGTTTTGGTAAAAGATTCTTGTGGCTTGTTTGCTTTTTTCCTTTGAATATACAGTGGAACCTCAACTTACGAAAGCCACAAAAAACGAAAAATCCAGGTTACGAAAAACATTTTCCTAAAATTTTTGGCTCTGGATACGAAACAAGTTCACGTTACGAAAGCACCATCTCAAAAATTCAAACAATGCACGAGTTGCTCTCCCATTGACTACATTTCCCAACATCTCACCCTACAGGCCTCCTATTGGCTATCTCCCAACACCCCGCTCCGCTGGCCTCCCATTGGCTAGGAGGGATGACGCAGCTCCGTCCCATTGGCTATTACGGAGCACCCATAATGCTTTTTGTGTAAAGGACAGAGTTACTGTTGTTTCATGAGTTTTTCAAGTGTGCGCATTGCAACATTATCTTTTGGCTCAGGCCTTTATCCTTGCATAAACATTTGTAAGATTATAACGCTGCTAAGAAGACATGGTCAACACACGCACGCACACACGCACGCACATGTGAATGAAAAGAAGAAGCGGGCCTGTGGCATGCGGTTGAGTGATATCGCAAAGGGATATGGCCAAACCTGTCTACCATCGGTACGATATTGACGCAGAAGGAGGCCTTAAAAGGTATACTTTTATCATTTTTAAAGGGTTTAGGGGGTAGTATTGGGGGCCTTGGAACGAATCACACATTTTACATGTAAAATGCGGTTCAATTTACGAAAAATCCAGGTTACGAAAAAGGCTCCGGAACGGATTAATTTCATAAGGTGAGGTACCAGTGTAATAGAAATTTTAGAAAATGAAAATCTCTTGAATATAATCTAACTTTTTGGCGGCATGGTGGTTTAGTGGTCATCATATCCACCAACATGTTCTCCCAGTGCATATACATGGGTTTCCTCCAGGTACCCCGGTTTCCTCTCATCATTCAAAAACATGCACATTAAGCTAATTGGCTTACATGATTCCAAAATGTGTGATTATTACCTCCACCCAAAACTGAGTTTTGACACAGGTATTGTTTGTCCGTGAGCAAAATCCTGACCACACCCATCCACCAAACTTTTTGTTTAGTTATTTTTGACATTAATCCCACAAGGTAAATTATTACCGCTACATTTAACCCATTCAAAGTGAACACAAACACACACACTCAAAGCAGTGGGCGGCCACACTCATTGGGGCACCCTGAGACCAGTTGGGGATTAGGCGCATTGCTCATGAGCACTTTAGTCAAGAAGGTAAAGGAAGGGAAGGTGCTGCTCACTCCCCCACCCACACATGTTTTTCTTTCTGTTTCGAGAATTGAGCCGCCAAGCATTCAGTCCCAAAGCCACTTCTTTAACCATTAGGCTACGGTTATCCAAAACTTGGTGGGAACATTACCCAACCTAAATACCAGAAATTATTCAATTTTGGAATGTCATGTTTAAAGATCAAGGTCAGAGCAAGGTCACAAAATTTTGCAGATTTGCGGGTGCTTATAACTTGGTTTCCTATTAGTGTTCTATAATGATGACATTTGAATCAACAATAATTTCCATGTATGGCACAGGTGTCAAGCTCAATTACTGCAGCCAAAATCTGACCCTCCAATTCATTTTTGTGGCCTGCAAGAGCTTTTAAAGTATGTGATTTTCATCATATCATGTTATTCGCAACTAAATATCAACTATTACTGTGAAATGTTATTCATCATTCATCCACTAGGTGGAGCCAAGATTTTTTTCAGGTGAACAGCTTCATTGATTCATTTTCTGAACTGCCAAATTAAGAGTGCTGGGAAGGCCCATTTACAGCAAGGACAGAGTATACCCTGGACAGCTCACCAGGCCATTGCAGGGCAGAAGCACGTTGATGGGTTTGCAGCCTACACTCAACGAAAGTCAGCAATGGTTCTTTTACATGAATCTCACGTTAGACAATGGAAGACATGGCTGGCCTTTGATGACCCAGATGGCTGCGCTGGAGGGACAGGAGTGACAACCTGATGATGGTGGGGCCTGGACCCCTGACCTTGGGATCAGTAATCTAGCACCCAACCACTTGGCCACCACTAACTCACAAGCCATTCATAAATCATTAAGGATTACAAGCCAGCTTATCAACATTTGCCAGAAAAAAAGGTAACGTCTGCTGGCTCGTCAGTCTGGAGCTTATTCCCAGATTCAATAGCGTAAACCTGCCAGGAGTTCAACTTCTTCTGGATGGGACACTAATCCGTTGCAGGGTTACCTTCCCAGTATTTTTACTGGTACCCATTTGTACTACTGGGTGGACAGAGAAACACTTGTGGTTGAGACCTTGCTCAGGGGTCTTAGCATGGTGGGGGTCTGAACAGGTATTGGAAACCCATGACCTCTCAATCATGAGCCCAGCAGCTTAACCACTATACTCCAACCCCATATTTGTCAGAAATGGAAAGTGCATAAAAGGAAAATGCATGAACAAATAAGATGGCCATGCAGATTTCATGGTTGCTTTTTCAGAAAAGATGTTGAGTGAATATTCGGCCCTCAATCACCTCGAAATTTAAGAAACGGTGGATGTCCTGACGGAGACTCTCTCTTCGTTGGGTGAGGAGGCGGAACTGCCTGGTTTGTGAGTCTCCTGGATCAAAACCAAGATCCAGGCTTTCGGCAACCTCTTGGATGCTGCTGTTGACTCGATCGCTGTGGGTCGTGAAAGAGTAGAGATCGTGGAGTCTTTCACTTACCTTGGCAGCGTGGTCCATCGTTCCACTGATTGCAGGGCCGAGATCAATCGTCGACTTGGTCTAGCCCAGGGGTGGGCAACCCGCGGCTCCGGAGCCGCATGCGGCTCTTTCACCTCTTTGATGCGGCTCCGTGGATTTTAAAAATAATGAATGTTGTACTTTATGGTGGCCAGTGCTTCATCTACAAAAACTACTGCATCACCAAAAACAACTGCAAAAAGAAAATGCTGCTTATTTACTCACAATGGAAGCACCCCGGGCCACCAAGAGTGAATTAAACTAGTTTTCACCTGAATGACGGGAGAATCTGCCTAAGGCAGAGTCCTGCAGCGGTCGGGTACCCGCAGGTACCCAGCGGTAACCTTGAAGAAAATGCTCTTTTAGGGTTGACGATTGCATAAATGAAAATTAACAGTCACTGGTGTGGGCGGATATTTATTTGTGTGGGCGGGGTGATTTTGTGGCGTGTTCATGTGGACATGGCTATCGTTATATTAATCAGCTGCATTGAGCAGCTCAGTGTTTTTGATCTCCTGTGTTGGTGGAGGGAGTCATGGTATTTCAAACCCTTGTGCTCATAAGCAGTGTTCTTGCCATCAGCAGCACGGCGAGCGAGAGATTTTGTTTCTGCTGCCGGGGTTTGTAATCCAGAAACGGAAATCACAGCGGAAGTAAGACAGTGGATGAGATTTGGTTGCACAGCAATCTCCGAATTAAATAACTCCCTTCCCAGTGATAAAATAAAAGACTGGGTGTGGTTCAGTCTCCACTCTGAGAATGGGTCGGTCAGTGCAGTATTAAACATTAATATTATTTAAAAGAATGTTGAGCAGGCTCCTTCTTAAAATTAGTCTTCATATACTTTTCTGTGTTGCTGTCGTTTTTGTAAATTAAAACTATGACAAAACAACATTAATATAACGAATAAAGAAAAAAAGATCCCACAAAAAGGGAGTGATGCTTAGTCTACCCAACCCGTGAACAGATCCGGCTGCACCCCGTCCCTCGCTTCGTGAGAGATATTCTTTTTCTTTATAAAAATACAAGAAGGACTTGAACACATTCATTCATTTTCTGAACCGCTTAATTCTAATTAGGGTCACAGGGAGGCTGGCGCCCATCCCAGCCGACTCCGGGCGAGAGCAGAGTACACCCTGGACAGCTCACCGGGCCATCGCAGGGCAGGAAGATGCTGATGGCTATGAAGCTCCTCTTGTTGAAAGTCAGCAAAGGTTCTTTTCCAGCCTCACACCATAAACAGTGAAAGACACGGCCAGCCTTTGATATTCCAGTTAGCTGCACTGGAGGATAGTGACAATCCGTGGAGAGTGGGCCTTGAACCCCCAATCAGTCATCCAGCACCTTTACCACCAGGCCACCACTGCTTCAGGCTTCAAATAGACATTGGGAATTTTCAATGAAAGTAAATTTTTGTCTTTTTTTTAATCTAACTGTTTTTGTTGCAAGCAGAATTGTAATTTAATTGTCTCTGCAATTGTTTAAAGCAATGCCACACATTGTTTTTATATTAACATGAAGGAAAAAGGGGAAAAATATTTTAAATAGCAAAAAAGGATTTGTGGCTCCCAGTGTTTTCTTTACCGTGGAAAACGGGTCCAAATGGCTCTTTGAATAGCAAAGGTTGCCGACCCCTGGTCTAGCCTATGGGGCGATGGACTCGCTGGACAGGACCGTGTGGCGGTCGAGGTATCTGAGCAGGCGGACGAAAGTCTGAGTCTTTCACTCCCTTGTGCTCCCTGTCTTGCTCTACTCAAGTGAGACATGGACGCTCACGGTTGAGCTTGGACGACGACTGGACTCCTTTGTTACGACTTCCCTTCGCCGCATCTTCGGATACCGCTGGTGGGACTTTGTTACCAACCAGAAGGTGCTCGGGGATGCGGGGATGGTAAGAGTAACCTGCTTGATCCGCGACCGTCAGCTGCGCTACTATGGGCACTTGGCGCGTTTCCCGCCTTCGGACCCAGCACACCGGATCCTGTCCGTTCGGGATCCTAGGGGCTGGAGCCGATCGCGGGGACGACCGTGTGCGACGTGGTCGTCGTAGCTGAGGGCTGCGCTGCCGGGGGGGTATGGGCCCTGCGCAGGCCTGGTCGATCGCCAGGAGACGGCCGGATGAGTGGAGGCGGCTGGTGGACGCAGCGAAGTGCTGTCCCGGCGCATGCCCTCATACCTGACCTGACCTGAATCACCTCGAAATTTAAGGGCATGGTCCTGAGCAAAGATGAGTTTGAAACCTTGATGGACTTTCACAATCAAGAATTCCCTTCGATGGCAGTGGTCTCCTGGTGGTCAGGTGCTGGATTACCAATCCGAAGGCTGGGGGTTCAAGCCCCACTGCCAAAGTTTGTCATTGCTGTCTGCCCAGTGCAGCTAACTGGGTTATCAAAGGCCGGCCATGTCTCTCACTGTCTTTGGTGAGGTTCATGTAAAAGAACCATTGCTGACTTTCATTAAGAGTTGTTTCATAGCGTCAGCATGTTTCTGCCCTGCGATGGCTTGGCGAGCTGTCCAGGATGTACCCTGCCCTTAGCTAGAGTCGGCTGAGATGGGCATCAGCCTACCCCCAGCCCTTCTGACGATAAAAAATAGAATAGAGTTAGGATTTTTTGGTGATTTCATGAGGGATGAAAGTATGGAAAGATTGATGACAGCATGGATGACAGAGACGGAGAGAGAGAGAGAGAGAAACGGACACGCATGTCGGAGCAAAGAAAAATTTGTTGGAAAGGAAGGCAGTAGGAATAATGAGGGAGGATTAACATCAAACAGAAAAAATGGCTTGATTTTGGTATCAGACAAAGAAGAAAATTGTGGGTTCATTTAGGAAGATCAGCTTGCTCGTACTGAAGTAGAGGTTTCTCTTTAAATTCAGTTTTAATTTATTTTAAATATTATTGGTTGGAACTACCAGGCAGAAGGCCTCAAGGAAGACCAAAGAAGAGATTTATGGATGTGGTGAAGGAAGACATGAAGGTTGTTGGAGTCAGAAAAGAAGATGCAGAGGATAGGGTGAGATGGAGGCGGACGAGTTGCTGTGGCGACCCCTGAAGGGAGCAGCCGAAAGGAAAAGAAGAAGAATTTATTTTAAATATTATATATTACAGTATATATAAAAGAACTGTAGCTTAAAGTAAAAGTGAAACTCTACCTCATGTATCATTGCAAACATGAACTACAGTTTACTTTAAAGCTCAGCGTTCTGGCCTGGTTGTGACGGCCATCATTCTTACACACACACACACACACACACACACACACACACACCAGTTATGACTCCACCCCCAGGCCAAAAGGATGAGCGACATAATTGTACCAGAAACTAATTTGCTAATTATGCATAATAATGATATTACTTTATTTTTAACAATATTAAAATGCTGTGTCGTTCCTTTAGGTTTCACAGAGGTGATGCCGTGGCAGGGTATTGCTCTCGAGGAGGCTTTACCGGCATGTGAGAAAGGAGATGCCTTCACAGTGGATGAAATTAAACTGTTGGAGAAGCAGACGAATCCACCCGACTACCTCACGGAAGCTGAGCTCATCACACTGATGGAGAAACATGGCATCGGTGAGAAACTGGGGACGCTTGAAATTGATTTGTAGACCTGGACATTGCTGTAATGATGTAAAGCCTCCAAGCATCCCAGATTCCACATATTCATCTCGAGTGGGTGTGCCGTGACTAAGAGATTTCCTTCATGAGGTATTAACTTATTGTGCATGTGTGTCCCCCACCCCCCCACCCCCCCTTTTTTGTTTGTAATAAACTTCTTCAGGTACTGATGCTAGTATCCCGGTTCACATCAATAATATTTGTCAGAGAAATTACGTAACGGTGGAGAGCGGACGTAAACTCAAACCCACCAATCTGGGAATTGTCCTGGTTCATGGTTACTACAAGATAGGTGAGTGATGTATGAGCTGAGGGTTTGGAGGGGTTTCCTGGTTCGGTAGCTGTCATCTTGTGTTTATTTCATGTAGTTATACAGTGTGACCCTAAAAAAAAATCTCCCGCATTTCAAAGAATTAAAAAAAGGTAAAAATTAAATGTAATTTTTTTTTTCACTCAAATGAGGCAGGAAAAGTGGTATTATGGTCTGTTAGTGGCCCAATCCCAACCTTAACATTTTGATGTTGAAGAACTCGAAGTGTGGATCCAGTAAGATCACAGCTTGGAGATTATTCGAAGTGCTGAGGGAAATGTCTCCGGGTCGGATGATCTTGTTGCGCAGACTTGTTGGGTGGTCAGCCTGTTTCCCTGACCCCGCCCCTTGTGAATTTTTTTGCTGTGGCGACACCTTAAGTCGTGAGTGTATACTTATCAACTCCAAAATCTTGAAGCCCTTAAGGTTCCTCCTCAGAAGGATATCGTCACTGTTCCACTCGACATGACTTGTTGTCAGCCTTCAGAAATCATCTCTAACAGTGTATAGACAACGACAGTCACACTATATAACTTAATTATGTATTGTTCGATATTATTTTATTTAAAGTTTGTCACAGAAAATAATTTCAAGGTGTTTTGTTTTAAAATGTTAACAAATCCACTGCAAAAAATTTACTGCCCAGCAGAAAATACCTTATACAGTGGTACCTCATCTTACGAAAGACCCAGCAAACGAAAAACCCAACTTACGAAATGCATTTACCTAAAATTTCCGTCTCTGGATACGAAAAAAATTCACGTTACGAAACACGCCATCTCAAAAATTCAAACAATGTGTGAGTTGTTCTCCCATTGGCTTTCTTCCAACATCCTGCCCCGCTGGCCTCCCATTGGCTATCTCCCAACATCCCGCCCCACTGGTTAATGGGGACCGAGACCCCCCCCCCCACGACTGCCGATTTCCACGAAATAGGATCGACCCTTCCTGAAAGACATATACGTACATGTATATGTGTATATAATATCAATAAATACAAATTAAATGCTATAAATGCTTATAATAACAATTAAACATTCAAAAATAATGCATAACATGTAAATAAAATATAAATACACACACATACAGATGCGCGTGCACACAGATGCGTACCTCACATAAAAATGTAAGTAGTTTTGTTGGGGGGTTTGGGGTTGTTGTTTTTTTTTTGTTTGATTGTTTATTTGGGTTGTTTTTTCATAATTGGCCTTGTTTTGCAGCATTTTCCTTAATTTCCTTATATTTAAATTTTTCGATTAATATTTAAAAAAAAAAACCTTGATGCACTGAAGCCGTAGAAACTGAAGCACGAAGTAGCGAGGGATCACTGTAATCCATTAATGGCTGGGTTAAAAAACTTTTAACTGCTTTTGTTTCGAAAGGTTATGTATAAAGCACAAGTCTAATATTTTGGACACGGATTTCATATTTATATGATTTTTTTCGGATTTGGGTCAAAATGGTAACGCAGCTGTTTTTCAGTGTTATTACCGTGATATCACAAGGCTTTTCTGTCCTCTGTGTGTGTGTGTGTGTGTGTGTGTGTGTGTGTGTGTGTGTGTGTGTGTGTGTGTGCGCGCGCACGCACGCTAGATGCGGAGTTGGTATTGCCTACCATCCGCAGTGCAGTGGAGAAGCAACTGAATCTTATCGCTCTGGGCAAAGCAAATTTCCACCAGGTTCTGGAGCACACACTGGACATCTTCAAGAGGAAGTTCCACTACTTTGTCGATTCCATCGCTGGTGAGTGACTTCAACCTTAAAGTAGATGTTAGTGTTCGATAATACAGCACAGTGTGGCATGGTGTTGTAGTGTTTAACACATCCGCCTCACAGCAACAAGGTCCCGGGTTCGGGTGTTTCTGAGTTTACATTCAGAGTGTCCCTCGCCTTCGCCCAGACTCAGCCGAGATAGGCTCACGACCTTATTAGAAAAAAATCAGTTTGTACAATGAGTCAATGAGAATACAGTAGATTGCTAAATAATACACACACGGCTTTGATGGTTAAACTCGGCGGAATATTTTAAGTTCTTTTAGTGTTAAAAAGCCTGATGTAAGTGTTCTGCAAAGCCTTTTTAAAGGCAGTATGTTTAACAGCACCAAATGCACTGAAAAGTATGGGAATTTTATTTATAACACACATTTAACACAAGTTCATTTACAAAACTGCTGTGCAACATGCCCTATGATATGAAGAACTATAAACGCGTAGTGGTTAGCTCATCTGGCTCACAGCGAGAGATTTCTGAGGCGTTTCTGGCATTCATGATGGAAAAACTGAACCTCTCCATAAAGTCTTATCCAAAACATCCTGAAAACTTTTAATAGAGTTAAGATCAGGAATCTGGGGGGCCAATACATATGTGAAAATGATTCCCTGAACCACTCTTTCATTATTTGAGTTCCGATTTTATATCCGAGCTATCAGGGAAGGAAAAGTGCATTGATGTGATAACCTGCTCATTCAGAACATTCAGATCATCAGATGCTTCACTTTACTGATACATTAATGTTGCTGAGCCTCAACTGGAGCAACAATGCCATGGTTGTGATCAAGGATTAAATGCCCTCCGTGAAAATATGAGTGAATTTGTTTTGGCCAGGTGTGTGTGTGTGTGTAGGCTTTTGTATACTGTACACACCCATATATATATGTATATATATATACTGTACACACCCATATATATATGTATATATATATACATACAGACAGCCCTACTTACGAAATCCCCGGGTTACGAAGATCATTTTCCTAAGTTTCCGTCCCCGGGATACTAAAACAACCCCCTCTTACAAAACGAAATTCAAATGCTCCAATCAAAATTTCACACAATGCGCAAGTTGCTCTCTCATTGGCTGTCTCTCAACATCCTGCCCCTCTTGGCCAGGAGGGATGACGCAGAACCAGAAGGAGACCTTAAAGCAGAAATACAGTGAGGACCTCTGATCTTTCAAACAGGTACTGTAATTCCGAGAGAGATAGAGACAGAAGGAAGCTTCACTGTTTAGTTTTTAGTTTAGTTTTTTAAGTTGTTTAATTCAGTAAATGTTTAATAAATGTGGGCGCATTTGAGCTCATCTGGAAATCCGAGCCCTCAAGGAATCAAGTGAAAGTTGAGTTTGGACCTTCAATCTGTCAAGCAGGGAATGCGCTTTGAATTCCACGTCTTGTGGGCGTGGCCCGCAGTGTGTGCGAGAGAAAGATAGACAGGGGTTTGTGTGTGTGTGTGTGTGTGTGTGTGTGTATGTGTGTGTGTGTTAATTAAAAATGTTTAATAATGGATTAATTAATAAAAGGGTTTAATATGTTAATAAAATGTTTAAATGGTTTAATAAATAATTTTCTTTTACTTTTAACACATATTTCATACAAAATTGGTGAACTTTTATTATTTTTAAACGGTTTATGGGTTTATCCAGTCCAAAGACTGGAGCCTTGGAACAAATTAGGCGTTTAACCTATAAAATGTGACCCCTACTTACAAAATCCACGTGTTACGAAAAAAAGTGCTGGAACAGATTAATTTTGTAGATAGGGGGCCGACTGTGTGTGTGTGTGTATATGTATATATATATATATATATATATATACATATATATATATATATATATATATATATATATATATGTGTGTATGTGAGTGTGTGTGAGAGAGAGAGAGAGAGGGATCCCTCACTTTCTGCAGTTAGTGGGGACTGAGACTCCCCCTGCTACCGCCGAATTCTGCAAAGTAGGATTGACCCCCCCCACTGACGTATATGTGTATATAATATCAATAAATACATATTCAACACTATAAATGCTTATAATAACAATTAAACATTCAAAAATAATGCATAAGATGTAAATAAAATATAAATACATACACAGACGCACACACAGATGTGAACCCCACATAAAAATGTAAGTACAGTAGTTTTGATGGGAGGTTTTGGGTTGTCAGTAGTTTTGATGGGAGGTTTTGGGTTGTTTTTTTGTTTGTTTGTTTGGTTTTTTTTTTTTTTTTTTTTTTTTTGCATAATTGGCCTTGTTTTTGTGGCATTTCCTTAACGTTTCCCCCTATTCTTCCTTAATTTCCTTTTTTATTAATTCGATGAATATTAAAAAAAAAAACACTATGCACTGAAGCTGCATGAATTGAAGCGCGAAGTAGCGAGGGATCCCTGTATATATTTCATAATCATGTTTCTCTGACTCATTTCGAATCCACTGTGTTGAGCAGGTATGGATGAGTTGATGGAAGTGTCCTTCTCACCCATCGCTGCTACAGGAAAGCCGTTCTCACGCTGTGGGAAGTGCCATCGCTTCATGAAGTATATTCAGGTGTGTATAGAGCCACTACTGATTTCTGGTGAGGATTTCTGAATTCAGAAACATTATACTGGACACTTGATTGGATCATATGAAAATCATTTACTCTCAGGCTCTCTCTCTCTCTCTCTCCTTTCATGGAAATCAGAAAGTATATACAATGGTACCTCACCTTACGAAATTAATCCATTCCTGAAGTGGTTTGGTAACCTGATTTTTTTCATAAGTTGTGCTGCATTTTACATGTAAAAGTCCTGATTCATTCCAAGACCCCCAATACTACCCCCTAAACCCTTTAAAAATTATAAAAGTATACCTTTTAAGGCCTCCTTCTGCTTCAATATTGTACCGATGGTAGACGGGTTTCGGCCATATTCATTTGTGATACCACTCAACCGCATGCCACGAGCCCGCTTCTTCTTTTCACTTGCACTGGGAATCACATGCGCACGTGTGTGTGTGTGTGTGTGTGTGTGTGTGTGTGTGTGTGTGTGTGTGTGTGTGTGTGTGCGCGCACGTGTGTTGACCATGTCTTCTTAGCAGAGTTATAATCTTACAAATGTTTATGCAAGGTTAAAAGCCTGAGCCAAAAAATAAAGTTGCAATGAGCACACTTGAAAAACTTGTGAAACAACAATAACTCTGTCCTTTACATGTGTTAGAAGTCTGTGACGTATAATGGGTCGAAAGCACATGAAAACCATTATGGGTATTATGGAGATACAGGTCCATTATAGCCGATGGGAGGGAGCTGTGTCATGGGTATTATGGAGATGCAGCTTCCTATTAGCCAATGGGAGGCCAGCTGGGCGGGATGTTGGGAGATAGCCAATAGGAGGCCAGCAGGGCAGGATGTTGGGAGAAAGCCAATGGGAGAGCAACTCGCGCATTGTTTGAATTTTTGAGATGGCGCGTTTCGTAACATGAAGTTTTTTTAGTATCCACAGATGGAAATTTTAGGTAAATCGCGTTTCGTAACCTGGATTTTTTTTGTTTGTTGGATCTTTCGTAAGGTGAGGTACCACTGTATTCATGTTTCTGTAAGTTTGTCCTGACAGTTACAGAGCACTTACACCCAAGGCTCCTTCTATAAATACAAAATACCGTAAATGTCATTTCACTAGAGGTGGGAACATTCTGCATTTTTATGAACCCAGCAGTTGAACTTATTTCCTTGTTTATAAAAGTATTTTTGTTACATGTATGTAGATAATATAAACAATACCATTTGTATTAATCAAGCCCAGTGTCCTGCCCACAGCTTTACTTTTCATTTTTAAATTGTAAATGTATAACTTTAGGTATTTAAACAGTTCAGTAGGAAATAAAAAGTTTTTCATTCACTTCCCCTTTGTGACTTTTTAATATCACGAGTCACATCAAGTAGTGTGTTTCCTCAGAACAGCGCAATGACGTTACACAACTTTATGGTTCCTTTGGTGAAGTTCTGAGTGACCTTCAGCGGTGGAAATGAATGATGCATGTGTGCCCGGCTCTTCTGAAGTCTCCGACCGTCCCACTCTGACAGGAACAAACATAAAAATATAAACAGCGCTGTTATATTGTCCAAACTCATGATTTAATCATGAACGCTTCTCAGCCTTCCGCCCTCTTTCCATGCATTACAGAGAAGATAAGTCACTTAATTTGCCTGATAAGTGACACGCTGGCTGAGTGACGTCAGTTGTCAGAGTCATTGACCTTCAAAAGATTTTTTTAAAAACCCTTTTAATATTTGCTGAATTTTATAGATTCACTTATTTAGATTTACTTCTTATTAAATCAGGCAGTGATGTTGAACATTGACTCGGAAATTTTGAAGTTGTGAAGTATGGACTTTTAAAATTGGAAAAAAAGTAAAACTTTAAATAAAGTACATTAAGGGAGCAATAGGAAATACTGTTGGAGCATGGAATAAAATAATGAAGTGGGATGTCGAATCCTAACCATGCAGCAGACGAACTTAAAGTAAACATAGGAAAGCGCTTATTTTTAATATTCCCCAAGCGTAGTTTGTCTCGTTGTCTGTCTGTAATCATATCAAGTTCGGCCTAGAACTTGGAGACTGTTTGAGATTTCTTCAACGGTTCAGCAGTTCTATCCCTGGGTTCACACTTGGGTCATGATGTCCGCAAACTCAACAATGTAATAGAAACGTGTGAAGGGTGGGGTGGGGTGTCATGGTATCGAATTGTGATGATCTTCAGGGAATTTAGTGGAATAATGATGTTCTTGACGAAACTTGGTGGAATCATGATGTTCTTGCAGGAACTTGATGGGATCTGGATGATCTTGTTGAAAGTTGGTGGAAAGCATGATGATCTTAATGGAATATTGTGGAATCGTAATGATCTTGAGATAACTTGGTAGAATAATGATGATCTTGCAGGAACTCTGGTGGAATCATGATGATCTTGGGGTAACTTGGTGGATTTGTGGTGATGTTGAGGGAAATTCAGGGAACTTGATGAAATATGTGGGTGTTGTTCATGTCCTTGCCAGAATTCAAAAACCATTTGTGACTTCATTAACACACACACACACATCCTCCCTCCGGTATATACTGTCGGGAGATATGGTCAACAATTTGTCTGTGTCCATTCGTCTGTGGTCATTTCAGATCCGGGCCAGAACTCAGAAACTTTCTTTTGAGATTTCTTCATCAAACTTGGAAGTTGCTTCCACCAGGAAAAGTACATTTTGTGATTTCTGCAATTCATATTTACTAACATGTAGGGGGTGGGGGGTCACCTCCTGATTACTCTTATTTTAACTTGCCAGTGTAGGATATAAAAATGATATCATCACCTCAGGAGCCATAGAAATGGGTTCCATTTTTCTGTCCGTCTGTCTGTCACATTTTAGTTTCCGGACATTGACTCGCCGCACGGTTGATGCTGGGGCTTTCAAACTTGGTATGCTGGCACACTACTAGGTGTGCTGGGATAGGTTTATGGGTGTGACCTTGACTGTCTTTTCAGGGTCACAGAGGGCAGAACTTTATAACATTGGGTTTCCTGACACTTATGTGCCACGTACAGAAGCTGGGGCTTACAAAGTTGCTTTGCTGGCTCTGTATTGATGTATTATGAAATGATCCTTTTGGCAGGAGCATCGAAAACCCTATGGCCTGTTCTTTCCATGATAATGCAGTGTTTATATAAGCATGAAGAAAGAATTCTTATTTGAAGATAAATGTGATGTGTAAATGTATATACACACACTTTTTTTATTTCAAGTATTGATGAGAAAGGTCATGTGTATGACTCAATTATGCAAGTCTGGTAATTAATGTGAGAATTTTTGCTAATTAGGTTAAAAAAAAAATGATTTTGGCGAGTTAATGAACTAGAATATTCTGAATGTTGATTCTTGGTGTGTGTGTGTGTGTGTGTGTGTGTTTCTTCTAGGCTAAACCAAGCCGTCTGCACTGTTCACACTGTGATGAAACATACAGTCTGCCTCAGAACGGTGCCATCAAACTCTACAAGGAGCTCAGGTGTCCTCTGGATGAGTTTGAGCTGGTGCTGTGGACGTCAGGCTCCCGTGGGAAGAGCTACCCTCTGTGTCCCTACTGCTTCAGCAACCCTCCCTTCAGGGACATGAAGAAAGGTAACAGTGGTTACAGAAAACATAAAGCTAACTCGGACACTTACCACATGTTCTGGACCATAAGGCGTACCAGATTACGAGGCGCAAAAGCAATGGATGAGACTTGAACGGCCTCTGACCATACACAAGGCGCACCAGACTATAAGGCGCATTAAAATTAGTATTGTGTTCATTATACAACGGAGGTTATTACTCTTAAGGAGCTGTATCAGTGTCACTTTAACTTCAAGAAGGTTAATCTGAGGTCTCATGGGGACACCTGGAGCAGTGCATTATCCCGGTGATGAACGTGAGACTCTGATTAAGCCAGCTGAGCGTCCTGAGCGTAGACAGAGATTAAAAAAACCTGCCTGTATTTGGAGATAAAGTCCGGATCCCTCTAATTTACGACCTGTTGGCACCAATATCTAGCGGTTGGAGTTGTTTGGTTAAACCACCATTGTTTACTCTGAATGGTAAATTGATGGTAAGCTCTGAATTAGTTTGCTTCACTTGGGTTTTGACGGTGTCATTGAAATGGAGTCGCGCGGGCTCATCCACACACAAGGCGCACCAGATTATAAGACTCTCTCTCTCTGTTTACGATTAAAGGCTTTTAGGTGCGCCTTATGGTCCGGAAATTGATGATTCGATTTAGAGCTGTTACAGTATAATGCATGATGTGGTGCCATGTTAAAAATGTGTTGGATTGAAGACCACCCATACTTATTAATGAGGGGTGCAGATGCCAAATCTTTCATGAGATAGACTCGAAGATAAACCACACCTCTTTCACTAAGACTGATAGGCAGAAGTCACATCTCTTTCACTGTGTATGAGAGATTGAGAACACCACAATGGTCACACTTCCTTCAATGCCACCATGAACGAGATTAACAGGCACTGAGAGCACGCCTTCCTCACTGTGTCTGACACTGAGACCACACCACAAAGGTCACACCTCCTTCAATGAGACTGACAGGCACTAAGAACACTTCTTCTCTGTGTTTGACACTGTGGTCCCACCACAAAGGCCACGCCTCCTTTACTGTGTTTGAGTCACACAAAGACCATGCCTCCTTGACTGTCTGATACACACAAAGGCCATGCCTCCTTGATTGTGTCTGACAATGTGACCACACTACAAAGACCACACCTCCTTCAATGAGACTGACAGGCACAGAGGCCATATGTCCTTTACTCTGTCTAACCACAACCACACTACAACGACGCTGCCTTCATTGTGTCTGGTACACATATAAGTCAAGCCTCCTTTACTATGTCTGACAGTGAGACCACACCATATAGGCCACACCTCCTTCAATGAGACTGATAGGCACAGAGGCCACACCTCATTCACTGAGTATGAGACCATGAGGGTATGAGACCACACCAAATAAACCACATCTCCTTCACTGTGTCTGATGGGCATTGAAGCTACTCTGGGACTGGCAGGCGTGAATGCTATATCTCCTTCGTGGGACAACAGACAGAGAGGCCACGTGACATTAGCCACACTAATGGCAATGAGAAGCAGAAATGTAACATGATGAGTTGACGGACATATTTCACAGATATTTCAACAGGTATTAACAGCATACTCTCTTACCTGTGTTTCACCTTCTCTCTCTGTGTCCTACAGGTATGGGCTGTAACGAGTGCACCCACCCTTCCTGTCCAAACTCTCTCAACTCGCTTGGCATCGGTCAGTGTGTGGAATGTGAGACTGGTGTGCTCGTCTTCGACCCCAACTCTGGCCCTAAGTGGCGCATGGCCTGCAACAAGTGCACTGTGGTGGTGCATTTCTTTGAGCAGGCCCATAAGGTGCAGGTTTCTCAGGAGAGCTGCGAGTCATGTGAGGCTTCTCTGGTCATGGTAGACTTCCATAAAGCTCGTTCTCCGTTAGCTGACGGAGAAACCCAACACACTGGCTGTGTTTTCTGCGATCCCATATTCCAGGATCTGGTGGAGCTCAAGCATGCTGCCATGCGACATCCTATGCACAGAGGAGGCGGGGCTCGGCGGGGAAGGGGGAGGGGCAGAGGAAGGAGGCCTGGAGGACGGGGCAATCCTAAAAAGCCGAAAGACAAAATGGCTGCACTGGCAGCATACTTCGTATGAAAACACGTGTAGAATTCTGCAGGAAAATATTGAAGTTGTTCTTAGAATGTTGACTGTAAAATAGGTCAATAAAATTTTAGTTAGAATTGCTGGTTGATGTATATTGGTCTCAGTCACTTAAACGGCTGCTGAAATGTGATAAATTGAGGGAAAACTCCCTCGTTTTTCAACATAATTTCAGGGAATAGAAACATGATGAAACAACACTTGTGGAGTGCAAACCTCTACCAAGCTAAAACAAAGAAAACTGTACACGTTATTTTTACCAGCTAATCAGTTTGTTGCCTATAGCACAATTGATTCGACGACTGTCACCTTGTCATGAAGAGAATGGAATGGTGCACAAAATGACCATGCCTTCAGTAAAAGCCTCCAGTCCTGACATTCTTATGTATGGAACTACTTCACTAAATAGGACACAAACACCACTGCTATGCTCAATCATCTAAAGTTGAAACGCCCGCTCCCCACAACTATCACTAGTGGAAATGCTGTAACAGAAACAAGCAAAGCACTGCACAGAAGCAGGCTAGCGGTAGTGGGGGGTTTTCACGTGTACTCTGGGTGTCTTTTGTTACATAACAATTTAGTTGACAGCTATTTTGAAAAACTTAGCAACTTGTAAATATTGGTATTGGTGAAACTCCTTGTACACAGCATCTGCCCCGCTTTAACTATATTAAAGAACACTTTTAAAAATTCCTGGTTCCAAAATTTGATCGGAACAATTCCAGAATCGAATGGCATCTTCCTTGACTTAAGCCCCACCTCTCGTCAGAGTTTCATGAAAATCTGCATATAAATTTTTTTGTATAATTCACAGAAGCAATCCAATAACATA
The DNA here is from genome assembly GCA_024760905.1 of Plotosus lineatus. NCBI lineage: Eukaryota > Metazoa > Chordata > Actinopteri > Siluriformes > Plotosidae > Plotosus > Plotosus lineatus. The sequence goes on from CM045734.1 coordinate 53,613,306, forward strand.
ACCTTCTTGGGAGTGGTCGCATACACAATGAAAGGCTAAACATGACCTTATTGACAGAGGTAATCACTGCAAGTGTTCCTCAAAAATCTGCTACACATGTAGTAGATAGAGATGAGGTTAAAATGAACAGTGTTTCACTGTGTAGATCTTTTACTGAATACAATGTGGTTCTGGTTTCTGTCATTTGTTAGTTAGGCGCGTTCTTGTAAAATGAACCTAAATTCAGTCTGGACTTTATGGGCTGAATTCACCTCTTAATACCACCAGTATCATGTCACACTTCTGCAAACCATCAGGAACATACAAAAACACAATAAAACAAGGCGTGGCATTGCAAAGAAAGATGCGTTTCACTCATTTCTGCTAGCGACTCCGAGCATTATGTAACTATCACCGGTGGAAGCTGCCAGTAAATCTGGTGCTTGGCCAAATGTAACAAGCATACGCTTGACCTCCTCGACCTCTCCTTACGATGTCTAACTTTTCTGGAAAAGTCCACCTTGAAACTGGATTTTAAAGAATGTCTAACGCCAAGTCAATTTCGCCTCTTCCATCAGTCATTGTGAGTGTAAAAAATTTGAACTCATATACAGTATATTGTGTACAGATCACTTTAGACTATTCAGCTAGTTTTGCTCTGGCCAATCAATCAGAGGACGGGGAAATGCTGATGTTATTGTAAGTCCCCTAGCTGGTCCTGTGAGGTGAATCTGAAATCTGATTGGTTAAAGAAACAGTCCCATTGTTAATATAGTTTAAGTGACACCAGACAGCATTTCTGATTTTGAAGACCCTGGGCAGATTTATTGACATGGCAACACACAGAAGCTGAAATCTGATTGGAGCAAAACCTTGAACATCCACATTACATGTACTGCAAGAAGTGTAGCCGAGACACGCTACGAAATGAAAACAATAAACTGTCAGGAATAAATTAATATGATTTTAATGGAACAAATACTACAATTTAAGTTGTAAATGTAGGTCGGTGCTTCTGATACTGTTTAGACCAGGAGAGAAGGGCTATCACTCGTGTGTGTGTGTGTATGTGTGTGTATGTGTGTGTGTGTGTGTGTGTGTGTGTGTGTTCCAAATTAAAACATGAAGAAAGATATCAAATTTGTGTTATTCCATTTAAGAAATTGAAGAAAAGTAAATATTGGGCTCGTCCTAAAAAACCCCGAAGAGTTTGTAAAGAAGAAAACACTGAAACATTCAGTGTATAAACTGAAAATGTAAGATTTTGTTCTCCTTTGAATCTCTGAGCTAATATTTTTATTTGGATAATCACTGTTTCTGAGAACTGCTGCACATCTGTGTTGTGGAGTCGACCAACTTCTGGTACCTGTGAGCAGGTTTTCCAGCCCAGGATGATTGGACTACACGCCACAGCCCTTCTGTATTTCTTGGTTTTGCCTCAGAAGCTGCATTTTTGATGTCACCCTACAAGTTTTCTATTGAATTAAGGTCCGGGGCTGGGCCAGCTGGTCCAGAACCTCGATCTGGAACCGAGATATTCCCCGTTTACTGATGTGTTTGGGGTCGTTGTTTTGTTGGAACCCATTTCAAGGGCATTTCCTCTTCAGAATAAAGCAGCAAGATGTATTCAAACTGATTCATGATCCCTGGGATGCGATAAATAAGCCCAACACCATAGTATGAGAAACATCCCCATATTATAATGCTTCACTGTGTTCACAGTTTCTTCTTCTTTTCTTTTCCTTTCGGCTTTTCCCTTTTTCAGGGGTCGCCACGGCGAATCATCTGATGCTCACGTTTGATTTGGCATAGGTTTTTATGTCAAATGCCTTTCCTGACGCAACCATTTAGCAAGGGACAGAAACATGCTGATGGCTTTGCAGCTCCTCTTTACGAAAGTCATTAACGGTTCCTTTACATCAACCTCTCACCATAGACAGTGAGAGACATGGCCCGCCTTTGATAACCCACTTAGCTGCACTTGGGGGAGACAGTGACAAACTTGTGGAGAGTGGGACTTGAACCCCAACCTTAGGATCAGCGATCCAGCGCCCTATACCACTAGGCCACCACTCCGCTGTGTATTGGGGCTTAAATTCAGTGTTTGGGTCGTCTAGGGGCCACTAGATCCAGAACTTTCATCAGTTCACCGTTTCTCTTTAGGCCGGTCAATGTGCTCTTCGGTAAATTGGAACCTCTTCAGCATGTCCTTTTTCCAGCAGTGGGACATTGCAGGGCTTCTTGCCGATAGCTCAGCTTCACATAGGCATCTGTTAATTGGAACAGGACTCACAGGTCACTTTCGATCTTCTTTGATCTTCCTGGAGCTGATTGGTGGTTGAGTCCTTTCCATTTTGGCTTTCTTCGATCCAATCGAATGGTAGAATGATAGTTCTTTCACTTTCTTCCACGTCTTTCAGGTTTTTGTTTCCATTTTAAAGCGTTTTTGATCATTTTATCTGAGCAGCCTCTCGTTTTCTGCACTTCTTTATACGTTTCTTCCTCTCCAATTGACCTTTCAACCAAGGTACACTGTTCTTCTAAACACTGTCTGGAATGACCCATTTCCCTCAGAATTTCAGAGAGAAATGTTCCATAACATTTCACTGCCTTTCCACAAATAAGGACAATAATTGTCTTCTGTTTTTCAAATAATGAATGACGTCACTAATCGCACTCCACACTGCTATTATTTTGAACACGCCCCTTTCAATTAACGATTCAGTTACACAGAATCAGCAGCATGGAGGTCACGACTGCTGGTTCTGTTGGATTCTATTCTTCTACTACACCTGATGGTCAATTATGGTATTTACCATGTAGAGATATCACATCTACCAAAAACACTGATTGATCAGGTTAGTGATGTCTGACTGGTATTATTTTGAACAAAACTGTATATATACACCAGTATAATAAAATCACTGTTAGCATTGATTAGCTGTCAGTCATGGCCTGTCATTTACTCATCATTTACAAACCACCTCATCCTATCCAGATCAATGGGAAGATGGTGCCTATCTCCGTCTACAGTGAAGGCGGGGTATTCCCTATACAGCTCATGTGACCAGCTGTCAGTAAGTGTTTATTTGAAAAAATTGCACCAAAAAAACTTCTTTTTGTTTTTCTTCAAGAAGAATCCCTTCATGTACGGCTTAGTGTATAAAAAAATACAACAAACCAAGAATGCAACAGAACTAAGCGCCTTATTACACTCTATATCCAATTATGTTTAAAGAAAGCAGGAAGGTCTCATTTTAGTTTGCTTTTACAGTATTATGTTTCCAGGTAGTAGATACGAAAATGGTTATTCATTTAAATGATATTTACTATGCAGGTCATTTACAATACAGTGGTACCTTGACGAACGACTGTCCTTTATAACGAATTTTCCATGATACGAGCATTGATCCCACCAAATATCTGCCCCATCCAACGAGCAAAATTTTGATGTCCAAGCTCTATTGGGGAAATGGCCCGGAAAAGCCATTCTGTGTGTATTCCTCCGCGCTCCGAGAACGCCTTGTGCAGTGCTTCTCAATTATTTTCTATGACGCCCCCTATAGGAGGAAAAAAAATTTCAAGTGCCCCGCACGCGACTATATTGTTTACTGCACTTCATATTGTTTATTCTGTGTTTTTTCCCTACACTATAGGGAACACAGTGAGAGCACTACTGCCACCTACTGTAGAGGATTCACAATTACACTTAATTCCAGTACAGTATGGCAAAAAAGCATGTTCCCCAGGAACATATGAGAAGCACCGGCCTTGTAGGAGCTCACCACGAGCCTTTCTTCGCTAGCATTTGTAGTGTATCTTCGCACAAAATTCTCCTCCTCCTCCTCTTCTGTTACATACCACCTCATGCCTGCCCATGTGACATCTTCGCCGCAGTCGATGACCGGAAGGGTTAGTTGACTGGTTGTTTATTCTTGTTTTATTATTATTAATTATTATTATTATTATTAATGTTAATGTACATGTATTATTATTAATTATTTATTTATTTATTTTTTTTTGTACATGCTTATCTTTAATATATTAGGTCAAATATGTGTGTTTATGGCAAGTTATATGAGTTTGTCAGGGCTTGGAACGGATTAGTTGGCTTTCTGTTATTTCTTATGGGAATAATTGTTTAATCTAACAAATACTTTTGGCTTATGAGCTTTTTGTAAGTCAAGGTATCACTGTACTGAATACTTTGTGGTTTTGATTTCTGTAATTAGTTGGTTCGATATGTATGGGATCAGCCGTGGTCTCATGCCTAGAGAAGCGGCTTCAGGACCGAAATGTCGGCGATTCGATTCCTGAACCAGCAGGAAAAATGTGTGGCAATGGGGGAATGAGCTCCACCTTCCTCCACCTTCATGGTCGAAGTGCTCTTGGGCAAGGCACCTAACCTCCAACTGCTCTCCTGGACCCGCAATGTGTGTGGCAATAAACTGCTTCAAGTGAGTGAGTGAGTGTGTGTGTGTGTGTGTGTGTGTGTGTGTGTGTGTGCTCACTTCATATGACTTGAATGCAAAGGTAATGATTTCCCTTGTGGAATTAACCTGAAGATTGCAAGTTCGAATCCGGTTTAATGCCACAGCCATCCGTGGCCCGGGAGTCCATGGGAGCTAATTGGCCAAGCTCTGACCGGAGGGAGGGGTATTGCATGTCACAAAATGGGCACGAATGTGTATGCCCCTCCCTCGTCTCATGTGATAAGGAAGGAAATATCAGATGGGGGGGAAATTGGATGTGACTAAATTAGGAAGAAACCCCCCCCCCCCCCCCCAGAAAAAAGATTGCAGTGCAGCTCAAGTGTGACTCCTCTTGAAGTAAACTGGAAATCAGTAGAAAACACAAATTACAGGGATCCCTCACGTTCTGTGTGCGGTTAATGGGAACCAAGAGACACACACACACATGAACGCCGATTTCTGCAAAGTAGGATCAAACCCCCCTGGCTGGTGTAACGTACATGTATGTGTATATAATATCAATAAATACATAATGCTATAAATGCTTATAATTAACAAACATTCAAAAATAAAGCATATGGTGTAAATAAAATATAAACACACACAGAGATGCGTACGTGTGCACACACTCAGATGTGCACATCACATAAAAATGTAAGTAGTTTTGTTGGGAGGTTTTGGGTTTTGTTTGATTTTGGGGGTTTTATTTATTTATTTATTGCATAATTGGCCTTGTTTTGTGGCATTTTCCTTAACTTTTCCCTATTTTTAGTTAATATCCTTATTTTTTTTATTTTTCAATGAATATTTTTGAAAAACCTGGAGCTATAGGGAGCTGGATCATTGATCCTACGGTTGGGGGTTCGAGTCCCACTCTGCACAAGGTTGTCACTGCCCCCCCCCAGTGCAGCTAACTGGGTTATCAAAGGCGGGCCATGTCTGTCACTGTCTATGGTGAGAGGTTGATGTAAAAGAACCATTGCTGACTTTCGTAAAGAGGAGCTGCAAAGTCGTCAGCGTGTTTCTATCCCTTGCTAAAGGATTGTGTCAGGAACGGCATTCGACGTAAAAACCTACGCCAAATCAAACGTGCGAATCATTTGTTATGGTGACCCCTGAAAGAGGGAAAAAAGCAGAAAGGAAATCTCGTATCTCATTTTTGAAAAACCCGCGATGCACTGAAACCGCAGAAACTGAAGCACGAAGTAGCGAGGGATCACTACTATACTATCAGGATTGGATGAACACCAGATTATATATGGGTATGGGGACAGATGTGACTTTATGGTTAAAGAAGCAGGTTTGGGACTGAAATGTTGCTGGTTCGATTCCCAACCTGGCAGAAAAAAATGTGTGATGGGAGTAATCAGCACCTTCTTCACCTTCTCACTCTGTTCACTTTTTTGCAGCCAAATTTCCAGTGTAGGATTAATACAGTCTATCATAATAAAAATATTGTCCTTGCCTTCAGGGAATAATTTTAATTCATCCAAAGAAATAAGGAACCAATCAGATGTTGTCATTTCTGTGTAGTATCTGCTTAAAAATTATTTACAAAAATCTGTTAAATAACACCTTTTTCATATGTTTTATGTGGTGTATCTAGCATACAAATTTCTATATTTGTAAATTATTTATTTCCAGCTCATCTTTATAGAATAGGATCAATCAGATTTCAGAAACCTTACAATGCTTATTTATTAGAAGAAATCAATGTCGTAAAGCGGCCACTAGGGAGCAGGTTTCCTGACGATGCCTCATCCTGTCACACAACAGAACAGATCTCACAACCATCATCAGACGTTCACACTCGTAGGTGATATGGTGCTCGGTCAATCCGGATAGGATACTTTTGTGTTTTCTGGTCATTTCCGGTCTGTGATTTCCGGCAGAGTCGCTCTGAGGTGCACTGAAATCTTTTATATTCGAGAGAAGGGAGTGTCGGAGCAGGACTGGAGGGTTTCTCAGGTATGTGTCATGTTTGTGCACATGTGTAACAGGCTGTGCTTTTTTTTCCCCTCTGCAAACATTTGAAATGTTGTGGATCCAGAATTGTATGTTTGCAGGAGGTTAAGGCCCGCTCGTGCACTTTCACATTTCACACACAGCACACACACACACACAGTCCATTACACTGTATACAAAATGCAGCTTTGATGCAGAAACACACACAGCAGGGCGACGCGATGTATCGCTTACAAATTATCGTCGCGATATTTCCGGTGTCTGATCGCGATATCGCTGACAGCTGTACAGAATCACACGGGTGGGGCTACAATGTGTTCCTTAATTAATTACCCTCCGAGTACAGTACTCTGGTTTTCCTTCCATAGAAATGCACATCAGGCTAATTTAATGCTTCAGATTGCCCCTAGGTGTGAAAAGGTTTGTGTGTGTTGGCCCTGTGATGCCCTGATGAGCTGTTCATGATGTACCCTGCCTTCGACTAGTGTGTGCAGGCATTTCATCCTATTAGATGGAACCCAAATAAGTGGGTGAGGACTGCACTGTATTGCTGATTGAGTGCTGTGATGTCACTTCCTGTGTCTCTAGCTGGTCTATCATTGGATACCTGAAAAACACACTTTCCAGTGACGTAATCGACATCATCCTTCATTCTCATTTCCAAATTTATTTTTTAAAGGTCAGATACAAAGTGTAAAAAGTTTTCTGTCTCACTCACTCACTTGTTTGAAGAACTGCTTGCTTGTCCAGTACTTGGGTCACAGGGAGGCCTGTCTGGGTGAAGACCAGTATACGCTACAGTACCTTGGACAGCATGCCTGTTTGTCCTGTTGACAGCACACACACCTAGGGCTGGTTTGGTCCAGCCAGTTAGCCCAAAGTGTGTGCCTCTGGCCTGTGGGAGGATACCCATGCAAGCACTGGGAGAACATGAAAACTGAACAAAGAAACAGTATTGCGGTGTTCAGGATGCGAATCCAGGACTTCCTTGTTGTAAGACAGACTTGATAACCAATACTTGCACCATGTCCCTTAGCCAGACCTTCATAACGAAATAATGTAATATCAAGACGGCTCACAGAATTCAGAGAACAGAAGGATCAGGATCATTGGTATCTCAGAAGTAGCATATGTACCTCAACGAAACCATGGTTAGGGGAGGGTGTTAGGGATGCTCATAATGTAGTGGAAGTTTACTAGTGAGGAGGGCAAGCGGGGACTCTGGCATGATGACTATAATAACCAATGACCTAAGGCAGGGGTCGGGAACCTTTTTGACTAAGAGCCAAAAAAATAAATTTTAAAATGTTCTCCTCTGAGAGCCATATTATATATATTTTAATACTGAATACAACTAACTTGGAAAATACCAGCAATTTTTGAGGACAATAAGCTCTGAATTTATGACATTTATGACATTGTCATAATGAAGTTATTTTTTTTTAAGAAAAATACTTCTTGCTATTAATGCGACTTCTGGTGCTGCATGGTTTTGCTGATGGCTTTGTAGTCTGGTTGATACGTGATGAGGTTCAGCTTCATGCAGGCGTTTAGGCTTCCATCTATTACACGTGACCGCAGGTTGGTCTTGATGCTTTTCAGGTGTGAGAAGGACAGCTCGCGTGCGCATGTGGGGCCAAACATGGTCAATATGACAGGACGCTGCAGTGTTTGGTATGTGACAAGAAGTCTGTTCCAAGTTTTGGCAATCAGCTGGTCTGCGGGTTGAAGCTTTTCCATGTCTGTCCATTTGTGTTTTGCTTGCCAGCTGTGCTTGGCTTCGTGCAAATGAGCCGATGAAAAACGAAGGGAATTTATCTCTTTACCCAAAAACAACACGCACAGTCTGTGGCTGTTGTTATAATCCAATAAAATTAGAGTTTCAAGGTATCGGACCCGCCCACACACTGGTGTACAGAAAGGATTAGCTCTCCGCTGCGCGCCACAATGACGTGGCTTTGAAAATAGATGTATAGATTGACATGCGTGAGATTTATTCATCTGTTTTTGTTTTATTTGATTGCTTTTTTTTGTCTTTTTATTTAAATGACAGTGAAATTATGTATTTGTTATTCTGTTAAGAAAGGCCACCTGATTTATCTGAGAGCCAGATGCAGTCATCAAAAGAGCCACATCTGGCTCGCGAGCATAGGTTCCCGACCCCTGACCTCCGGCAATAACTGCAGTTAACTTTGCAAGCATGTCGATGTTTGTTTTATACCTTCCTAAGTTCTCCAGACTGAGCTTAGTTTTCTTAATTTTTGCGTTACGGTAAAAGAACGTGGCGTGCTCAAAGAAATACGTGTTGGTGTCCATAATCTTTCTGTAGGTCAGGTTTAGATGTTTACACCAAAGTTTGTGAAACGTACCAGACTGTTATGTTGGCTCTACAAGGCCGCACAGTAACGGAGTGGTCAACACGCCCGCTTCACTGCAAGAAGGTCATGAGCTCAATTCCCAGGCTTATGTGTTTCTGTGTGATGATTTTCCTGTCCTCCCTGTGCTTGGTGTGTGTTTGCCCTGTAATGGTGTGACAAGTAATTCAGGGTCTGCCTCACCTTTATTCAGAGTTGGCAAAGATGGGCGCCAACCTACCTGTGACCCTAATTAGGGTTAACTGGCTGAGATGATGAATGCATGCATGAATGAGTGTTAGCTGTACATTCAGAGAACTTTCATCTTGCACCATGAATCGAGGCATGCTTCCTTAAGCAGAAGGTGTAGCTAGGATTTGGGGTGTGGCTCTGGCGATTGAAACGCGAGTTGTTTGGATGTTAAGCTATAATTATTCATGTATATATTGTAAGGTGTTGCGGCGCATTGCTGCAGTCACTGTAAGCAAGATTTAACATTATACTGTCAGAATTATATGGTATTGTGTCTGACTCTGACTCTGACTCAGCGCTGTCTGCATTCCAGTGGACAAACACGGCGTTCATCCAAGTGCCGCCTCGCGGGATTAAATCCGCTTTAACATGCTGAGGATGTTGACTGGGCTGTGAGAGAATGTATGTAATGTAAGATTGTCGGTGGGGTGTGTGTGTTCATGTATATGTGGTTGTTAGGTGTGAACAGGAACCAGATTGCAGAAGTGTCCCCTGCGAGACAGACGGACGTGCCATCGGTTTGGTCACACTAGGAAGACCGTGATGGGGATGAACGGAGCGCAGAGTTTTCTGAAAAGTTTTGCAGAGGAGTTTGCGAACCCGCTGGGACAAGATGATCCACTTCCTGTCGCCCCACTCAGCCGCACTATGACCCTGGATGAGGTGAAGGGGGAGAGCCTGGACCTGGGACTTCGACTGCTGTTGGCCAGGTGCGTGTGTGTGTGTGTGTGTGTGTGTGTGTGTGTGTGTGTGTGTGTGTGTGTGTGTGTGTGTGTGCGCATGTGCGCATGTCACACCTGTCCCTTCTCCCCATCTTAAACCAGAGAGGAGTGTTTTCACATTCCTGTAATTCATCTGCACTCTACATCTCCCCCTTCTTTTTTTTTTTTTTTTTTTTAAGTTGCACAAGTTGATACTTCACTCTCATTCTCCCTCTCTTCCTCTCCTCCTTCGCTCTCACTCTTCTGCTCTTCTCTCACTCTCTTCCTCTCCTCCTTCTCCTCTCTCTCTCTCTCTCTCTCTCTCTCTATCTCTCATTCTCCCTCTCTTTCTCACCTTACTCTCCTTCTCCCTCTTTCCCTCTCCCATGTCTTTCTCTCTCATTCTCCCTCTCTCCTTTCCTCCACCCTTTCTCACATTCTCCCGCTCTCGGCCTTTCTTCGGTCTCATTCTTCTCCTTCTCTCCTTCACTCTCCCTATCTCCCTTCTCTCTCTCTCTCTCTTCCCCCTCATTCTTATTTTCCCTTTCTCCTGTCACTGCCTCTCTCCTTCTCCCTCCCTCCCTGTCTCTCTCTTTACCAGCATTCCTCCCCTACCACCTCTCTCTCTCTCTCTTTCTCGGTGTGTTTATTTATTTGTATTTCTACTACATTCCTCATGGCAGACTTCCTGTTCACGAAATTAACCATTGTTCTACCCACTTCCTCTTGTTCAGAGTTCATTTCCTGTTTGAAGAGTCGCACGCTGTATTCAGTGTTGCACCGATCACACTTATCTGTTTCAGCTTTGAATGAAATGGAGAAACTCATTCATTATTCTGTTCCCAAAAAAGCCGGGTTTTGTGGAAATGAAAGCTCACGATGCCTCCGAGCGCTGATGTGTTCGGAGAACAATCAATATGGATTTGGTGTGACATCCAGGCAGTTCTATATGGAGGCAGCCGTGGCCTAATTGTTGAAGAGGTTTTGGGATCGAAAGGTCTTTTCGTCTGAATAATAATGTGCATTTAAAAGATTTCTAGGTGCACGACCTGTTTCTATGTTGAATAATAATAAATAGTAATAACAACAATTTTAACAGCATTTGCGGAACTGTTTGTTTTGGTGTATTGTTATGTTTGAGCCAGAAATTAGCTCCGCCCCTACCACTTATAACCTACAACTAATTATTTTTTTATAGTGCCATCATGGGATTGGATCCATTCCTAAATGGGTCTGCATGACCCTACCCTATGGGTTAGCTGCTGTAGTAATGCGAGATGCCAGGTTGGAGTTTTACGACCACCTTCTCAACCACACCTTTGTCCCTTGAGCCTGGATAATGAGTAAAATGAAGCATGCTAGCCCTATGTCGAACACTCTTCTTTAGTCCAGCAGATATAAACTTGGATTTAGGCGTGGCCCAGATGTCCAGCAAGTTTTGCAGAATGTAGATTTTCTCTCCCGAAGCCACACACAAGGCAGTGCAGGTGGGTTGGTAAGTGCCACACCATTGGGTAAGCGCTCTGCACCTTATCGGGCCACAACCTGCACCGGTTGGGATGGTGACAGCTGGGTATACTGCCGGCGGTTGGTCCCATCCCCAGTTAGCCTGTAAGCCCTGTTAGTTAACATCACCTAAGCTTACTCTACTTCATTACCTGGCTATACCATGAGTATATAAAGCCGAGGTAAGAATATAGAGTTTGGTGGCTGACTTGGTCTAAATGATTGTTCCAAATTGCCCCTAGGTGTGAATGTGAGTGTGAATGATTGCATTTGTGTTTGGCCTGCAATAGTCTGGCAAGCAATTCAGGATGTGCCTCGCTCCGTGCGGAAATCCCTGGAGGTATTCTTTAGCATTGAAGTTCACCTTCTGATTATACACCGCGCCTTTAAAATGGTCTGTTTGTCCTGTGCCTGTATATGCATGCAGGAACGCCCCTGATTGGTTGAGTGCGTTGATGTGCCATACTGCAGTCACAGAGCTTCTGAAGGATGACCTTTCACCTTTCTATTGCCCTAAAGACCCTGAACATCAGCAGGAGGGTGATGCAGAAGTAGTTTGTGAGTGATGCATTGTATTTTCAGGTTTATGACATACAGTAGTACCTCGGCCCTCGAACGCTTTAGAGGTCGAAAAAAATCGGAATTCGACCAAAAAAAAATCCGGGATTTTTTTTTTTTTTGTCCCAGAAGACGACCAAAAACCGGAAGACGAACTCGAAAAATAAATCGAGAAAAAAATGAGACCGAGAGTGAGGAAAAATGCACGACTTCCAGAAATCGGTCTTTTTTTTTTGACTCTACTCGACCACTGTGTGCGTGTGGACGTGCTTGCTCCTGTTCTACAAATTAGAGTATGGCGTGTTTTTTTTTGTTGTTTTTTTTTTTTTTTTTTTTTTACTCGATTAGATTCACTAATAAACATGTCTCCAAAGAAAGCTACTGAGAAAAGGTCAGTTGTGCAGAAAACTTGCGTTTAAGAAAGAGCTGATAGCTAAGCATGAATCAGGCGTGCTTGTTACTGATCTTGCTAAGGAATACAGCACGGCTAAATCAACGATATGCGCGATCCTGAAGAACAAAGACGGTGTTAAAGCCAGTGATGTGGCGAAAGGCTCGACGGTTATCAGCAAACAAAGACCGTGAGTGCTGAAGGAGGTGGAAAAATCCCTGCTCATATACATAAACGAGCAGCAGTTAGCAGGAGGTAGCGTTAGCGAGGATGTGATCCGCTGCAAAGCGCACGAAATCTATGATGATTTGGTGAAAAAAGACCCGAGCTCGAATCCTGAAGGATTCCACTTTAAAGCAAGTCGAGGCTGGTTTGAAAATTTTAAGCGGCGATGTGGGATTCACAGCGTGGTTCGTCACGGGGGAGCAGCGAGTTCCAACAAAGACGGCGCTGAGAAGTTCAAGCAGGAATTTGCTGATTTTATCAAGGCTGAGAACTACAGTATCTTCCCGAGAAAGTCTTTAATTGCGATGAGACTGGCTTATTCTGGAAGAAAATGCCACGGAGGACATACATCACGCGTCAAGAGAAATCGCTTCCCGGACGCAAACCAATGAGAGATAGGTTAACGTTCTTGTTGTGCCGCAATGCAAGCAGAGATTTAAAAATCAAGTCGCTGATGGTTTATCATTCGGAGAATCCGAGGGCATTCAAAGTGAACAATGTGATCAAAAGTAAGTTGCCTGTTATGTGGCGATCGCATTCGAAGGCGTGGTTAACCAGGCAATTTTTCACCGAGTGGGTGCATGAGGTGTTTGCGCTGAGTATAAAAAAAATATTTGTATGAAAAACTCCCTGCCATGCCGCTGCCTTCTAATGGACAATGCCCCTGCTCACCCTCCTGGTTTGGAGGACGATTTAACCGAGGAGTCCAATTTCATTCAAATAAAATTCCTCCCGCCTAACACAACCTCATTGATCCAGCCCATGGACCAGCGTGCAATTGCTAATTTCAAGCAGTTGTACACAAAATTCCTCTTCCAAAGATGCTTTGAGGTGACTAACGACACACAGTTAACACTTCGGAATTTTTGGAGGAATCATTTTAACATCTACCACTGCTTAACCATTGTTGATAGGGCCTGGAATAACGTCTCACTCGGGTCAATGAACTCTGTGGAGGAAACAGTGGACTGAATGTGTTACGGAGTTCGAAGGGTTGGAGGCTGTGGCGAGCACCAGCACAGCAGCTCCTGCCGAGGAGGAACAGCAGGACAATAGTCAAATCGTTCAAGACATCGTCAGCATAGGCCAAAGTCCAGGTCTGGAAATGGACACTGATGATGTTGCTGACCTGCTGAAGGAACATCACGACGGAACTCCTCCAACTTCAGGCAGAGCAGAAGACGACGTTGGAGGAGGAGATGTCTTCTGAAGAGGATGATGGAAGGAAGGATGCCCCGACTTCACTTGTTAAGGACATGTGCTCGAAATGGAACGAACTCTATATCTTTGTTGAACCGTATCACCCTGATAAGGCGAAGGCTAGCAGAGCTGTGCACACATTTAATGAGGAGCTCATGGGCCACTTCCGTATGGTTCTGAAAAGAAGGCAGAAACAGGCGACACTAGAAATGTTCAAGAGAAGAAAGGAACAGCCTGAAGAAGAGCCGCCTACTTCCAAGCAGGAACATGTTAATGTTTTTTTTCTTTCTTTAGTTCTTTATTTTTTTGATTGCTTTTTTTTTTTTTTTTTTTTTTTACATTTCTTTTACGTTTCATCACTGCATATGTTTGTACTGTACGCATTCCTTTACACAAACAATAAACATAAATAAACAAAAACAGACATAAAATAAATTAATCTATTAAGAATTTTGTATGTTTGTGCTGTTGTTTCACATTCAATATACAATTTTATATATAAATGACATTATGAAATAACATTGTTTTTAAAAAAAGTAGTTTTCTAGCGTCTTGGAACGGATTAAAACCGTTTACGTTATTGGTAATGCGAAAAGCAGATTTGGAATTCGAACAAATCGGAATTCGACCAGCCGTCTGGAACCAATTAAGTTCGAGAACCGAGGTACTACTGTATATGCATTTTCATCTGATGCCATTTTGCAGGTTTAGGTTTTAAAGGACCTCATGTATCAGAATGTACCCCAGTGTAAAACTGTTGTCTGGACTCTGTTATGTAACATGGCTGCCCTCTGGTGTTGTCAAAGAGTACTGCAGCCTGGTATTTTAGAGGGAATGTTTTCTTTTCGTCTCTTTTTATTTTGGGGGGGGGGGTGAATCTAATTTTAATAAATAATTATTTCACCCTGTAGGCTCAGTCTAAATCCAGCCTGATTTGTTTTTTTTTTCCCCTCTCTGCAGTACTGCAGTCTGAGCCTGTTCTGCGTCTGTTTATCAACAAGCTCAGAGAAGTGGGTTCAGCCTGGCAGAAACAACTACCCAATCCGACGCCTCGTTCCTTGCGGTCCCGTCTGTGTTCGGTCCATGCCATTCGGAACACCCGCAGGAAGATGGAGGATCGTCACGTGTTGCTGCCCGAGTTTAATCAGCTTCTTGGGTTACAGGTCAGGGGCTAGGCTCAGACTTCTCATCACACTCTGCTAGTTTTTATCAGCTGAAGCTGGTTCAGGACGTATATAAGTCCGCTCTTGAGATGTTTGAGAAAGATTGTTGCATGCAATGGTTTAAAGATCAGAAAAGATCCAATTCCCACCCATCAAGTATTACCTTCCTTATTACATGACCACTCCAACCAGGGTGGGACGAAAGCCTGCACACGCTCCCTCCGTGAAATGTAATGCGCTTCACCTGCCACTTTATGAACTGCTGCACATACATATTTGGGAACAGTTTAACACACTCGAAGGGAAAGCAAATGAGCTCACAGAAACCAATGATTGGCTGGTGATCGTTGTGAGTGACAGGGAAGTGAGTGTATGCCATCTCTCCCTCCTGTGAGAGCTCAGCCAATCAGCTCCCATGGACTCTCGGTAACGGATGGCTGTGGCATTGACCTGGATTCGAACTTCCCATCTCTGGGTTATCACCTTGTTGATGTAACACTCGGGAGCCAGGCATTCTCAATAGTTTCTTCTTCTTCTTTTCCTTTCGGCTTTTCCCTTCAGGGGTCGCCACAGCGAATCATCTGCCTCCATCTCACAGTATCCTTTGCATCTTCTTCTCTTACACCAACGACCTTCATGTCCTCCTTCACCACATCCATGAATCGTCTCTTTGGTCTTCCTCTAGGCCTTCTGCCTGGTAGTTCCAGCCTCAGCATCCTATTACCAATATACTCACCATCCCTCCTCTGTACATGTCCAAACCATCTCAATCTAGCCTCTCTGACTTTGTCTCCAAATCGTCTTACATGTGCTGTCCCTCTGATGTACTCATTCCTGATCCTATCCGTCCTCGTTACTCCCAAAGAGAACCTCAACATTTTCATCTCTGCTACTTCCAGCTCTGCCTCCTGTCTTTTCCCCAGGGCCACTGTTTCTGAACCATACAACATCGCTGGCCTCAACACCGTCTTGTACACTTTTCCTTTCATTCTCAATAGTTTCACCTACTAATAACAGCTAGTTATTTCCATTTTGCTAAATCTTTCTGGGATTTTTCTATCTATCAAAGTTTATTTTCTTAAGTAGATTCACTAGTTAGGGCAGTGCTGGCCTGGTGATAAGGTACTGGATCACTGATCCCAAGGTTGGGGGTTCAAGCCCCACTCTCAGCAGGTTGTCACTGCTGTCCCCAAGTGCAGATAACTGGGTTATCAAAGGCCGGCCATGTCTCTCACTGTCTTTGGTGAGAGGTTCATGTAAAAGAACCGCTGCTGATTTTCGTAAAGAGGAGCTGCATAGCCATCAGCGTGTTTCTGCCCTACGATGGCGCGAGGCGCTGTGGAAATGGCTTTTCCGGGCCGATTAGTCTCGTATTCATTCTTGCTCCGAGAATGCCTTTTACAATCCTTCTCAATTATTTTCTGTGATGCCCCCTATAGGAAGAAAAAAATTTCAATCCTCCCCCAGTGCCCCACGCGCAACTATAAATAGGGTTTACTGCACTTCACATCGTTTGCTCTGTGCTTTTCCCCCTACACCATAGGGAACACAGTAAGAGAGCCACTGCTACCTACTGTAGAGTATGCGCAATTGCACTTAATTCTGGTACAGTATGGCAAAAAGGCATGTTCCCTCGGGGCGTACCCTGGCATCACACCCCACTATTTGGGAAGCACTGGCCTTGTGGGAGCTCACCACGAGCCTTTTCTCGCTGGCATCCATAGCGTGCATATGCACAAAATTCTCCTCCTCTGTTACGCACCACCTCATGCCTGTCCACGTGACATCTTTGCCGCAGTCAATGATCAGAGGGTTACTTGACTTATTGTTTATTCTTGTTTTATTATTAATTATTATTATTAATATTAATGTGCATGTATTATTATTATTATTATTATGAAACATTTATTGTTTATGCATGTTTACCTTTAATATATTAGGTCACACATATGTGTTGTATCAGGTTATGAGTTTGGGAGCGTGTTGGAACGGATTAATTGGTTTTCTATTATTTCTATGGGAATTTTGGTTTTATCTAACGAACATTTTGACTTATGAGCTTGCCTTCGGAACGGATTAAATTCGTAAGTCAAGATACCACTGTATTTCTTATAACAGTTGTTATGAATGAAGAAAGACTTCTTATGGTGAGGCAAGTAATGCTACATGTACCTGCGCAGTAGGAACAGTACTGTCCAGGTAACTCCAGGAATGCGGCAGGTTGGTTTCAATAACGCCTCTGTCTTTCGGTCAGGATGGAGTGGAGCGTGAATACTATGCCGTGTTTGATGGTCACGGAGGAGTCGATGCTGCCACCTACACGTCTACTCATTTACACGTCATCCTCGGCCAACAAGAGGCGATTAAGAGCGACACCAGCATGGCCTTTAAAAACTCCTTCATACAAACTGACGACATGTTCAGGATCAAGGCCAGGAGAGAGGTATGAGCGAGTAGAGGACAGGAAACTGCATGATTGCACGAGAACCTGTTTTTCATATTATTATAAGAATTATATAGTATATACTTATATCACACAAGTATAAATATCTACAGTGACTTGCAAAAGTATTCATACCACTTGAACTTTTCCACATTTTTTCACTTTACATCCTCAAATGTAAATGTATTTAACTGGGATTTAATGTGATAGACCAACAGACTTAATGCTGATATGTAAATTAGTAAACTTTGAATATTTTCTTCTTTTGCTCTTGGCTGGACAGATAAAATAATTCCATTTATTACAATTTTGTGTTAATGTTGTTATTATTTATTAATGTTATGTTGGAAAAATAGTTTTGTTGTTTTAGTTTAAATATTCATTCATTTATTTTCTAAGTCACTTAATCCCAATTAGGGTCACGGGGAGGCTGGCACCCATCTCAGCTAACTCTGAGCAAGGGCAAGATACACATCTCTCCAGACCATCGCAGGGCATGGTTCAATTATTTAATTTAACATCCTGCTTTTTAAACAGGTGTTTGTCTCTGAATTAAAAAAATGTGATTGATTGGGAATTTATCTGTGGTGAGCCGTGCATTTGGTACTTAGTGGATTTAATACCACTGCTGTCACGTCACAATTATACAAACTAGCAAAAATATACAAAAATACAGTATAACAAGACGTGGCACTACAGAGAGAGAGAAAATCATTTCATGCATTTCTGCTCATGACTCTGAGCATTACATTACTTTCCCCGGTGTTTACTATTGGAAGCTGCCATTAAATTGGCACTAAGACAAATGTAATAAGCATAACCCGTATCTCCTCCAGCTCTCCTTATGATGTCTAGCTTTTTTTGTAAAGTCTGCCATGAAAATGGACTTTGAAGAATTTCCGACACCAAATCAATCTCCTCCTCCATCAGCCATTGTAGGAGTAAAAAAATTCTAACTTGACTCTTTCACAGCAGGAGGACCATATGGTCCTCTTTCAAAAAATGCTGCTAACCACTAGATGCATTGTTCTCCGTGCTGCTCAAGTGTTCTATACTTGTGGGGTCACCTGATGCAATACAGCTTGGTCCCACGTGCTTCAGTCAGCTATGACACGACCTTGAGTGCGTAGGATTGTGTTGTTCCTGAATTTGTGCGAGTGTTATTTGCTAGTATTATTTTTATTAGTGTTATTATAGTTTTGTTGAAAGAGATGTGTTCGGGGTGTTTTCTTAGCCCTTTTTTATTAGGGAAAATCTTGTGATCTTTTTTTTTAACTGCAAAAAATAATTGAGACGTTAAAGGGTTAAATACATGTTATGCAGGCCGCAACAGACTATTCAGGAAGTTTTGCTCCGACCAACCAATTAGAGGATGGCAAAATGCTGATGTTATTGTAAGCTTACTGGCCCTGTGAGGTGAACCTGAAATCTGATTGGTTAAAAAAATCAGCCCCATTGTTAATACTATATAGTTTGTGACATTGGCCAGCACTACCGATTCTGAAGGCCCTGAGCAGGTTATATTGACATGGCAGCATATAGAAGCTAAAATCTGATTGGTCAAAAAGAGCGAACATCCACATACACGTACTGGAAGCAGTGCAGCCAAGAGACACATTACAAATTGAAGAGAACAGACTGTTGGGAATAAATTAATACAATTTAATGGAACCAGTACTAGAATTAAGTTGTAAATTTCAGTTCTTCTGATGGCCCACCACTGGGATTTACTGAATTGATCTTTGCGGTGTAGAATAGAAATAACAAATTTTTACCAAAAGATAGGTGTATATAGCTAATGTTATTTATAGATATTCACAAAGCCTGACACAAATGATTAGTGTGGTATGTACTACAAAGGAACATGAGTAAAGCAAGTAAGCACTCACACTGGGCTTTTAATTACCGGGGGTGGATGGTATATAATCATTACAACACCTCACCTGCAATTTCTATCTCTGAGGACATAACATTCTGTTGAGTCAATACATTTATTTTACCTTATCAGAACTAGTCTGCAGTGTCGGGGTTTGTACGTACAGACTGGTTCCAATTATCCGGCACCTTCGCACAAATACATGTAAATTAAATTAAAATTAAATCTAGAGTATAGAAATGGTGTGCAATGTTACTTACCAAAAACAGCAGAAGACCAAAAAAGCCAATACAGACGCTCCTCACTTTACGTTTATTCGCCTTATGTTTTTTTCGATTTTACGTTTTTTGTAAAAAAAAAAAAAAAAAAGTTTTTTGCAAGGCATTTTGAATTTAGCACGCTCTCCATAGTACGAGACGTTCTTAGGTAGACGTAGTGCACTACTTACGCATGACGCTGCGTTCATTGTTTACAAACGACAGACTGAACGTGCCCTGCTTCTTCCCAGTTCACTGCGTGTTACTCTTGTGTTAAGACGTCATCTCTGTGATCTTTGTGTTTACACTGTTTTGCGTATTTGTAACCCTAAGCAAATATAGTTGGTCAGAAGCGTAAACCTAGTAGTGATAGTGGTAATCAGAATCAGTGGGAATAAGTGCATTTGATTAAAATTTATTTATTTGAAATTATTGTTGATATTATTTTACAATGTTATGTTTATAATAATTGATTTACGGGTGTTTTATGAGATACAGTAATAGTATTTATGGATGTATAGTACAATATGAACGGTCATGCGTCACTGGAACGTACAGTAGCAACTTACGTTTTTTTTTTCACCTTACGTTCGGCCATTCGGAACGTAACTAAAACGTAAGTCAAGCAGGGTTTGTACAGGGATCCCTCACTTTCTGCAGTTAATTGGGATCAAGATCCCCCTGCAACTTTCGCGAAGTAGGATCTCACACACACACATCCCCTCCCCTGACTGATGTATACGCATATGTGTATATGAGAGAGTTCCTTTCGGCTTTTTCCCTTTATTAGGGGTCACTTCAGCGAATGATTCGCACGTTTGATTTGGCATAGGTTTTTACATCAGATGCCCTTCCTGACACAACCCTTTTAGCAAGGGACAGAAATACGCTGACGGCTTTGCAGCTACTCTGTACTATGCCGGCTGTCCCTATTCTCGTGACTATCATGCCTAGCCTTAAAATTATGCAGGCAACCAATAGCAAAATTATACTCTTCCTCAATACCAAGCTCGTTATGCAACTTGGCTGCCATCTCTATAATCAAAAGTCTGCCAAGGTGCTTCCTTTCCGCACGCCAGCTCCTGAACCAAATGTACAAATCCTTATCCAACTTTACAAACTTTGCCCCTTTTGGCAACATCCTCTTTTAGTGGTGTTTTTGTTTCGGCTGGCTGCCGCTAGAGCGCAACCGTGCGAAGTTTAAGTCAGCAATCACTTCTGATTTTTCCGATTGTGCACTTATATATATATATATATATTCTTCTTCTTCTTTTCCTTTCGGCTGTTCCCTTCAGGGGTCACCACACACACTATATATATATACACACACACACACACACACCAAGTCGTGTCCTTATTGATAGACATTTTTAAAAAATGCCATTGAATAAGACCTGCCGAAGTATCAGATGCCACAGAATTGGAAGTAGTCTGTATAAAGGAATACCGGTATATTGTATTCATTGCTATTAAAAATCCACCCCCCCACACACACACCCGGTTTCTCTGTAACATGGCAAGTTGAAATTTTAATGTCAAGATGACATTTTCAAGTAATTAAAAAAGGCTTTGAATACCTGTTTTTATAAAATCTGATTTAAAATTGCACTATCCAGCATCACCCATATGAGGATGGCTTTGAATCTGCTGATTCTTGAAATTTCATCATCTCTGTGTCTCAGGATGTTTTTCTTTGGTAACAAAATCTCCAGCTTCTTGTGAGGAATAAATTGGTACATTTTAAATTTATATCAGGATTTATGTAAAGCAACTTTTCTACACTGTCCATGATACATTTAAGATTTAATGCATATGTACGGCATTGTAACTCAGTTATGTTATGTAATTCCAGATACAGTTATATAACACTTCGAAAATGTTGCATGCAGTTTTGACAACGTACAACCAAACACAATCATCTACGCAAAAGTAGATCATCCAAAAAAAGAAAAAAGTCCAAACCCAATAAAAATCACAAGCGAAATTCAGACACAACCAGACGTCACTCAACATTCTTAACAATTTACAGTATCCTGTATTTTATACGTAAAAACTCTGATTTTATTAATTTCATCACCGTCTATGATAAAGTGCTGGATAAAGAAAATAGGATTCAGTTAAATGACTTGGAAATTAATACCAGGAACATTTATTTCACTGGATTGCTGCAAAATCAAAGTTTTCCTGTTGTTTTTTCTGAATGAGTCAAAAGTACATCCTTTTTTTTATTATTATTATTAATAATCAAGAAGAGCTCCATTGTTGACATCACATCAGAGGTACACGCTGTTAATGGAAAATATTTCACCTCAGGGTGGTGAGAGTGACCACTTTTTATGGTGGCATACACCACAAGACCACATCGCTGATTATTTTCCAATAATAGCACATGTACATACAGTTGTACTTTGCTAATAATAAGATAAAATGATCCTTTACTGATCCCCAGAGGAGGAATTCAAAGTAGACATGATGTAATGAAAACAGACGCGCCCAAAAAAAATACTGTCAAATTAACAGAATTTAATTATATATAATTATGTAATACAGTGCCATGGGAAATTATTTGCCTAGTTCCTGATTTGAGGGTTTTTGTTTTTTTTGTATATTTGTGACATTTCAATGTGTAGTGTGTTTTAAATTTATTAAACAAACCTGTCAGGCCATTGTTGTTGGCATCCTTCTGTCTCGAGACAATAGGGTTTGCGCCATGGATCAGTTCATGGTATTCCATGTGATGGAAGAGTACACCCTGGACAGTTCAGCAGGCCATCACAGAGCAGAAAGATGCTGATGGCTTTGCAGCTACTCTTGTCGAAAGTCAGAAATGGTTCCTTTACATGAGCATCTCACCATAGACAATGGAATAGACCACTGCCACCTGTCTGGCCCTATTTGAAAAGTAATTTCCTCCTGAACTTAATTACTGGTGATGAGCCTTTCTCATCACTGTAGAGGAATTTATATAAAATATTGGAGCGTTCTCGAGCATTAATTAAATGTTTTAGGTAACACCACAGCATCTCACTTTATGTGTGGACTTTGACTTGGTCTCTCAAAAACCTTCATGTATTTGTTTCTGAGCCATTCAGAGATGGACCTGCTGGTATGTTTCAGGTTGTTGTCCTGCTGCATAAACCAAGAGCACTTGAGCTTGAATGAATGAGCTCATGGCTGGAAGTTCACCTTCAGGTTCAACCCCCCCACCCTGATCACTGAATTTCACAAAGTAGGATCACCCCCACCTCCCCGGTTGACATATATGTATATTTGTATATAATATCAATAAATACATATTCAATGCTATAAATGCTTATAATAACAAACATTCAAAAATAATGCACTAAAAGCTAAGATAAAGCGCTAGCAGCACTGTGAACACCTTTAACTATGAGGTCATGAGTCACTTCAGTAAGGTTTTGAAAAGAAGGCAGAAACAAGCCATACTAGAAATGTTCAAGAAAAGAAAGAAACATCCTGAAGAAGAGTCATCCATGCAAAGCAGTAGCAAGAGAAAACAACACCTTTGGCTGATTTACCTGAAGCTGTTATGGAAGGGAATCCGCTTTCCTCTCTTCCTCTCCAACATTTACGTATGCCAACTGCTCACCACTACAAATGTTAAAATTCTTATATTTATTGGTCTTATGCTTTAACTGTACTGTGGATTTTTATTGTATTGACGTGCGAATGATTCGCTGTGTTGACCCCTGATAAAAAGGGGAAAAGCTGAAAGGAAATCTCTCTCACTCTCTCTCATGGTCTCTCACAAAAGAGTTGCATGTTGAAATGCATGTTGGAGAAGGGTGTGGCTGCCACACGTGGTGTGGAATGCTAAACAAACACCTGATTCCATTTAATCACGGGCTATAAAGACTTAACAGCGCTCTTCCCGGTGCTAGAAGACTGTCCCTCTTCCCTGTGATCTCGCTGGCTCTCAGGTCCGTGCTCCACCAGTTCCCACTTTAGTTTGATTTCCGTGTTTCTAGTGCTCTCGTGCCCATGCTGTAGTGCCTTCCCTGTGAACAATAAAGCACACCTGTTTTCAGAGATGAAACTGGGAAATCATAGTCACTGTAATAGAGATGTAGAGAAGAGTGCTGCTAGTCTTTATAGCCCATGATTAAATGGAATCAGGTGTGTTTGTTTAGGACTCCACCTTGCATGTGGTAGCCACGCCCCTCTCCAACACACATTTCAACTCGCAACTCTTTTGTGAGCAACCACAACACACTAAAAATCCACAGTAAAGTTAAAGAGTCCCTCACAACACACACCATAACATAGTGTATTGTATTCAATAGTTTTTTTCACTTAATTTGCGGACCTATGGTATGAGTTAGAGTACTGTTAACTTCTGTTCAAAAGATGCCAGAACGGACTAAGACCATTTACATTATTTGTAATGGGAAAAGTGGATTCGGATTCTAAACATATCGGAATTCGAACAGCCGTCTGAAAGGCATTAAGTTCGAGTAACGAGGCTCCACTGTGTGTGCGCGCTGTGTGTGCACGCGTGTGTGCGCGCGTGTGTGCGCGCGTGTGTGTGTGCGTGTGTGCACTACAAAAAAAAGTGAAGGATATTTGGAAATTTTCTAGATTTTTTTTTTCGTTTTTTTTTTTTATTTACAAATATCCTTAACTTTTTTGTGTGGTGTGTCTTCTTCTTCTTTTCCTTTCGGCTGTTCCCTTCAGGGGTTGCCACAGCAAATTATCTGCCTCCATCTCTCCCTATCCTCTGCATCTTCTACTCTTACTCCAACGACCTTCATGTCCGCCTTCACCACATCCATAAATCTTCTCTTTGGTCTTCCTCTGGGCCTTTTGCCTGGTAGTTCCAACCTCAGCATCCTACGACCAATATACTCACTATCCCTCCTCTGTACATGTCCAAACCATCTCAATCTAGCCTCTCTGACATTGTCTCCAAAACATCTAACATGTGCTGTCCCTCTGATGTACTCATTTCTGATCCTATCCATCCTCGTAACTCCCAAAGAGAACCTCAACATTTTCATCTCTGCTACCTCCAACTCTGACTCCTGTCTTTTCCCCAGGGCCACTGTCTCTAAACCATACAACATTGCTGGCCTCATCACCGTCTTGTACACTTTTCCCTTCATTCTTGCCGATACTCTCCTATCACACATCACACCAAACACTTTTCTCCATCCATTCCAACCTGCCTGCACGCGCTTCTTCACCTCTTTTCCACACTCTCCATTGCTCTGGATTGTTGAGCCTAAGTACTTAAAATCCTCCACCTTCTTTATCTCTGCCCCCTGTAACCTCACCATTCCTCTTGGGTCCTTGTCGTTCACACACATGTATTCTGTCTTACTAAGACTAACCTTCAATCCCCTCCTTTCCAGGGCATACCTCCACCTCTCTAGATTTTCCTCCACTTGGTCTCTGCTCTCACTACAGATCACTATGTCATCTGCAAACATCATAGTCCATGGAGATTCTTGTCTAACCTCATCTGTTAGCCTGTCCATCACCATAGCAAACAAGAAGGGGCTGAGAGCTGACCCTTGATGCAGTCCCACCTCCACCTTGAACTCTTCTGTCACACCGACAGCACACCTCACCACTGTCTTACATCTCTCATACATGTCCTGCACCACTCTAACATACTTCTCTGTCACTCCAGACTTCCTCATACAATACCACAGTTCTTCTCTCGGCACCCTGTCATATGCTTTCTCCAGATCCACAAAGGCACAATGCAGCTCCTTCTGACCTTCTCTGTACTTCTCTATTAACATCCTCAAAGCAAACACTGCATCTGTGGTGCTCTTTCTTGGCATGAAACCAAACTGTTGTTCACAAATGCTGACCTCTGCCCTTAGTCTTGCTTCCACTATTCTTTCCCATAGCTTCATTGTATGGCTCATCAACTTTATCCCTCTGTAGTTGCCACAACGCTGTACATCTCCCTTGTTCTTAAAAATGGGCACAAGCACACTTCTCCTCCATTCCTCTGGCATCTGCTCACTTTCTAAGACCTTGTTGAATATTCTTGTCAGAAAATCTACTGCTACCTCCCTAGACACTTCCATACCTCACCTGGTATGTCTTCAGGGCCAACTGCCTTTCCACTCTTCAGCCTCTTCAATGCCCTCCTCACTTCTCCCTTACTAATCTTTGCTACTTCCTGCTCCTCAACGGTCACCCCTTCTACTCTTTTTCTCTCTCATTTTCCTCATTCATCAGCTCTTCAAAGTACTCTTTCCATCTTCCCAGCACACTTCTGTCATCAGTCAATACATTTCCCTCTCTGTCCTTTATCACTCTAACTTGCTGCACGTCTTTCCCATCTGTATTTCTCTGCTGTGCTAACCTGTATAGATCATTTTCTCCCTCCTTACTGTTCAACCTATCATACAAGTCATCATACGCCCTCTGTTTGGCCTTTGACACTGCTACCTTCGCCTTACGCTGTGTCTCCCTGTACTCCTGTTTACTCTCTTCGGTCCTCTCAATGTCCCACTTCTTCTTGGCTAACCTCTTCTTTTGTACACACTCCTGCACTTCCTCGTTCCACCACCAAGTTTCCTTATCTACTTTCCTTCCAGAGGACACACCAAGTACTCTCCTACCGGTCTCCCTGATCACATTGGCTGTGGTTGTCCAGTCCTCTGGGAGCACTTCCTGACTACCCAAAGCCTGTTTCAACTCCTCCTTGAAGACAACACGACACTCTTCCTTTTTCAGCTTCCACCACTTTGTCTTCTACTCTGCCTTTGCCTTTTTCACCTTTCTCACCATCAGTGTCATCCTGCACACCACCATCCTATGCTGTTTGGCAACACTCTCACCCACTACTACTTTGCAGTCACTGACTTCCTTCAAATTACATCGCCTACACAAGATGTAGTCTACCTGTGTGCTCTTACCTCCGCTTTCATAAGTCACCCTATGCTTCTGTTTCTTCTTGAAGAAAGTATTCACCACAGCCATTTCCATCCTTTTGCAAAATCGATCAACATCTGTCCTTCTGTGTTCCTGTCCTGGATACCAAACCTGCTCATCACTTCCTCGTCCCCTCTGTTGCCTGCACCAACATGTCCATTGAAGTCTGCTCCAATGACCACTCTTTCACCTCTGGGGGTACTCTGCATCACTTCATCTAACTCACTCCAGAATCTCTCCTTCTCTTCTAGCTTACATCCTGCCTGTGGGGCATAAGCACTAACAACATTGACCATCACGCCTTCAATTTCTAACTTGAGACTCATCACTCTGTCTGACACTCTTTTCACTTCTAGAACATTCCTGACAAACCCCTCCTTCAAGATGACTCCTACTCCATTTCTCTTCCCATCCACACCATTATAGAACAGTTTACATATATATATATTATACATTTTGGGTTTTTTTTTCCCCAGCAGTTGTTTTCTCCTTGGAACTCTTCCATTTTATGGCTGATTGAAACGCTGACCCTAAATGAGGTCTTTGGAGTGGGCAATTACTTTTTCAATATGGGACCAGATAAGTTGTTTTCCATCATGAACAATATGGTCATAATTAATGCTAAAAACTAATGTCACACCAATTATATAAAGTGCCATAAAAATTATTTGCCTAATTCTTGATTTATTCTTTTTGTTTTGCCTATTTATTACACATAAATGTTCAAAATCAACACACTAATTTTAATATTTCACAAAAACAAGCCAAGTGAACACAGAATTCAGTCTTTAAACTATAATTTTATTCATTAGTTGCAAAAGATGTTGGTAGATGGGTTAAGCTTCTGTTTAAATGACCCAAAAGCTTTAATACATTGAAATCAAGAAAAAAAATATCACTTTACCCTTTTCAAGTAGAAATGTTCAATTTTATGAAAAGGAAAAAAAAGTCCAAGCAGCACCATGAAGTGTTCTTGAAACAAATCAAATAACGGTTGAGCTTTAAGAGCAGGTTTCGCCCTCAGGTGTTATTCCAGTGGAAAGTTCCGATAACATTTGTTTAGGTTCTGAGAACCTTCTCCTACACACATTTACACAGTGTGGATAGATGTTTAGTTTGAAGTCTTAAGGACGTGTGTGTGTGTGTGTGTGTGTGCGCGCGCGCGCACAGGTAGAGATATTAGTCAGCATGATTGCACTGCTATGATGTGGGTGCAGTAGGAATGGCTGTTGAGAGGTCGAGAAAGTTGCATGAGAGGTTTGAGTTTAGTCATTTGGTGGAGAAAGTTGTGTTTTCTGATTTGTTTTGTTTCTGAGAACTGCTCGAATGCACGGTGCAGTGAAGCTGGATTGCATCAGTGAGGATTGAATACATTAATGTGTACGTGTTGTGTTTGCAGCGCATGCGAAGTGGCAGTACGGGCGTGGCTGTGTTGCTGGCTGCTGATTGGCTGACGGTATCCTGGCTGGGCGACTCACAGGCCATGCTAGTGAAGAAGGGCGAGCCGGTCATTCTCATGGACCCCCATAAACCAGAGAGAGAGGTACGACATCTTGAATGTCGAGTCTCTGGAACATTCTCAAGTTTATAATTTGTTCCACACATAAAAGGTTCTCGTTATTCCTTGAAATGTAAATGTCGTCCTCGCCCTCGTTTCAGCACTTCAGTGCAAATTTTAAACCATGCATGTGTGGCAGCCTGTGAAATCCCTTGTCATGCTGAAATGACCATGTTTTCTACTATAACTATATTTTGAAAATCACAGGCTTTCCTGAACCGAAATGTTTGTTTTTCACACGGATCCTGATCAGAAGTGAACTACATTCACTAGACCGATTTTAACTATCTGAACAAGGTTCGGTCCACATGTGTACAGATGGGTTTTTGTCCATCATTTTGAAAACTATCTCATTTAGATTAATTTATTTATTTTTCTCGGGTTTTTTTTTTTCAGTGAAATTTTGACAGAACTGAAACAATGGAAATTTAAATTTAGTGCATAATTACACAAAATATATACAGTATAAAATCTCTATTTATGTAAAATTCCTATCAACTTAGTATTATAATATTATGTATTCATACATCCATTCATTTGTTCTTCTGAACCACTTAACTCACCAGGAACACTGAGCCCATCTCATCGGGCTCTGGGTGAAAGTGGGGTACACCTTGAACAGCGAGCCATTATATCCCAGAGCCAAGACACAGACAGCCATTCACGATTACAACCTCACATGTAGGGGCAATTTGGAACAGCAAATTGGGCTAATGTGAATGTCTTTGAACTGTGGAAGGAAACCGGAGTATCTAAAAGATACCCATGCAAGCATGGGGAGAGCATTTAAACTTCACGCAGAAATGGCTTCGCTGAGTTATGGACGTGAACCCAGGAATTCATTCATTCATTCATTTTCTGAACCGCTTAATCCTAATTAGAGTCTCGGGAAGTCTGGCGCCCTTCTCAGCCATCCCTAGTCGAGGGCAGAGTACACCCTGGACAGCTCGCCAGGCCATCGCAGGGCAGAAACACCTTTTTTTTGAAAGCCAACATGCTAACCATTTTTTATTCTGATACCCAAAACTGGATTTTTGTAATATGGATAATTTATGTTAAATATTATGGTCTCAAGGTGTTTTATGACTGTCCGTGTTGGGATCTAGCTTCAAATTATTGATTCACTAAAAAGGAGTTTGCAGCATTTACATAAAACGTGACTCGGCAGACATCAGCTTGTAAAGCAAAACCAGAATTATAGTGGGATTTTATTATGGAGATGTCTGGCTTTGCAGAAAAACAAATAAAACAGCTGAACAGAAAGATGGGACCATCAGCCATCTCCAGATGGTACTTGTTAAAAAAAATTAAATAAAAAATAAAAAAGAACCCACACACAACCTTGAAACAGTAGCATGAAGTTGAAATTTGTTCCTGCTGCATTCAAGACTGCAGTTAGTTGCATTTTAGGTAATTTGTCTTTTCTCTCTTATCATGGGTTTTTAAAGTACAGTGGTACCACACCTTACGATAGTCCCAGCAAATGAAAAATCCAGGTTACGAAAAACATTTTTCAAAATTTTTTGTCTCTGTATACGAAACAAGTTCTCCATACGAAACGCATCAAACGCGCCATTAAAACACGACGTATGATTTCTGGTGCAAGTGAAAAGAAGAAGCAGGCTCATGGCATGCGGTTGAGTGATATCGCAAAGGAATATGGCCAAACCCGTCTACCATCGGTACGATATTGAAGCAGAAAGAGGTCTCAAAAGGTATACTTTTATCATTTTTAAAGGGTTTAGGGGGGGTAGTATTGGGGGCCTTAGAATGAATCACATGTTTTACATGTAAAATGCGGTTCTTCTTCTTTTCCTTTCGGCTGTTCCCTTCAGGGATCGCCACAGCAAATGATCTGCCTCCATCTCACCCTATCCTCTGCATCTTCTACTCTTACTCCAACGACCTTCATGTCCGCCTTCACCACATCCATAAATCTTCTCTTTGGTCTTCCTCTGGGCCTTCTGCCTGGTAGTTCCAACCTCAGCATCCTACTACCAATATACTCACTATTCCTCCTCTGTACATGTCCAAACCATCTCAATCTAGCCTCTCTGACTTTGTCTCTAAAACCTCTAACATGTGCTGTCCCTCTGATGTAGTCATTCCTGATCCTATCCATCCTCGTTACTCCCAAAGAGAACCTCAACATTTTCATCTCTGCTACCTCCAGCTCAGCCTCTGCCTTTTCCCCAGGGCCACTGTTTCTAAACCATACAACATTGCTGGCCTCATCACTGTCTTGTACACCTTTCCCTTCATTCTTGCCGATACTCTCCTATCACACATCACACCGGACACTTTTCTCCAACCATTCCAACCTGCCTGCACACGCTTCTTCACCTCTTTTCTACACTCTCCATTGCTCTGGATTGTTGATCCTAAGTAAACTTAAAATCCTCCACCTTTATCTCTGCCCCCTGTAACCTCACCGTTCCTCTTGGGTCTTTGTCGTTCACACACATGTATTCTGTCTTACTGAGGCTAACCTTCATTCCCCCCCTTTCCAGGGCATACCTCCACCTCTCTAGATTTACCTCCACTTGTTCTCTGCTCTCACTACAGATCACAATGTCATCTGCAAACATCATAGTCCATGGAGATTCTTGTCTAACCTCGTCTGTCAGCCTGTCCATCACCATAGCAAACAAGAAGGGGCTGAGAGCTGACCCTTGATGCAGTCTCACCTCCACCTTGAACTCTTCTGTCACACCGACAGCATACATCACCACTGTCTCACATCTCTCATACATGTCCTGCACCACTCTAACATACTTCTCTGCCACTCCAGACTTCCTCATGCAATACCACAGTTCTTCTCTCGGCATCCTGTCATATGCTTTCTCCAGATCCACATAGGCACAATGCATCGCCTTCTGACCTTCTCTGTACTTCTCTATTAACATCCTCAAAGCAAACACTGCATCTGTGGTGCTCTTTCTTGGCATGAAACCAAACTGTTGTTCACAAATGCTGACCTCTGCCCTTAGTCTAGCTTCCACTATTCTTTCCCATAACTTCATTGTATGGCTCATCAACTTTATCCCTCTGTAGTTGCTACAACTCTGTACATCTCCCTTGTTCTTAAAAATGGGCACAAGCACACTTCTCCTCCATTCCTCTGGCATCTGCTCACTTTCTAAGACCTTGTTGAATATTCTTGTCAGAAAATCTACTGCTACCTCCCTTAGACATTTCCATACCTCAACCGGCATGTCATCAGGACCAACTGCCTTTCCACTCTTCATCCTCTTCAATGCCCTCCTCACTTTACCCTTAATAATCTTTGCTACTTCCTGGTCCTCAACAGTCACCCCTTCTACTCTGTTTTCTCTGTCATTTTCCTCATTCATCAGCTCTTCAAAGTACTCTTTCCATCTTCCCAGCACACTTCTGTCATCAGTCAATACATTTCCCTCTCTGTCCTTTATCACTCTAACTTGCTGTATGTCTTTCCCATCTCTATTTCTCTGCTGTGCCAACTTGTATAGATCATTTTCTCCCTCCTTACTGTCCAACCTATCATACAAGTCATCATACGCCCTCTGTTTGGCCTTTGACACCGCTACTTTCGCCTTATGTTGTGTCTACCTGTACTCCTGTTTACTCTCTTCGGTCCTCTCAATGTCCCATCTCTTCTTAGCTAACCTCTTCTTTTGTTCTGGAAGCACTTCCTGACTACCCAAAGCCTGTTTCAACTCCTCCTTGAAGACAACACGACACTCTTCCTTTTTCAGCTTCCACCACTTTGTCTTCTGCTCTGCCTTTGCCTTTTTCACCTTCCTCACCATCAGCGTCATCCTGCACACCACCATCCTATGCTGTTTGGCAACACTCACCCACTACTACTTTGCAGTCACTGACTTCCTTCAAATTACATCGCCTACACAAGATGTAGTCTACCTGTGTGCTCCTACCTCCGCTTTTATGTCACTCTATGCTCCTGTTTCTTCTGGAGGAAAGTATTTACCACAGCCATTTCCATCCTTTTTTCAAAATCGATCAACAGCTGTCCTCCTGCGTTCCTGTCCTGGATACTAAACCTGCCCATCACTTCCTCGTCCCCTCTGTTGCCTCCACCAATGACCACTCTTTCACCTCTGGGGGTACTCTGCATCACTTCATCTAAGTCACTCCAGAATCGCTTCTCTTCTAGCTCACATCCTGCCTGTGGGGCATAAGCACTAACAACATTGACAAACCCCTCCATCAAGATGACTCCGACTCCATTTCTCTTCCCATCCACACCGTGATAAAACAGCTTAAACCCTGCTCCTAAGCTTGTAGCCTTGCTACCTTTCCACCTGGTCTCCTGAACACACAGTATGTCCACCTTCCTCCTCTGCATCATGTCAGCCAGCTCTCTAGCTTTTTCGTTTATAGTTCCAACATTCAAAGTCCCTTCTCTCAGTCCTAGACTCGCACATTTCCTCTTCTCTCTCTGCCTACGGACACGCCTCCCGCCTCTCCTTCTTCGATGTCTTCGACCAACAGTAGTCCAATTTCCACCAGCACCCTGTTGGTTAACAGCACTGATGGTGGTTGTTGTTCACCCGGGCCTCGACCGATCCGAATTTCGTTTTGATCATTTGCATTTTTAAATGTGGCAGAAGTTTTATGCCGGATGCCCTTCCAGTCGCAACCCTCTGCATTTATCAGGGCTTGGGACCGGTGTGAGGGGGAGACACTGGTTTGTGCCCCCCTCACAGCTGTGGTTCAATTTACGAAAAATCCAGCTTAAGAAAAAGGCTCTGGAACGTATTAATTTCATAAGGTGAGGTACCACTGTATATTTTTTTTGAAAGGTAAAATTCCACGAGCTCATCAATCCTGCAGAGAATCCAGAAGAGACTGTTCGGTGGATAAAGATTTATTTCCCTTGGATTGGCTAAACTAAACCCATATGGGTTTGCTTCAATATAAGCGGTGTGTGTGTGTGTGTGTGTGTGTGTGTGTGTGTGTGTGTGTGTGTGTGTGTGTGTGTGTGTGTGTATGTTTAGCGTAATTCTAGCCAAATCTGTTGGAGAACAATCATAGCAAGTTCATCCACATATTATATTTATTATTGTCGATGTAATTGGCTTGAATTACACCTCTCAGAAGTGAGGAAATAAAATAATATTTGGACTTGTTGTTCATGACTCATAGAAAACTAAAAAGCTTAAAGCTACACAGTAAAAGAAGCATCATTTACAGTACATGTTTTAATCATTATTGTATTAGTACAGCTTCGGTTATATCATTTTTTTTTAAAGAATATTAAGCCGTTTGACTTCTACAAGCTGGTTATTACTGCTGTGTGCTCTGGGTGGTTTCTGATTCACTCCTGTCTGCAGGATGAGAAGAAGAGAATAGAGGATCTGGGTGGCTGCATTGCCTTCATGGGCTGTTGGCGTGTTAACGGGACGTACGCTGTTTCCCGGGCGATAGGTGAGTAATCAGTGTAATGAGGTCACCTTTTTTTCTCTCTCTCTCTCTTCCCTCTCTCTCTTTTGTCTGGGGCTCTGACTGGAAATGAAAGGATGATTCATATTCATTCATTTTCTGAACTGCTTGAACCTAATTTGGGTCACAGAGAGGCTGGTGCCCATTTTAGCTGACTCCAGGCAAGAGTAGGGTACACCCTGGACAACTTGCCAGGCCATCGCAGGGCCAACACTCACACAACCATTCACAAGAAAACCAACACAAGCACAGGGAGTACATGTAAACAATACACAGAAACGCCTGAGCTGGGAATTGAACCCAGGATCTTCTTGCTATGAGGAAGACGTGCTAACCAATGCGCCATCTCTGTCTCAGAAAGCATATTTTCAACAAGGTTGGATTTGCAGTCCTGGATCTTCCGCCACCTGACACCAGAACGATTCATTTCAAACAATTCCTACAGCTTTTCAAATCTCTTAGCAGATTAATTTTTTTCTAAGGGCTGAACGGAGTTCTGTAGAGCTTGCCATGATGACACCACACAGTTCAATAGCAAAGGACACTGCAGATCCTCAGCATCAGATTTAAATAAAACCGGGTTCCACCAGTGGAAGCTTTTAATCAGGAGGGTTCTAGGTCTCTGGGGAGAGGGATACCTGGGTTTCCTTCCTGTTCTCTCCATAACTGATCTCAGATAAGCAAAAGAATGGGATGGATGTTTTTCTATGCTGCTTAGTTCTAATTAGGGTCATGAGGAGGCTGACGCCCATCTCGGCTGACTGTGGACCAAGTTTGGGTATACTCTAACTAGCTTGCCAGGCCATCACAGGTATACCCATTCACACACAAGGATGATTGGGAACAGTGCATGTTTTTGGACTGTGTGAGGAAACCACACAAACAGGAGGAGAACATGCAAATTCCACACAGAAACACCAGAACCCTGGAATGTAACCCAGGCTTCTTGCTGTGAGGCAGAACCACTGCACCACCAAGCTGCATCATTTCAAGTTCTTAAGTGTTTTGTAAGATCCTTTTTTTTGGGGGTGGGGGGGTGGGGGGGGTGTAGATCTCTATCTGGCAAGAGATTTAAAATCTTTACAGTCTTTTAAATCATCCTAAAGAGGCATAGACTTCAAATGACTGCCATTTTTTACCTGGAATCACCGTCCTAGCTATTTGTGCCTGAGAGCAGACCGTCTGATGTGGAAAAGAGCAGGAACCCCAGAATTTCATGCAACTGTTTGTTGTGAAAATGCATACGTCTAAAGTCTCTACTAGATTTGAGGTAACATTTGGCGTGGATGGGAGGTGTGTCCTGAAAAGCCTGCTGTTTTATTGCAGTGACGATGAGAATAAGAGAAGCTGATAGCGTTCGTAAAATATAACCCCCCCCCCCCCCATTTTTTCCATAATTTAAACGTATACAATTCAAACCCATCAAGTATTACTTTCCCTATGAGACAACCACCACGAACTAGGAAGGATCAAAAGCATGTACACGCCCTCTCCATGACATGCAATGCTAGCCACCCTCTTTTCAAACTGCTGCGCATGCATATTTGGGGACGGTCTAACATATTCAGAGGGCAAGCGAATGAGCTCACGGAAGGTTATGATTGGCTGGCGATTGCTGTGAGTGACGGGGAAGTGGGCGTATGCTTCCTGTCCATTCTGTGAGAGCTCGGCCAATTCGCTTCCATGGACTCCCAGCTACAGATAGCTGTGGCATTAATCTGGATTCAAACTTAGTCTTCCCTGTCAACGCACCCCTCGCAAAGTCAACTCGTACAGAGTAAAGTCGATGCATCCCTCAGGAGTCGTCACGTATGTAATCATAGCAAAAATTAACTTTAATAGAAAAAAATATGATGAGTAATTCTTTAATAAATAGTAATTGTGAATCTTACCGTGAATCTTATTTGCCTATACACCATGATATGTTTTATTTCTCATTTATTATTTCCGTCTCGCACTTTCAGGAGATTTCGATCAGAAGCCGTATGTGTCCAACGTAGCAGACTGCTCCTCGGTTCAACTGACTGGAGAAGAGGACTACATCCTGTTGGCGTGTGACGGGTTCTTCGATGTTTTGCGACCGGCTGATGTTCCCGCTCTGGTGCTTGAGGCCCTGCGTGAGGCTGGTGGCTCGGGAGAGGATGTCGCTCAAAGTCTGGTGAATCAGGCCAAAGCCGCAGGATCGAACGACAACATCACTGTCCTGCTGGTGTTCCTACGTGAGCCACGGGAACTTCTCCTGTCAGAGTCCACGACAGTGCAGGTGTGAAGGAACACAGGAAGGAAAGACGGGAGTATAAGAGTAGACCACCAGAGGGCTGATGATCTCTACCATCTCACTGTATCTAATATTAATCACATTGCTTAACGGTATACTTTTATGAATAAGGTCACAGAGGAGGGAAAAGATGTCAGTGTATGTAGTATCAGAGAAACAGTGTTTTTATATATATATATATATATATATATATATATATATATATGCACACACGTGTGTGTGTGTGTGTGTGTGTGTGTGCGCGCGTACAGTGATCCCTCGCTACTTCGTGCTTCAGTTTCTGCGGCTTCAGTGCATTGTGGGTTTGTCAAAAATATTCATTGAAAAATAGGAGAAAAGTTAAGGAAAATGCCGCAAAACAAGGCCAATTATGCAAAAAAAACCAAACAAACAAAAACAAAAAAAAAACAACCCAACAAAACTACTTATGTGAGTTGCGCGTCTGTATGTGTGAGTATTTATATTTTATTTACATCTTGTCCATTATTTTTGAATGTTTAATTGTCATTATAAGCATTTATATTGTTGATTATGTATTTATTGGTATTATATACACACATACATGTACGTATACATCAGTCAGGGGGGTCGTACTTCCAACTTCGCGGAAATCGGCGGTCATGGGGGGATCTCGGTCCCCATTAAACGCGGAAAGTGAGGGATCCCTGTATACATACATATACACACACACACACACACACACACACACACGTGCATATCCACATATGTGAGGCGCTCCACCAACTGTAGGCACTTGTCGCAAGTGACGTAGGGTGCTTGTGAGACAAAGCGCGGCTTATTTGGACTTTCAATCTTGCAAGTGCACGCTGAATACTTGTTTAGTACTCAACCTTCACTTGCTCACTTGAAAGATGGGAAGTCCGGATAAGCCGCGCTTTGTCTCACAAGCACCCTACGTCACTTGCGGCAAACGCCTACATTTGGTGGAGCGCCTCATGTATATGATGCCTTTTACTTTACAGTTTTTACCTTTTTGTATAATACTGTATACAATTTTTACATGCATAAATCTGTAACTCACTGTTTTGACTCTCAATCCAAAGGCATCGTCATTTTTTTTTTTTTTTCCTTTTCTGACAGAATGCACTTTTAATTCCACAAAACTTATATTTGCCAAGACCCATTGACTGTTTATGGTTTCCCAGGTGTTTACTGCTCCAAAAAGGCTGTGATACCATTCTTATAAATCTCTTAGGGATCCGTGTTTTTAGTTTAAAATGATAGCTGTTAATGCTAAATTTTCATATTTAATGCTTATATTGTTTTCTTTGTTTTGGGTTGTTTTTTTTTTTTTGTTTTTTTTTTGGGGGGGGGGGTTGTCCCTCCACAAAATTAATTCATATCCAATTCATCCCTCATACTGTACATACCACCAACCAGGGAGGTGCGTAAGCGTCCACACGCCCCCTCCATGTGCCTGCACATTTTACGGCGGCCTGTCATTCTTGGAGGGGAAAGCAATATCCACCCCGACTAAGTTTACAGATTGGCTAAATGATCACTGTGATTCCATCCCATGCGAGCTCGGATATGTAGTTACAACCTCCAAGTGGATAGACACGCGCCTTGTCAATGCACAACTTTTAGTTCTACAGTATAATTTTTACACAGGATAATGACAGAGCCTCTTTCACATCATCAGGTTGAGTGTGAATGCATCGGTTGAGGTGTTTTTGTAACTCTAGCCAGATGTCATGTATATTTTATTTACTTTTTTTTTTTTTCCTGGTTAGATGATATGGTAATCGCTGCAAGCTAGTGTTTTAGTTTAGTTTTACGTATATTTATAGCTGTTACAAAGCAGGTTAACATGATAGATCACACCAGTTTGTATTATTCGGCGTGTCACGCTTTGAAGATCAAATGCACAGGAAGTTTAGTCTACAGAATATCAGTCAGTGTTTTTGCTTTCAGTTGTTTTTATTTTTGTTTTAATGTGTATTCGTTGATGACATGAACTGTTAGCAGCCTTTCAGTGCCAAAAAAAAAAAAAAAAAACCTTTTGCAAGCATCTAACCTAGCCAGGAGGTCTTTGTGTACTTAATCTACTTCATTGTGTATGTATATCATTAATATATTGAACTTGAAGGAACAGTTTGTAATTTTTAGAACTTTCATCTGCCTATGAGTTGAACTTTGATTGCAGCAATAATTAGCAAAAATGCCCCGTCGTCTGTTTAGACTACACATGTTTTTCGAGTTTCTTTTCAAAGGACAGTGGAAGTGCATTTTTCTGGCCTGGAAAATAGCAACACGTTCCTCAAAAGTTCAGACGATAATAATAATAATAATAAAAAATACAAAGCCAAATCTATTGTGACGATACTGCAAATTTAAGTATTTTTAGAACTGTATTATTATTATTATGATTATTATTAGTATTACAGGTCCAAAAGTGTTTTTAAATATTACAGACTTCACCTTTAATTGTTTTTATTTTTATTATTAGAAACAGTGTTAATAGTGGATAATATGTAGTGCAGGTCCATTTTCCCGGCGTAAAGGTTTTTTTTTGTTTGTTTGTTTTTTGTTTGTTTTTTTTGTGTCCAAGTCTGGAAAAAAAAACCTGCCCAGCATGCTGGGTCCGCCAAAGACTAGTTTAGTTAAAGGTTTATGTGTGTTTTTGTATTTGGTATATTAACTTGCAGACATGCTTGCTCGCTGTCAGGCCAGAGGTCCTGCATGCCCGGGGTCGTCTCACATTACTGCCAGTTCAGATGTCATGAATATTTGATAGCCTTGTGATATGGAGCTAATATGAATGGACCATGGTTTTAACGCAAACGGGCTATGAATAGAGCTATAAAGAGAGAGGAGGAAGCCTCCATTTAATGATTTGATGTACATAAAATGTCAAGGACAGTGGCGTGCAGTGAGTTTTTTTCTCACACTTGACATTTCGAAAGTGTTGAAACAGTCTTGTGTATGTCTGAGTATAACTGCCTTACATGACCTTTAACCTGCCTCAGAACTGTTTGTTTAGAGTTGTTGCTCTGCTTAGAATTGCAGTTTGCATCAGAGAAACAAGAAAAACATTTTGGAATGATGTGTGTTTTGATTTTTATTTGCTTCAATATTAACTCCTTTTTAAACCTAACAATATGCCTGCGTTTTGTTTGTGAGTAACAGGCTTCAGTTTTCTTGTGTATCTTTCAATCATGACATAATGGTTGCCATGGTTACTAGTACAAATGTCTTCCAAAGTGAAATATTTTGGATTTTTGTGGAACCAAACACAACAGCACCAGTAATAGGCATTTGAAAATACACTGTTCTAAAGAAATGTTGTTGTTGTTGCACATACTGTACAGACATGCAGCCAATCAGCATCAGCCTATACTTTCTTTGTTGAATTTCTGATGACTAGATTTGAACCCTAACAAAGTTAGATTCACGGAATGTTTTCCATCT
This sequence comes from Plotosus lineatus, assembly GCA_024760905.1. NCBI lineage: Eukaryota > Metazoa > Chordata > Actinopteri > Siluriformes > Plotosidae > Plotosus > Plotosus lineatus. Next base: position 53,652,276 of record CM045734.1, read on the forward strand.
TTATTTATTATGGTATTTAACTCCTCTATAATTTTTATGGGATTTTGCCCCTGTCTTTCTTTCCTGCCTTTACACTTCCCGCCCACCAGCAAGCTTTTCCCTACCCTCTGATAACTACCAACTGGGAAGTGATAAGACTATCAACATGAAACCAGCCAACAGCACCTTTTCAACCTACAGACAGAAGCTTTACCATCACAGGCTGGCGTAACATACTCCAAGGAAAGTGCTAATCGCCGCCTTCTGCATACATGAATGAGCTCATAGATTCATTTGATTGGTTCATGGTGCTGTGATTGACAGTGTGCAGAGACTGCCATCCCGCCCTACCGATTTTGTATCTGCAGTTTGCTGATGATTAAAGTGCAAAATGTTCCTGCAGCATTTTCATGAACAGTGTTGGTTCTTGTTCATCTGTAAACATTGTGAAGTAACATTGGATGTTTTTCTGCTGTGTGTCATGACGTTTATATATATAAAAAAAAAAAAAATCATGTGATGAAGATTGTCTGTATTTGACTATAGTCCTCTTTAATTTGGCTATCAGTTATCTCAGTGTTGTACACCTCTACAGTCATTGTGTGTCGTTTTCATGAGGTGAAACCATAATCCTTCTGATCTCGCACATCCTGTCATCGCAGTCATACTTTCTGACTTTATTGGGGATGTTATCCGGCCTATTTAGATTATCATCCTGCTTTCGTGATATGTAGTGTACGTGTCTTCAAAACTCTCTCTCTCTCTCGCTCTCTCTCTCTCTCTCTCTCTTTTTTTTTTTTTTTTAAGTTGGTAACATCTCTCATCTCATGTATGTTGTTTTTGAATGACTCATAATCGTATAGGCTTCACGGTTTGAACATTACAGGTTGAGAGTTTCCTGTCCGGGATAATGTACATTGAGCCACTTGCTGTTTTGAAATAAACCCGGACAGGGCCATCAGGACCCCTACACGTAGTGACATTGCTCTAAAGTGGTTTATATTGTGAGGTTGACCAACTGTCTGTACATTATCCCACTTGTTGCATGGTGTCTCACAAAATAGTGAAACAAAAACTGAAGTTTATTTATTTAAGAATGATTTTTCTTGGTTGCACCGATGACGCGTTGCTTAGCAATGGTCTGTTAAACAGAACAGTAATTGACCAATCAGAATCAAGTATTCAAAGAGCCATGTAATAAACATTAAACAACCCAGAGTGATTTATTTGCAGTCACAAATCTACATCTTACTGACTGAATGCAACATTCCAAAGGGAATCAGAAGCTTGTATCTGTTGATATATTTATATTATTCGAGGATGAGAATCCAGTACACTTAACCCATGCATAACACTTTTGTGCCTTATTTTGTTGTCATACGAACACTGCCAATATACACGACTTTCTTTTTACATGTATATTACTGATCGACTTGTTTACTCCACTTAACATTTTTTACATGCTCTTGTGCTGGGAACAGTTTATAATCTTTTATATATTATATACGTACGCTGTCTGGTTGTAACGATGACACTTGGCAATGAGATTTGTGTCTGTATGGAAAAGTCCGTGGATATATTTTAGAAACCTTTTCCTGGAAAGTATTACATCAGCAGTTCATTTGCCTTCAGTAACACGAGAGTTGAAATCTAATCAGTCGGGATATTAAATAAACAATAACCACATATTTCCTGTGTATGTTTCATTTTTTGCAATTTTTGCATCATTCGTTATGTAACAACCGCCATTATTTTTCTTTCAGTGTACAGTAATCGGTTATTAAAATAATCAGTGAGAGTGAGAGATGGCAAATTATTTTTCACTTAATGTGCATTCTCACTTTCTACTCAAAGACAACTTCCCCAATATTCTTAAATAAACATTTCGTTTTCCTTCTCTTGTCGAATTCCAGATGAATACCAGTACTGTATTGAGTTTACATTACACAGAAACAGCACCATCTCATTCCTTTTCTGTCTCAACATAATAGACATTATTATTAATTCAAGATATTTTCTCATTTCTGGTTGGTTGAAAGCCATCAAATCAAGCTGAAATATTGCATTGGTGCCATCAGATAACCTACTTATTGCATCATTGGCATCGGATAAGTTAAATGTTTATTGCATGATTGGCCCATGCAATCTAATGAAATGATTGCCTACTATCTAAATATTTCAAATGAATAATAAAACAATAGAAATTTGCTTTCGTGTGATATGGACAATTATTCTGTCTGGGATGGTGGTATCTGCTGAAGCCAAACTCTGCGTCATTCTAGGATTGGTTATGATTATTCATTCGTTCATCCATTTTCTGAACCGCTTAATCCCAATTAGGGTCACGGATAGGCTGTCGCCTATCTCAGCTGACTCTGGGCGAGGGCAGGGAACACCCTGAACAGCTCACCAAGACATTGCAGGGTTATGATTATATCCACGTGATACAAACTGTAGTCTGCTCTGATTGGATCCTGTACTACTAGGCTATCAGCTCATGTACCGTGAATAAAGAATAAGAAAATGGTGGAGCGATTTGCCAATCCTACTTTACTTAAAATTAAAACTACAAAAATACTTAAGTAGCAAAATCTGAAATAAAAATATTTGATGACAAGCACTTTTTTATTTTTCAAGAATACTGTATATGATTGTATAAGTCCATTGATGTAGGCATTAATATCAACTTTGTGAATTGTAATTAGTTTTTTAAATAATCCACTACAAGGTTAGGCACAAACTTTGACAGGATATGGCTTTAGTGCATTCTGGGAAATTTGAGTCTCACTGTTCCTAAGTCCTTGGTTCAATCCTGACCTCAGACTACTATCTGTGTAAAGTTTTTCATATTCCTGCTGTTGGCTGTGTGAGCTTCCTCTGGGTTTTCCATTTTCCTCCCACGTCCTGTAAACATGCAAGTGGATGAATGGACACACTAAATTACCTCTGTATGAATGAGAGTGTGCAGAAAGACTGGTGTCTCGTCCCGAGTGTGCCCGGGTTCCATGTCATGTTCTGTGAAGGACTCTAAGCCAGCTGATGATAAATTAATCAGATAAAGGTCCAAGTTGCGTAAAATAGAAAAAGAAAGCGAAAATAACAGTCATGAGGAAATCCGTTCGACAATAAAGTGTGTTTATGAATGTTTCTTGTAAATACCGTTGGATCTGATAGCAACCTGAGCAAATTATTAACAGATGTAATGTACAAATACAGACGTGTCTTACTGTGCTTTTTATGTGTTTCTTAGGTTCAGTGGGTGGTGGTAGTGGTAGGCAGTGGTGGTCTAGTGGTATAGGGTGCTGGATCGCTGATCCTAAGGTTGGGGGTTTGAGTGCCATTCTCCACAAGGTTGTCACTGTCCCCCCAGTGCAGCTAACCGGGATATGAAAGGCCGGCCATGTCTCTCATTGTCTATGGTGAGAGGCATGTAAAACAACCATTGCTGACTTTCATCAAGAGTAGCTGCATAGCCGTCAGCGTGTTTCTGTCCCTTGCTAAAGGGTTGTGTCAGGAAGGGAATCTGATGTAAAAACCCTACGCCAAATCACACGTGCGAATTATTCACGACCCCTGAAGAAGGGAAAAAGCTGAAAGGAAATCTCATTAGGTTCAGTGGGTTCAGTGAAAAATCACATGCATGAACAAAACCCTTCAAATAAACACGCCAGTGTTCGGATAATACAAACCCATATACAGTGATACCTCGGTTCTCGAACGCTTTAGAGGTCAAACAAATCGGAATTCAAACAAAAATTTCGAGATTTTTTTTTTTTTCTTGCCTTGGAAGTCGAACAAAATTTGGAAGTTGAACTCGAAAAACTTGCGAGAAAAAAAACGAGACCGTGAGGAAGGAAAAGCGACTTCAGGAAATCCGGAAGTTGTTGATACTCTGTATATTCTGGGGAAGTCCGGAAGTTGTTGATACTATGTAAGGTCTGTTCGGGCTTTTACACCCAAGCCTAGTGGCTCATCAGTCCGGTGCTTTATGTATCACCCTAATAAAGCTGTCCTGGGGAAGTCCAGAAGTTGTTGATACAGTACTAAAGCTAAAGCTAGCGCTAAAGCACTAAAGCTATCCAATCACTAACGCCATATACCACCTCCAGCGACAAATACGATTTAGAGTACCGAACAGAAAACCCACAGATCGGTTTATAGGCATAACCGCCTGAACAAAGCTGAAGACAATGTACTAGTATGTATGTATGCAAGCTAAGCTAAGATAAAGCGCTAAAGCTAAGCTAAAGTGCAAGCATCGCTGTGAACACCTTTAACGATGAGGTCATGAGCCACTTCCGCAAGGTTATGAAAAGAAGGCTTTTCAAAAAAACGTTAAAATTCTTATCTTTATTGTTGTTATGCTTTAACTTTTCAGTGGTTTTAGTTTTAGTGTGTTATGGTCTCAGAAAAGAGTTGCGTGTTGGGGTGGGAGCATTTCTCTAACACATTCATCTATGGAAACAGGATGTACTTTATTGTTCACAGGTTTCTAGTGTTCTAGTGCACTAGTGTCTTCCCTGTGAACAATAAAGCACAGCCGTTTATATAGATGAAATCAAACTAAAGCTTGAACTGCTTGAGCACAGAGCTGAGAGATCGAGAGGGACAGTCTTCTAGCACCGAGATCGCTGCTAGTTTTCATAGCCTGTGATTAAATGGAAATGATTAAATGTGTGTGTGTTTAGCACTCCATCCCGCGTGTTCAAGCCACGTCGCTCATCAACACGCATTTCAACACGCAACTCTGTTCTGAAAGACCATAACACTAAAATAAAAACCACAGAATAGTTAAAAAGTCTCTCACAACACAAAACATAACATATTGTACTGTATTCAATATTTTTTTCACTTAATTTGAGGACCTATGGTATGAGTTACGATACCGTTAACTTCTGTTCAAAAGATAACGGAACGGATTAAAACCATTTACATTATTTGTAATGGGAAAGCAGATTTGGAATTTGAACAAATTGGGATTCGAACAGCCTTCTGGAACAAATTAAGTTCGAGAACCAAGGTCTTGCCTTCCTTCTCTGGCATCTTTGCTCTACCACCTGCAGACTTGTCACTCACAGGATGTTTTTTGTTTTTTGCACCATTCATATTTTGGTAAACGACTGAAATACCGAACTTAAACACATTTGATATGACATCGTTTTTCTTTATTAACTTTCATGTGAGCTACTTGGAAGGTACTGTTACAACGTCAATTTTCATTCTGCAGGAAATTGTGTATTGTTTCCTGCCTGCAGTCACTAGTGTTCACAGCCCTAGTAAGTTACCTTTGGCGTGAGCCAAATATTTGTTTGTTTTGGTCATGTTATTACTATTAGACATTTGATAGCTTACAGAAATTGTACTAAAGTAATATTACAACATTCATTACATTTACATAGACAGAAACTTTCCAATAGGTCTAACGCCTTGACCTAATTAGATCATCATCATCATATCTTTTCCCCAAAGGGTAGTGTAGCAATTGGTCTCTTCTGGAGAAGATTAACCAGGACGCAGGAACGCTTGTTGCTACTTGTCCCCAAAACATACTGATAGCTTTGCAGCCTACTCTTTTTACGAAAGTCAGTAATGGTTCTTTTACATGCCTCTCACCATAGTTGGTGAGAGACATGGCCCGCCTTGATAACCCAGTTAACTGCACTGGGGGGACAGTGACATCCCTGTGGGGACTCGAACCCCAAACCTTAGGATCAGCGATTCTGCGCCCTATCCACTAGACCACCACTGCCCTACCTAATTAGATAATTAGAGGTTTGACTTCGTCTTTAAGTTAGACAGCTTGAGTGAGTTTGAAGACTAGGAAGAGGCAAGTTTGACGACAATGTTATTAGTAGTATTATCGTAAACATGTCATTCAGGTAACGTAACCTAACCTGAACCTTTAACCCTATTATACACTAAAAAGGATCTGATATTGTATATGCTATGTGTAAGGTCAGCAAACTTTGCCAGTCATATTGATATCTGTTGTGAAAATTAATGGAAACTCCTAATTTAAATCTGCATGATGTTATACACTGTCCTTCCTGAAATCTTCCTGAAACATGACTTAAATGGTTGATGGATAAATCTGGCATGACTGGTGTGATGCAGTGCAGATTTGCCTGTCTAACTACATACAGTAAATACTCCAGACAGACAATAAATTTACATGGCTAGTCCTGGAAAATATCCGAAAACATAGGACCTGCTTGTTGTTTCTGACTTTCACCATTTTCAACACCAAGGAACACACCATCGCTCCTGATGTTTCTCAGCAGCCATTCCGACCCATATTTAAGATGCTGTTATGAGGTAAAATTGCAAGGATGACTTTCCATGGAGCACTGGATCATAATCTTTGTTGCAAATTTCTACTTGTAACACCAGCTTAATTATTCCTCACATGCCCCGAAGCTTGGGGTTGTCCACAAAATCATCCCCTGCAGCATTACAGTTTGTAAAATCTGCAATACAAGTTGAGTGTGGAACACTGGCCTAACGCAGACACATACATACCTATAGAGAGTAAATTTAGATCGACAGCATTCGGCAGACGCTCTTATCCACTGCGTCTCACAATTATCCTTTTTTTGTACAACTGAGCAATTGAGGGGACAGCGGTGGCCTGGTGGTTAAGGTACTGGATCGCTGGTCCTGAGGATGGGGATTTGAACCCTACTCTCCATGGGTTGTCACTGTTCCCCCAGTGTAGCTAACTGGGTTATCAAAGGCCGGCCATGTCTCTCACTGTCTATGGTGAGAGGTTCATGTAAAAGAACCATTACTGACTTTCGACAAGAGTAGCTGCAAAGCCGTCGGTGTATTTCCACCCTGCGATGGCCTGATGAGCCGTCCAGGGTGTACTCTGCCCTCGCCTGGAGTCAGGTGGGATGGGCGCCAGCCTCCTCGTGACCCTAATTAGGATTAAGCGGTTACAGAAAATGAACAGCTGATGAGAAATTGAGGGTTAAGGGTCTTGCTCAAGGGCCCAACAGTGGTGACAGTGGAGATTGAACCACTGATCTTCAGAGCAGTGTCCCATCACATTAACCACTAAGCTACCATCGCCCCTATCATGTGGCGTAGACTGCATTACGCCTCACAGCAAGACTGTCCTGGGTTCGAGTCCTGAGCTCTGTGGTTGTCTTTCTGTGTGGATGCTTGCAAGTGTTTCATCCAGTTTTCTCCTACATGGACAAGGACATGCACTTTAAGATGTTCTAGATTGCCCCTAGGTTTGATTGTGAGTAAGAACCGTTGTGTTTGGACCAGCAAGTCGTTCAGAATGCACCCCACCAGAGTTCCCCTGCGACCCAAAGTGGTTCGGCATGTTAACCTCCATCCACATGACATAAACTTCCAATAATTTCCTCCTGGACCAATACAATATTCTGATTCTGATGACTGCAGGAAGAAACTGGAGCACCCTGAGGAAACCCAGTTCAGGCACCATGAAGAACATCACAGACACCCCACCCAGAAGTGCACTCTCTTATGAGGAATTTATTCTGAACTGCCTCGAAACACTCGATCTTATACGAAGTTGGTCGGAATCCTTCACACTCCAAGCAGAGCTGAGAAGCGTTGCACGGGATCACGTGACGTCCACCGTTATTTCCTGCCGCAGCGGTTTGGTTTGGTTTCGCTGGCGCTCCGCTCTCAGGCTCCGTCTGCAGTCTCCGTCGCTTTCACTGCATGTCAGTTCACACTCGCACTTTTTTTTTCCTCCTTCACAGCCATTTTTCTTTTTAAACTCGCCGGAAGAGCAGCTCGTTCGAACTCGGAGTACATTCTGGGATAAATTTGGGACTCTGCTCCGTTAACACCGGCCGGTTTGTGTGAGGGAAGCTTGTATTTATTTATTTATTATTACTATTATTTATTATTTACCCCCCTCCAGCGATGTCGACAGCAGCAGCTGCAGCAGCGGTGGCAGTGTGTGGCCCTGCTGCTGCCGCCGGCGGCGGCCCGAATCCCGGATCTGGAGCCGAGCTGGTTCGTGGCCAGGCCTTCGACGTCGGCCCACGTTACACCAACCTGTCCTACATCGGCGAAGGCGCGTACGGGATGGTTTGGTGAGTTTTCCCTTCGATTTCCACACAACATTGCTTTCGACTTCTCTCCTTCTTCATTCAATTAGTGTAGCTGTCAATTATGATCTTCTCCACTCGATCAGAACATAAAATTATATCGGATTGTATTATAGTGCCGTACGTTTTTGTGTGTGTTTTTTTTCTTCTTCTTCTTCTACCGCTCATATTATCCAGTACACTAGTTCTGGACACAGCCGAATGTTAGCCGTTATATTAGCGCCAGTGGCTAACATATTTACCTCAGACTTTCTGTTTGCATACGTGCACACATCCATCACTTCTCGCTCAATGTTTTGGGTTTGTTTACCATCAAAATATTCACATTTATTCACGGTATATATTAAAGATACATTAAAACCCTTTTTGTGCACAAATTTTCTGAAAAATACGTGCCGAAAATGAAGGCTAGTCATTTTTACAGCTATTTATAGCTAGCAGGCTAATTTCAATCACTTGTTGATATGCGAGTTCACCGAGATAATCTGGCTGTTTTCTAAAAATACAGTATGTGCTAAATATTCACCCAAACCTGCGTTTTATAAAATAAAAGGGAACATTTTTATTTTTTAAAACATGCTTTTCATTTGTTTTTGACATCTAAAAAGAAAAATCGTCAGTTATTAACAATTTAAATGAAAGCTATTGTAAATTATTCAGCCGTTTTCCGGCAGACAAATGTCTTTTTCTTTATTTTTCCTTCCTAGAGACATTATCCTGCATAAATGTCCTTTCATTGCATGCAAGTGGTTGCAATAAGGATATTTTGCAATATTGGGTATTGAGTTTGCTTCCTCCTCAGTGCTTTGGTGCAGTGCAGTCTTACCAAAATATTGAATACATGCTCAATATTCAGAGTAAAATAATTTGCATATTCATAGTGTCGTGCAATAACTATTTGCATATTGTATTAAGGACGCCTTTTGTACAGATTAAATAACGGATGGATTATGTATAAAAAAAATTCCCCTTAATCCGAAATAACATTTCAGGGTAATTGTGTTTGGTTAAGGCATCACAAACTATACATGCATTTTACTTATCTATAACAAGCAGAAAAAGAAGCTGTGGAAATGGGCATGAAGGAAATATTAATGATTTATGTTTACTTTTTATACTGTCATCAAGACAGTGTAACAAAAAAATAGGACAAATACTGCTGATCAGTGATCAGATGCTGGGAATAAAGGTGATCAGTGATTGTATGTTGGGTTTTAAGGAAGATAAGTGATGACTCTTTCATAGATTTGCCCTTGAGTTTTAATATGATCAGTGATTGGACATTGAGAACAAAGGTGATCAGTGATTGGTTACTGAAGATTGTGATCACTGATTTGTTTTTTGGGCTGATCAGTACAGTAGTTGGTTTTTAGGGATGATGGTGATCAGTGGGAATACAGGGATCCCTCACTTTCTGCATTTAATGGGGACTGAGACCCCGAGATCTACGATTTCTGCAGTAGGATTGACCCCCCTCACTGATGTATATGTGTATATAATATTAATAAATACATATTCAATGCTATATATGCTTATAATAACATTCAAACATTCAAAATGATGCACAAGATGTAAATAAAATATAAATACAGACACTCATATGTGCACCTCACATAAAAATGTAAGTAGTTTTGTTGGGGGTGGGGTTTTTTTTTGGTGGGGGGTTGCATAATTGGCCTTGTTTTGTGACATTTTTCTTAATCTTTTGGCTATTTTTCCTTAATTTCCTTTTTTTTTTTTCAATTAATGTTTTTGAAAAACCTGCGATGCACTAAAGCTGCAGAAACTGGAGCACAAAGTAGCGAGGGATCACTGTACTGGTGATTATTAATTGGTTGTTGATTATGAATGAAGATGATCAGGAATGAAGATGATCAGTGATTGGCTTTTAGGGACCACAGTGATTAACAGTTAGTTGTTGGGAACATGGGAGATTTGTGATTAACTATTGGTTAGGGGTATTTTTTTTTTGTTTTTTTTTTATATGATGGTGAACAGTGATTGGCTTTTTGGCAAATGATAGTGACCAATGATTGGTGGCGACATGGGTGATTAGTGACTACTTTTTAGGCACAATGGTGTTCAGTATTGTAATTGGTTTTTAGGAATGATGATGGATGGTTGTAGGGGACATCGGTAAGCAGTGATTGGTTTGTAAGGATAAGGGTGACCATTGATTGGTTGTTGAGAACATGAGGAAGCAGTCATTAGTTTTTAAGGATGTTAGTGATCAGTGATTGGTTTTTAGGAATAATTTTGATCAGTTATTAGATTCACTAGTGGCCAATGGTTGGTTGTTGGGAACATAGGTGATCAGTGATTGGTTTTTAGGAACTATGGAAATCCAGTGATTTGTTGTAGGACCTTTATCTCGAGCAACTTTACCCTCGACCAGATGTGGTGGGTGGTGATTTGAGTGAACCTGCTCTCGCTTAGCTTGTATAACCAGCAGCTATGATTTTGAGAGATAAAAGTGTATCAAGTACAGGCCTCTAGCGAACACTGCTGTTCAGTTTGCTGCTGAAGAAGTTTAAAAGTTGGCAACAAAATCGTACAATAATCTCATAAAACCTCCAACACATGCAGTTTGGTATTCTCAGTACAAATGTAGGTGCTTTGGTCTGTGTCGTGTTGAATGTTCCTGTAATTAAATTCTTTTTGCTTCTGTAATTCAGTGTGTGATATCTATCAGTAATAGAATGCAGGTATGAAAACAAAACAGCACTGCATACATTGACTTCCAGTAAAAAACACTAAAAGAAATAAATCTGTTTATTTGTTTTAGTGTTTTTTTGAAGGACTATAACCATAAATGTAATTCTCACATGCACCACATGTCAGTCAGTGATGAATGCTATACATGTCAGAATGCAATGCTTTGCCCCCCAGTTTCAATCTGCATATATATATTCAAAATAACTAATTTACTTATTCATGGGAACTAAAATTGAAGTGATTCTGCATTTTTATTTTCCTTTGTAATGTGATATATGTTTGTTGGAAGCAAGCTAATTTGATACCTGAAGCTAGGAAGAGGAGAAACAAACGTGACCTTTTTTGGGTAACTTTATATATTTCTCGCCCATATGTGCATGTTGATGTGATTGCTTGATGATTGGGGGACGGAACGAGAGGCTTATTTTGCTGAAGCATGCATGAATAAAGACCAGGTTTGATTTCAGCTTGTCCTTAACCAAGTCAGCACACATCCTGTCTGATCCCAGTCCGATGCTGTCCATCTGTTCCTAGGGAGAGGAGGGGGTCAGGCAGTGAGCGTGATATCATTATTGGCTCGAGCCTGTTTTGGGTTCTCATACTCAGTTATTGAATGAGCTTGGGCTTACACCCTGTACAATATACAGAGAAGACAATAACCGAAAAACTCCCAAGAAAAGATCCCAGTTCTTAGTGTTAATGTTTCCTGCACCCAGGGTGGAACTGGGCTGCTATCTGGACTTGGCAAGATTCATCCAGACAGCGCTGAAGTGACTCCCAGTGTGTGTTTGACTGGTACATTGGGTTATGAGGATGGGAAGGATTGGTGTTTTGGTGACAGGAATTAGGATGAAGCTGTGGATTGTGAGGCCAGAGAGCATGACCACAGTGTTTTCCTCAGTTTAGACTCAAATTCCAGAATAATCAAGTGTAATTTTATTTATTTATTTATTTTATTTTTATTTACTTTTAAGCTTGATCTCTACCACATCTTGTAATTACCACAATTTTTCATAATTTTAATGGATATAGATTTCATATCCACATAAACACAAAAAGTGATCGACAAATCAAGAAACGTGGTGATTGTTATGATTAGAATTAGCAAAGAATTTTTAAAATCTTTGTTTATGCACCATATTTGAAAATATACTGTAGCTGTAAACATGTGCATGATGCGGATGCTATCGTTTCTATGGTAAACATGGACTTTATAGTGGAAATTGCACAATCGAAAAACCCTTTTATAAAGAGAGAACATTTATAACTAACATACTATAAAAGGAAGGAGTCTTTGATGTCAGTAAATATTTCTACAAACAGGAAAGTCTTGAGGACTGAGAGTCACAGAATTTAATTTTGGGTAATCGTGGTACCTCTATTATCGACTGTGCTGCATCGCACCATCTTCCCCTAATTATTTTTCTATATAATGAATGTTATCCTTTCTGTAGTGCACTTGTATCCAGAAAATGCCTTTATACCTCCATTACATGTGATCTTCTGTACATGCACAGATGCAGTAGATAGAAGATTAGTGTTTAAAAGAAATACCAGTGTGTTCACATGCTTCTGCTCCAGTCAAGCCATCAAGTCTTAATTATGGTGTGTCTTAACTTGGGAAGTTCTCCTCCCTTCCATTGAGTCTTGCCGTGCCTTGTTTGGCAGGCTTTAGTGTTCTGCTGGACTTTCCATCCTGCCTCCAGCATTGAATACGAAACCATTGTTTCCTGCAGCCTCACATCAGATCCTCTGCATCATCCGAAAGCAGAAAATCGGAGCGACTGTGCCTGTCAGCAACTAGCCACATAGAAATCTGGCAACGGGGGCCAAGGTTTGGTCAATTGTCACAGATAACTGATCTTGAAATTGCTCTAAAGGACTAGGTTGTAAGATTGTATCCAGAACGAATGGACTAGAGGTTAAATATTCTTATTGCACCCACAGCCATTGGATATGAGCAATCATGCACTCTGATTGGCAATGCAGTTTGTTGGCTCTCTGTGTTTGTCATTTCATGAAATGTACTATTATTTTCATTTTTTAATTTATTGCTATATTGGAATTCTACCATAGTGATGTTGAATTCTCAAATCTGGTTGGTCCAGTGGAATTGATTTGTTTAAAAGCTGCTCAGTGAAGCACAGTCTTGTTTTATATAAATTTATATTTATGCACTCATTCTCCTACGTAATTGGTTTTTATCGTAACAGTTTAGCTACAGGGACATAAGGATGCATGGTCATATAATGTCGATTAGATTCAGTAACATGTAGCGATGACGGGCAAAATATTTTGTTTCCTAAGCGAAGTGGTGGGTACAGAGTTGCTCAGATTTCAACTATAAGGGGATTCAGTTGATGCGACTAACAGTGGGAACAAAAGAATACTGTTGACAGATGACAGCAAGACTGTTTCCTTTTAAATATAGGGACATAAAGGCTAATAAGGAGACAACATCCAGGAGTTTGGTTCAAAATTGTGACTTCCAAGAACGCTATCTGGTCTCCTACCAGAACTTGATTACTCTTAGTTTGGTTAACCAGACACTTTTTGTTATAAATATTTATAATATTTTTGAAGAATCAGCAATGTACAGTGTTGCCAGGTATTGTTCTTGCTAGAGGTCGCCAGTTAACTAGTTGAAAATATGCCTTTAGGAAAGCATTTAAGAAGCCGTGAGTTGGGTTAAATTGATAGTTGCTTCGATCTGCAAATGGCTTGATCTGTAAATCAAAAGAATTCTATATGGATGAATTGCCACTGTTGGCATTGCTCTGATAACGTGTCTATACTAGCAGTATATCTATGGTCCTTTCTAGAGCTAGTCATCTACTGATTTTCTCACTCAAGTATTTTGGGGTGGGGAAATATACAACAGGGTTACCTAGGCAACAATTCCAGAGACTGGAACGTACAGCTGATAAGCATATTTCTGAATTACAGTGATCCCTCGCTACTTCGTGCTTCAGTTTATACGGCTTCAGTGCATCGCGGGTTTTTCAAAAATATGAATTGAAAAATAAGGACATTAAGGAAAAATAGGGGAAAAGTTAAGGAAAATACAGTAGGCCCTCGACATTCGTGGGGGTTCGGTTCCGAGCCCTCCCGCGAATCGAGATAATCCGCGAGTTCTGTACCCAGAAGTAAAACCCCCATGTATCACGTCACATGCGCGAATGAGCAGCCGGAAGTAAAATACTATGCATCTATTACATGTATTAAAATATGCTTCTTAAACACATTCTATAGACAGTCTTACTCATTAATACATTATTAATGTAGTAAAATATAGTAATGATTAAGAAAAACTTAAATTTTTACTTTTATTTTTATTGATGATAAAATATAAACATCATACAGCATATACTGTTGTAAAGAACTAATTTTAAAGTCTTTTTCAATTATTATTCCAGTACAGTACTTAAGTTAATGTTTGAGCATGAGATTTTATGTTCTGTAGCATGTTTAACAAATGATACCAAAAGGATAAACTTTATTACGCTTCATGTCCCTTTACATTGAACTTGGAGTGATGTCGCTAAGATGGCGCTGCCTAGAGGGCAACGTCGCGGAGTTCTCAGAGTCAAATTGTTTCTTTGTTCGTTTTAATTTGTTTTATTTGTTCATGTTTTGCACTGTGCTCGTCTACGAATGGTCGACTCTACTACAGCTATAAGATCGGAGTATCTTCTATCTGCTCTCTGGGCAGCGCCATCTTGGAGACGTCTGTTAAACATGTTACAGAACATAAAATCTCACGCATAAACATGAACTTAAGTACTGTACTGGAGTAATAATTGAAAAAGATTTTAATACAACAGTTCAGAGAAAACCGTCGTTTCTCAGGAGAAAGTCTTATTTCTTCAGAAGAGACATCCAGTGTTTTCTATCGCTTAGCTAGAGAAGGCGCATAGCGTTTGAGTGGCATCATAGAGCTTAACTGGTAATTAAAACACACACAAAAAAAGAGGCTCATTGACAACTTGTGTGTGAACGAGGAAAAAGGGGTGGGACATGAGCTCAACCAATCAGTAGAAAGGAGGACAGCCATTGGCTGAATTTGAATCATGTGCCGGTTGCTCGGCAGTCAGCGAATACTCAAACTGTGGGTGCAAGAGCGAGTAGTCAAGGGCCTACTGTACTGCAAAACAAAGCCAATTATGCAAAAAACCTCAAACAAACAAAAACTAACCCAACCCCCCCCCCCCCCCCAACAAAAATACTTCCATTTTTATGTGAAGTGCGTGTCTGAGTGTATGCGCATGCGTCTGTATTTATATTTTATTTACATCTTGTGCATTATTTGTGAATGTTTAATTGTTGTTATAAGCATTTATAGTGTTGAATATGTATTTATTGCTATTATATAAACATATACATGTATGTATACGTCAATCAGAGGGGTTGATCCTATTTCGTGGAAATCTGCGGTCGCAGGGGGGTGTCCTCAGTCCCCATTAACTGCGGAAAGTGAGGGATCCCTGTATATCAGAAATGACGGCCGACTAGTGAATCCCTTTCTGTGTATTATCTGCAAGCTGAATCTTTAAGACTTCAAGCTAACATTGCTTGTGCTGTGTCACCCTTCGAGGAAAAGGCTACCGCCATGTTCTACATACATTAAATTTAACAAGCTCTCACTCAGGCACCCATGATTGGTCACAGTGTTGGTGTAAATCTTTTGCACTCCCTGGATGCAGTGGGGCAAAGGTGGAATTCAGCCACTCTGGAATATAACAAATAAAAATTTTAATTGTTGGCAAATTACAGTGATATTAAACGAGTAAAGCACCGTCAGACTTGCTATTCCTCCAATAGCTATTGAATCACAACACTATGTATACTGTTGATTATTTTTAATCGTCAACTGATAATTGAATCCTGTCTGGTGTGTAAATTGCGTTTCTTACAGGATCTGTTTGGAGTAAATTGGTTGCAGAAGCTGAAATGAAAGCTGGGAGGGTGTGATGAGGAAATATGTGTTACAGAGACAGGAAGAATGGAAACAGGAAAGAGAGAGAGGGAGGGGGAGGAAGGGAGAGAGAGAGAGAGAGAGAGAGAGAGAGAAAGGAGTTAAAAGTTGCAGACTGGATTTTGCAGAGATGGAGAAAGTGAGCGATGGGGGGGGGGCATTTTGTTGTTCTCGATCACTGAAGTGGTGGTTCCCGTAAATGTGTGTGCGCACGTGTCTGTTTGCCTACTCAAAGCCATCCGCATGCCAGCACTTGTGTCCATTGTGTTGAGTTTGAACTTGGGGCCTGGTGTAGCTGACTTGTCTTGTTCCCTGTGCTGATTTCACTGTAGGGTGGGAACGTTATCTCTTGAAATGATCTCCAAGCTTGTGCCAGAACTTCTGTTTACTTTACGGAGGTGTTGCACTTTGATTCTATACTTCTGCCCTGCAGTTCAGTCCGTCCTCAAAACCGTCTCGGATGGCCTCTGATGGTTCGCTGCATTGTGTGCAAGAGGCACCTCTTCCACTTCACACCCTCCCAGGCCACCCAGATGAATGCACTTTTTTTTTTTTTTTTTTTTTTTTTTAACCACCCCCTCCCCTGCTTATTCTGGTCAGCTACCGAGAAATACACCGAGCTGATCAAACTGGTTGGCTGTAGGTTGTAAAGGCTGTCCTTTACAAGGAGGTAAAAAAGAAATTATTTAGTGAGTTACTCCTGTATGAAATTGTACAGTTATAACAGTGAGCATTTTCACATAATAATGAACCAGGATAAATGCTTGACCAAAACTAGTTAACAGTTTTGACTAAATTGGTTGGGATTTTATCCAGTTTCCAGTTTGACCAAGCTCATAATTTCAGGTAAGATGTTACCTCCAGTAAGAGGAGAGGTTTTAGGTTGGTCGTGTGTGTGTGTGTGTGTGTGTGTGTGTGTGTGTGTGTGTGTGTGTGTGTGTGTCTGAGATTAGATATATAAAATTAATATACAGCTTTCCATGAAATTTTAACCAAATGTAGGTTTTGGGCCAATGAAGAAATTATTACATTTTGGGCAGGATCCAGGGGTATCAAAGGATTTAAAAAAAATATTGTTGGCAGGACAAAGGGGCAAACATCACCCAGAACGTGCTAGGAGGAAAAAAATACAGAGCTCAAAAATAATTGCTGAACAGGCCACAGGGGGACACAGTGTTTCATCATCTGGCACTATAACCCAGGTGAGTCCTGAGTGGCGCATTGACAAGACGTGCACTCGCCGTGTTGATAGTCGCAAGTTTGAATCCAGATTGATGGACCAGTTTATGGTTCATGGGTAAATGACTCTGGTAACCCAACGTTCATTCAGCTGAAAATGAGCTGCGTCACCCACAGGTTGCACAAAATGGTTCTCTGAAGTCCAAATAAATTAGTAAACAAACCTGTTCTTGAATCAATCAGATTTGTACTGTTAAGTTCTGTAGATGTGTGTATAATATGATATTTATTGTTGAATTTTCTAATATTAAAGGATTAAATTATTGAAAACACAACTAATTGTTTTGAAACATTAAATTTTAATAAAAATAATCATCACCGTTCTTATAAAACTGCTGAAATACTTTTAATACATCAACGTGCAATGTTTCATCAATCAGCATAAACGTAAACACCAGTAACACCAACCTGAACCTTTAACTGGCTTAACTGGGACATTCACTAATTGCTAACATTAATACCTGTAACTCCAATGTGTTGCTATAACATTATTTTGTTAATTCACAAGGTATTAATTAATAACTTGTTGAAGCTTTTTCCCTTATTTGTAGAATATGCTTGTTGCAAATCTTGCATCTTATTTTGGTAACATATTCATCATCATTGATGTTTAGTATTTTGAAGTCATCTTTAAACGAATATTTTCTGAACGTCTTGTTGTGTACTCGCCGTGTTGGACATTTTTGTTTTTGTTTACCTACAAACCTGTTTTTGGCAGTACATGGTATCATGCACTGCATTACGAAAGTGAAATGTGTACGCAACCGTTTTGTCGTTTGTGGGTTTCAAAAGACCGCTGACCGGTCGCAAGAGCGACAGTTGGGTCGCGTCAATTGTCGAGGCTTGCACTCCCCTGTCACTCACAGCTATCACCAGCTAGTCATGGGCGTCTGTGAGCTCATTTGTATAAGGGGGCGGGTAGTGCTTTCCCTCTGAGTGTGTTAGGCTGCCCCAGATGTGCATGTGTGGCAGTTCAAAGAAAAAGGGTAGAGATATTGCATGGCTTCGAGGGGGCATGTGCTTGTCCTCATGTACACCCCTCCCTGGTTGGTGATGGTCGTGTGGTAAGGAAGCACTTGAAGGCTGGAAATAGGAAGCGACCAAATAAGAGAAAGTGTGTGGAGTGTTTTAACCCTAGATTGGTTACCCTCTATTTTGCTAATGTGGAAGGTTAACCCAGGAGAATTTCACCCAAATTTAAAAATGGAAAAAAAAAACTTTTATTTTGAAAATACACAATAAAAATACAACGCTTCACCTTTCATTTATGCTATTTTAAATTGAAATTGCAGTTTAAGAAGTACCTGACAAAACCCTGACACGAAAGTAACGAAAAAGTGAATTAAAAAAAAAATATATATAATTAATTGGCAAAAAAAAAAAAAAATCAGATCTTTTTATCCTGCTGCGTGTGTAGTCTTGCGTGATGGGAGCATGTCCTGGCCGAGTTCTATCTCTCTATCTCCACCACAAAATGTATGGGAGACAGAAAAAAAGGCTATTTTTTTAGTTGGCAAATAAACAATATTTTTAATATATATGTATTTTCCGGACTATATGTTGCTCCGGAGTACAAGTCGCATTGGACAAAAAAAGCATAATAAAGAAGAAAAAATATATACATAAGTTGCATTGGACTATTTGTTGCAAACTCATGGAAACTATACCATGGCTTGGAAATCTGCTGGCAATTTTTGTGATGATGTGGTCCTCGCTCTGATCGAGAGGCAGTTGCGTTGCATGAAGCGGTAACACCAAGAAGGTCCTCACGCAAAGTTATTTATATTGATCTCCATAACAACTACCTGGACATGGAGACGCAACTGCACTGTTGACAAGCCTTTCCCTGAGACACATTGTTCAAGTTCCTCTAGCTGTGACCAGCTATCTTTTAGCCCGCGATCAGGTTTTATCCCACGATTAGGTTTTTTTGTTTTCTTCATTGCATTAATAACAATAATCTCTACTTTTCTGTCATCTCGTTGCCTTCTTGCAGTTGTGAGTGTAAAAATAAACGTGTGAAATTATGGTCACTATTATTATGACGAACAGAATTATATGTAATAATTTCACTACCTGGACGTGGAGTCGCAACTGCACTGTTGACAAGCTTTTCCCTGAAGCACATATCTCAAGTACCCATGTGCGAGCTCGTTCCTCTAGCTGTGGCCATCTAGCTTTTTGCTCACGATTAGCTTTTTTTTTTTTTCTTCCTTCTTCATTGCAGTAATAGTAATCTCCACTTTTTTCCAGTCCTTCACAAGTTTCTCATTCTCTCCAAACTTTATTTCTGCTCCTCGATTACCGTTTTTTGTTGCATGTTTCACTACTTGCAGCTTGTAATCCGCAGAATAGGATTTTCTTTTTGGGGTCTTTTCTTCAGCGGTGGATTAGCAGGTATTGGTATCCAAGCCTAGAGTGTCCTCTTGTGGTTGTGAGTGTAAAAATAACAAACATGTGAAATTATTTTAGTTAATAATGTGTAATAACGTCACATATAACTCACTCTGGAGTATAAGTCGCAACCTCAGCCAAAGTATGGAAAAAAAGTGCGACTTATAGTCTGTAAGATACAGTAATTTATATTTTATAACATATTATACTTGTGTGTGTGTGTATGTGTGCCCCCCCCCACCCCTCACCCCAGTGTTTTTGATCTTACGTCTAATAAACGCCCATGTGTACTGGGAGCAAAATGGTAGATCAAACTTACCAATTTTGTTCGATCAGTCTCTGTAACGGTAAAATGAGCCGTTCACTGCCTGTAAAAGTGAGTTTACACGGTATTTCAAGACCCCCTGCCACTGGGGAATGTCTATAATGTTCATCAGAAACAACACATTTGATCGTTCCACCGTGCTTTAAAAAACAGGAAAATATTTTGCTGTGTTCTCTTGGTAAATGTCCAACAAGATGAACCATTAGAAACTGCTACAGCTATGTAGCAAAACTATGGGATGCTCTGAATGAATGGAACAATGAGCCAGATATGGACCTATCAGAAAGTGATGAGGATTATTTTTCACCCGATTCTCCTGCTCACTAACTTCATAAATTTAAGGACGCTCCTGGCCATGTGCTTTTGTTATATGTTCGTGTTGATTGGTTCGACGTGCCATGTGCTAAAGTTTACATTCATGTTGATTGATTCGATTTTACTTCTGGGAAAATGTTTAAAGGAACAGCACCGGGAGGGAAAAGTAAGGGTCTTTCATTCAAGAAAAAAAGTAAAAAGTCTTTCATTAAAAAATTATGCTGTTCTCCGTTTATTTTCAGTTTTCATGAAAGTAGGGTGGTTAAATGCCACTAAAACTCTTTTATTGTTCTGTTATTATTCATGTTTTCCACCTCGATGGTAATAAGGACTTACTGCTCCAATTCGCTGGTAAACATTTTAATAAGTGCCCACTCACTCCAATTAAGCTGGGCGCTTATGTCGAATATATATATATATATATATATATATATATATATATATATATATATATAGAATTATAGATTATAGAATTCATTATAGTGATTATAGAATTATAGAATAATTATAGATTATAGAATAAAGATTATTCTTCTATAATCACCTGAAGAGAGAGGATGGTTTCACCACCCCTCGAAACAGATCTGTAGTGATAAATGGAGTTTCAATAGAAAGTCTTTGTCCTGTCCTTTTATTTTTGTTTTATATATATATATATATATATATATATAAATTTTTTCTCTCTATAATAAATATATATAAAATACACACACAGATGCGCACCTCACAAAAATGTAGCTACGCTTTGATGGGGGGGGGTTGTTTTTTTGTTTTGTTTGTTTAGGGTTTTTTTTTTCATAATTGGGCTTGTTTTTGCAGCATTTTCCTTAACTTTTTTCCCTATTCTTCCTTAATGTCCTTATTTTTTTAAATAAAATAACCACGATGCACTGAAGCCACATGAATTGAAGTGTGAAGTAGCGAGGGATCCCTGTATATATAAGACCAGCTACATGCAGTCACAGACAGGGTACAGGTGGCCAGGGCACTTTACCTTGGCGCACTTGTTCTATCTGTGCTATGTTTTCCTACCGCTCTTGCTGGGGCACTCAACACAGTGCACCAAAGCACCATTGCTGTTTGAGAATGATGTCCCTGGCGAGTGTACAGCACTGCCCAGTGATGGTATATCACACTCGGTGGTGATCAGCATGTGCAAGGGGCGAGGCAGTTTTAAACGCAGCCGTGTTTGTGCCCAGGGAGTGACGAGTGTAATAAATCAAAAACTTAAAAAAAAAAACAACAAATTTTGAATAAGGGTTCACAAATTATTACAAATACGAAAGACCAGGAGAAAAACACTCGGGTTGTACAACACGCCTAAATGGTAACTGTGGGAGAAATTCTACCGAAATGGGTCAGGGAGCAAAAACTAACGGAGATAGCTGGACCACACACACTTAGCAGTCTACACACTGAAGCTACTGGGCGTGTCAAGCCGGAGCCACGCTGCCAAGCATATGAGTTAAAAAGCCATCTCAAAAACATCAGGAGAATTCCACCCTGGTAACCGTTTGAGGGTTAAAAAAGTGTAAAGAACCAAAGAGCCACATTGGTGGGAATCTGCACTCACTTAATCCCATTTACATTCAAGAAAATTATTTAAGTAAGAAAGTTTTAGAATTCTCTCTCTCTCTCTCTCTCTCTCTCTCTCTCTCTCTCTCTCTCTCTCTCTCTCAAATCAGAAACAGAAAAAGCCCCTGGCTTCACTTCTTAAAACCTTCTTTGTTTATTTTCAAATTAAACATCCATATACACAAATCTCTTTCACCCATTTGTAACTTATTTCAATACTGCATCTATGTAAACAAGTGCATGAACCTTACTTATTCCAGTTCCCTGAAATGGACTACAATAGTTACCAGCTACTTTTATAATTCAGGGAATTTCAGGAAAGTTTACTATTAAATCAGCTGGAAAGATCGTGGTGTTCTGTTAGTCAGTTGATACTGTCTGACTCCAAAGTCTTTTTTAATTTACTGATCAAAACCTGTCACCTGTGAAGTTTAAACAGGTTATTTTTATTGATTTACTTCCTACAGAAAATTGTAAGAAGAATGTAACGGAGCTTTAAAATATCCTGAAGTGGTTATAGGAACCCCACAATAAGGCATGCACATCCTTTGACTATACACAGCTCAGGCTAGAGTCTCTTTATCATGGCGTACTCCTCCCTAGTCCCACAGGACCACGAGAACAGTGCTCGAGATTTGCTGCGGCAGTGCTGGAGTATCACCTCAGTTAGTGTTGCAATGCTGGAATAACCCCTACAGAGCACTGTCCTGGAGAAAAATATTTTGGAAGACGGGTTGTTGCCGAGGAAGGGGGTCCTCCCTCTCCTCGTCTCCGACAAAATCCAAGGGAAAGGCGAGGCCAGTACGCTTTGTGTTGACGTAAGTGTAAAAGTTCCTGGAATGGGTTGAGTACAATTCAGGACTGCATCTCCAAGTGTATCTTTTTTTGGAGTACACATCTCATAGAAGAATTGCCAGCCAAGACTTAAAAGCGCTCCGCCTGCCCTACCCCAGGTAGAGGATGCTGCCTCTTAAGAGGGGTAACCCTTTACTGGATATCTTTATCAGAAGAGTACTAACTGCTGTCAACTGCCAACAAATTACCACAAACTACTCCTCTATGGAAGAAATTTGATGCTATTTGTGAGATATACAGTAAAGTGCAGTTATAATAAAATTTTTACTTTGCAATGTATACATTAGAAAGCTTGTAGAAAATTCATTCATTAATTTTCTGAACCACTTAATCCTAATTAGAGTCACAGGGAGGCTGGCACCCATCTCAGCCAAGTCTGGCGAAGGCAGAGTACACCCTGGACAGCTTGCCAGGCCATCGCAGAGCAGAAACACGCTGATGGCTATGCAGCTTCTCTTGATAAAAGTCAGCAATGGTTCTTTTACAGAGTCGCAGCAAAGACAGAGATATGGCCTTTGACAACCCAATTAACTGCACTGGGAGGGGCAGTGATAACGCGTTGAGAGTGGGGCTTGAACCCCCAAGTTTGGGATCGGTGGTCCAGCACCTTACAACCAAGCCACCATTGCCCCGTCTAGAAAATTATGATTATTATTTAATGTTTCAACTACAGCTGTATTTAACGATAATTTGTTAGGAATTATTGGCAATTTGCTGACAATTGACAGAAATAATTTGTACTTCCAAATAAAAAATACGAATACTTCAATGACGGGTAGTGTCCGACTTACGACCGCAGTTGGTTGTGACCAACAGATTGTAAGACGTTTTGGACATAAGTCGGGTCGGTACATGTATGTACATGCAAACTGTACATGTATGCTACTAATATGTAAACTGTACCTTTCTACAAGTTCGTGTTGAAATTTTATTTGCAATCTTTTTACCTTTCTTTGGAAATTAATATATGGAGGAGGACGACTGTACATGTATTTTCAATCCAATGCGTCTCTTCACAAAGGACGTGGAGTAGAGTCACTTATCGTGAATCAGTTCATGGTTCAAAGAATCAAGAGGACTCCAGAGCATCGGAGTCGTTGTTCGGCTCAGACGATGGAAAGCGGAAGCAGGACAGTTGTATTTATACCGTATTCGACGTAATAAGTGCCATGCTCCAATAAGCCCAAACCCCCCCCCCCCCTCCAATTTTTTTTTTCTTTTTTAATCTTTCGTCTAATAACCGCCCATGTGTACTGGGAGCAAAATCGTAAATCAAAATGACCAATTTTATCCGATCAGTCTCTGTAACGGTTAAATGAGGCGTTCACTGCCTGTAAAAGTGAGTTTACACGGTATTTCAAGACCCCCTGCCACTGGGGAATGTCTATAATGTTCATTAGTAACAACACATTTGATTGTTCCGCCGTGCTTTAAAAAACAGGAAAATATTTTGCTGTGTTCTCTCGGTAAATGTCCAACAACCGATGAACCATTAGAAACTGCTACAGAAAAACTATGGGATGCTCTGAATGAATGGAGTGTTGAGCCAGATATCGACCTATCAGAAAGTGATGAGTATTTATCACCCGATTCTCCTGCTCACTATCTTAATACATTTAATGAAGTTCCTGGCCATGTGCTTTTGTTTATGTTCGTGTTGACTGGTTCAACGTGTCATGTGCTAAAGTTTACATTCGTGTCGATTGGCTCATTTTACTCGGGAAAATGTTTAAAGGAAATGTTTAAAGAAAAAGCACTGGGAGGGAAAAGTAATGGAAGAAAAAGTCTTTTTTTTAATTTATGCTGTTTTCTGTTTATTTTCAGCTTTCATGCAAGGAGTTTGGTTGATACCACAAAATGAATAACAAAAATACCAGTAAAAATATTTTATTGCCAAATCACCAAGTCCCCACAGGGTTGTCATTGTCCCACCCCACCCCACCCCCCCACCCCCCAGTGCAGCTAACTGCGTTATCAAAGGCGGGCCATGTCTCTCACTGTCTATGGTGAGAGGCATGTAAAATAACCATTGCTGACTTTCGTAAAGTCGTCAGCGTGTTTCTGTCCCTTGCTAAAGGGTTGTGACAGGAAGGGCATCCGACGTAAAAAAAAACCTCTGCCAAATCAAACGTGCGAATCAGATGATTCGCTGTGGCGACTCCCAAGAAAGGGAAAAATCCGAAAGGAAAAGAAGATATATAGGGGCAGTGGTGGGCTAGTGGTATAGGGCGCTGGATCGCTGATCCAAAGGTTGGGGGTTCGAGTCCCACTCTTCACAAGGTTGTCACTGTCCCCCCCAGTGCGGCTAACTGGGTTATCAAAGGCGGGCCATGTCTCTCACTGTCTATGGTGAGAGGCATGTAAAAGAACCATTGCTGACATTCGTAAAGAGTAGCTGCAAAGTCGTCAGCGTGTTTCTGTCCCTTGCTAAAAGGGTTGTGACAGGAAGGGCATCCGCTGTAAAAACCTCTGCCAAATCAAACATGCGAATGAAGATGATTTGCTGTGGCGACTCCCGAGTAAAAGGGAAAAAGCCGAAAGGAAGACAGACAGACATATAGATAGATAAATAGATAAAGTAATGGCCACAGCACTCTCGACCAGCTCGATACACTGTAGAGGATCCTGGAGGGGAGGTAGGAGTTTGCACAGACGGTCCACATGTGTTTTGTGGATTTAAAGAAGACTTTCAATCATGTCCCTTGGGCTATCTTGTCGGGGTGTATCGGACCTGTTGTTACGGGCCATTAAGTCTCTACTACCAGAGCCAGAGTTCAGGCCGCACTGGTAACAATAGGTTGAAATTGTTTCAGGTGAGGGTTGGAGTCCACCAAGGTTGTTCTTTTGTCACTGATTCTGTTCTTAATTTTTATGGACAGGATTTCTAGGTATAGCCAAGGCGTTGAGAGATACTAGCTCGTTGGTTATAGGATCTCATTTCTACTTTTTGCATAACTTCAAGCCGGGACCTCCAGCTCTCATTGGAGTGGCTGGGATGAAAATCAACACCTCCAAATCCGAGGCTATGGTTCTCAGCAAGAAAAGGGTGCAATACACCCTCCAGGTCTGGAATGACATCATGCCTCAAGTGGAGGGGTTTAAGTATCTAGGGAACCTGTTCACGAGTGATCGACAGGTGGATTTGTGCTACCTCCAGTGTAAAGCAGAGCTTGTACTGGTCCATTGTGGTGAAAATGAAGCTTAGTTACAATGTGAAGCGCTCAACTTACCAGTCAATCTACATTCCAACCCTCATCTATGGTCACGAGCTTTGAGATATGACCCAAAGAACAAGATTACTGGTACAAATGGCATAAATAAGCTTCCTCGCAGGGTGGCGGGACTCTCCCTAAGAGTGGGCGAGAAGCTCAACCATCCGGGGGAGCTCGTAGTTGAACCACTGCTCTTCCACATTGAGGGGAGCGAGTTGAGGTTGCTCAGGCATCTGGTTACAATGCCTCCTGAGTGTCTCCCTGGTGTGTTGTCTCGGGCATGTCCAACCAGGAAGAGGCCCCGGGGTCGTCCCAGAACACATTTAAGGGACTGTTTCTCTAGGCTAGTCTGGGAACATCTCGGTGTCCCCCTGGGAAGAGCTGGAGGAAGTGGTCGGGGAGAGGAACATCTGGAGCTCATTGCTTAGCCGGCTGCTCCCGCGTCCTGACCCCGGATTAAGCAGAATATGATGTGAATAACAATGTTTAGTATATGTGCAAATAGGATTATAGAATTATAATCATTCCAGTCTAAAATGCAGAATTTCAGTTTTACCTCACCCTATATTTAGTATCACGCTATTGTGTAGCTCAGAAACCCCTGGAAAACCATGGAGTCCAACTTCAAACTTTGTTGATCACTGCGAAAGATGTGGAAATCGGGTTGGCATTTGCATCGGAGCTACCGTTCCTGCTTACGAACACAAGTCCGGGATGTAATAGTGATGTCATTCATTTATTTTTGTGTCACAACACATTTCACACACACGCCTTCGTTTCTGAACTATGTTCTTGACCTTTGTCTTCTCATTGCAGCAGCTTATTAATCTTTGTACACATGTGCTCATAGGTACACACAAAAACA
The DNA here is from genome assembly GCA_024760905.1 of Plotosus lineatus. Taxonomy (NCBI): domain Eukaryota; kingdom Metazoa; phylum Chordata; class Actinopteri; order Siluriformes; family Plotosidae; genus Plotosus; species Plotosus lineatus. The sequence continues at coordinate 53,678,818 of CM045734.1, forward strand.
TGCAGAGCGCTCACTGACACACCCTTTGTGTTTATGCACATGGCTGCACTCACGAATGTACAAACTCACACCTCTACACTCTCCCCCTCTGTCTCTGTCTCGCACACACACACACACACACACACACACACGCATGCATTATGCTTGTCGGGGGCCTGCCGGGTGGCCAAGATTGCGACTCCTTTCCAGGCTCTGCTGTGGTGCCAGTCGCCATGGTAACATTCCTGCCAATGACGTCAGTGTACTGCCATACAATCTGTCTGGACGTAGTGTGTCAGGATGAGAATGAGTGAGCGAGAAGGCTTTATTATTCAGCGCACGTGTGCGTATACGTGTCTGAAACCATTTCTTCAAGAAAACATCGGTTTAGTTTTCTATGCTTGTTATGTGAGGCTGCAATTCTACAACTTCAACATATTTTCAATGCTTTTATCCCATTTCCCATTTTATGCACTTGGTCATGGTCCAAATCTACACCCCCCCCCCCACCCCACCCATGTGCAACAATAAATTTCTCACTATAGTCAAAGTTTTATGATTAACTCCTTACTGTTATCTTACTTACCAGGGCAGTGGTGGCTTGGTGGTAAGGTGGTGGATCACTGATTCCAAGGTTGGGGGTTCAAGCCCCCTCAACAGACTGTCACTGCCCCCCCCCCCCCCCCCCCCAGTGTGGGTAACTGGGTTATAAAAGGCCCACCATGTCTCTGTCTTTGGTGAGAGGTTCATGTAAAAGAACCACTATCAACGAAAGTCAGTAAGTGCTCAATAGCTGTCAGCGTGTTTCTGCCCTGCGATGGCCTGGTGAGCTGTCCAGGGTATACTCTGCCCTCGTCTGGAGTTGACGGAGGTGGGTTCCAGCCTTCTTGTGACCCTAATTAGGATTAAGCGTTTCAGAAAATGAATGTACGAATCCTTACTGTTAGCTATGACATCATGATTTCTGTGGTGAACATGTGATCAACTAGGCTTTGGTGATATTAACTTCACCCTGATAAACCAGAAGACAGGATAAGGTGTATTTCTGCCATTGATTAGAAGATGCATAAAGATGATAATGAGCACTCGATGAACATAATCCCCCATATGTGACCCCTATGCTTTAAAACGTACAGAATTTTCTGAAATATTTGTCTGTAAAGCATGCAACTTTGGAGAAATGTTCAAAGTATTCAGTGATTTTTCTACTTTGCTGTCATGGGTTACATATGGACCAAAACGTCAAAATGAATGACATGGTTAAAGAATCCTTTAAAAAAAAAAAAATACAGGATCGGCTCCCAAGTGGCACTTTAACAAGGTGCGTGACTATCAATCCGGAGATTGGAGTTATTCAGGTTAATGCCACGCCTGTCCCGTGATGGACAGCCCTTCTTCTTTTCCTTTCGGCTGTTCCCTTCAGGGGGCGACAGCGAATCATCTGCCTCCATCTCACCCAATCCTCTGCATCTTCTACTCTTACTCCAACTACCTTCATGTTCTCCTTCACCACATCCATAAATCTTCTTTGGTCTTCCTCGAGAGGCCTTTTGCCTGGCAGTTCCAACCTCAGCATCCTACTACCAATATACTCACTATCTCTCCTCTGTACATGTCCAAACCATCTCAATCTAACATCTGACTTTGTCTCCAAAACCTCTTACATGTGCTGTCCCTCTGATGTACACGAGTACATATTAACTTCACCCTGAGCTGCTACCTCCAGCTCTGCCTCCTGTCTTTTCCTCAGCGTCACTGATGGTCCATGGAGGCTAATTTGCCGAACTATCACAGGAGGTTGGGACTGCATGTGCTTACTTCCCTGTCACTCACAGCTATCACCAGCCAGTCACAGGCACCTGAGAGCTCGTTTGTATGACGGGATAGGTAGCACTTTCCCTAAGAGTGTGTCAGGCTATCCTCAAATGCACATGTGCAGCAGTTTGAAAAGAGATGAAATCCAATAGGAATTTCATGAAAATCCACAAATAATAAAAGACAGATAAAAGACGACTGATTTCAGAGCATCGTGTGTAATAACTCATGATTGCGCTTACTGATGACGTATCAGTTATCTTCAGCCCAACGTGTTCAACCAGCACTTCAAAAGGTCAGCGTTCGGTTAAGAAACCCGCGGCCGCCAGAGAACAGTCGGCAGTGACAGCAATAAATGATGGTTCGGGTGTGTTTACTGATGATATCGCGGATGGGGAGGGTTGAAAAGTCAATTAGTTTGGAGCCTGTAAAAAGAATGGAATATGAACTACGGTTTAATTACGACTCCCCCCCCCCCTCTCTCCCTCCCCCTCTCTCTCCCTCTCTCCCCAATCTTGTTCTTTTACTCTCTATCTCCCATTCCTCTCTCTTCCCCACTAGTTTGCAGTCTCTTCTTGTTTTTCTCTCTCTCTCTTCCTCTCAATCTCTCCTTCCTTTCCTCCCTCATTCTCTCTCCTGTTCTCCCTCTTGTTCTTTTACTTTTTGTCCCTCTTCCCCCTCTCGTTCTTCTCTCTCCCTTTTACTCCGTCTCTCACTCTTTTACTTTATTCTGCTCTTGTCCCCTCTTGCTCTTTTACTCAGTCCCTCTCTCTCTTTCTTTCCACTCTTGTTATTCTCCAGCTGCCTTTCTCTCTCCCAGTCTCGCTCCTTTGCGCTTGCATTCTCTTTCTCTCTTTTCTCCCTCATCCTGATGTCCCTTTCTGTCTCACTTTCTCTTTCGTTTTTTTCTCTCTCTCATTCTGATCTTTTTCTTTTCCCCCTCTTGTTCTTTTACTCGCCCCACATTTACTTTGTTACTCTCTTCCTCTCCCCCTCTCTTCTCCCTTGCTCTTTTGCTCTTTTTCTATTTTTCAATTGCTCTTCCCTGACTCTCTTTACTCTCTCCCCTTCTCACTCTTTCTCTTTTTTGCTGTCTTTCCCTCCTCTCTCTTTTACAGAGCGTACTCTCCCTCTTTCTCTCTTCCCCTTTTTTACTTTCTGTCTCTAACTCTCTCGCTGTTTTACTCTCTTGCTCTATTGTTTCTTCTCCCCTTCACTCTTTTTACACTCTCTTTGTCCCCTTTCTGTCTTTCTCTCAGTTTTGTCTGTATCTCTGTACATCCCGCACTCTTACTCTCTCACACTGTCTCTTTTTGTCCTTGTCTGTCTGTCTTTCTTGTTCTGTCTCCCCTGTCTGTCTCGTTCTTGTTCTGTTCTCCCGTCTGTCTCTCATTCTTGTTCTGTCCTCCCCTGTCTGTCTCTCGTTCTTGTTGTCCTCCCCTGTCTGTCTCTCGTTCTTGTTCTGTTCCCCTGTCAGTCTCCCGTTCTTATTCTGTCCTCCACGTCCGTCGTTCTTGTTTTTCTTCCCGTCTGTCTCTCATTCTTGTTCTGTCCCCCCTTGTCTGTTTCTCAGTTATTCTCAATATATTTTTCCTGCAATTGTCTCACTCTCTTGGGTCAGGATAGTGCTCGTATTAAACAACAAAAAAACAAACAAAAAACCCGGGCCCCAACACTACTACCAGACAGGCCACACCCACTGCTGATTGCTATAACTTCAATTAATACCCATGAGAGTCAAACTGAGTGCAGCATATTTGGGGTGTGAATTGCTTTATTGATACTGTGAATGCCTGGGTAACGAGGTTGATTTGAAGACTTGACTTTTCTCTTCTTTTTTTCTTCCCTACCCACACTTTTTTGGTGAAATGTAGTGTTAGAGCTACAGATTGCTCATCTTGTTGTTTTCAGACTGTAACGAATTCAGCCTCTTCCTCTGAAACCCTGGTCTCTTCCCGAACACGCACAGATCATTCCTCTTTGAGCTTTATTTATAGACATCGCTATCATCTTCACTTTATTCTCTCGGTTCACTTTTCCGGGTTTGTTCTCTAAACCCCAGCCATAAAGACTGCGCTTAAATAGAGCTCAGCATAAAAACGGTTGCCACCCCCCATTTGCGTCGCCATGGCAACATTCTGTTGCATAACTCCTCTCTGCAAAGTCTTGCCTATCCGTCTCCTTGGAAACCATATCTCTCGCTCTCTCTCTCTCTCTCTCCCTCTCTCTCTCTTCATCTTGCACATTGTCCTGCTGACTTTCTCTTTTTTAATCTTTCTTTCTTCCTCTTGTGCTGCTTCTTGTGTCTGTCTTTCTCTCACTGTTACTGTGTGTGTGTGTGTGTGTGTGTGTGTGTGTGTGTGTGTGTGTGTGTGTGTGCACACATGTATGTACATGCATGCATGGGTGTTGACTGCGGTAGTTTATATTTGCTCAGCTAATTGCTAGCCCGTCCTCAAGCTGTCCACTCCCTGCAGTAATCCGCTACATCAGTCTTTTGGCATCTCACAATTGCTGCCAGTTTGAAAGACGCAATAAGCATTTCTGTTTTTAGCGCTCCATATGAATGGGGTTAGTCTGTTAAGTTAAGAATATCAACACACAGCAGCAGCACATTTCTTCTGGTTACTGCTGGTCTGAAATGGAATATCGCGGCCTGAACCACAAGAGTTCCTGATCTTTGGTTCTGCTATGGCACAAGCCGAGATGTAATTTTCTTGTAGATTTAAATCAAGTATTTCAAGGATTTTATTTTTTTTAGTCTGTATGGCTACCAAAATTCTAAGGGCATTAATGTGGGCTTGGAGCCAAAGTAACCTTTGCTCATGCTAGGTGATGAGTTGCTTATAGTTTGGTACAGTAGGCCCTTGACTATTCACGGTTTTGCACTTGCGCCTACACATATTTGTGGATTGCCGAGCAAGTGTCATGTGATTCAAATTCAGCCAATGGCTGTCCTCCTTCCTGCTGATTGGTTGAGACGATGTATGCACCCCTTTTTCTCATTTGTGCAGAAGTTGTCAATGGGCCTTTTTTTTAGTGTGTTTTAATGACCAGTTAAGCTGTGATGTCACTCAGACGCCGACAAAAGCACCAGAAAAAGGTAATGATGTTGGCTGTCTCTTCTGAAGAAATAAGACTTTCTCCTGAAGAAACGACAGTTTCCTCTGAAGTGCCTGAAGAGGACTAATCATCTGAACTGTTGTAAAGCACTTTAGAAATAAAGTCTTTTTCAATTATCATTCCAGTACCCAAATTAATTTTTAGAATGTTTGCGTGTGTGTGTGATTTTATGTACTGTGCTGTAGCATGTTTATCCTTTTATTTTGTTTATCCAATTTATTACACTTCATGTTCTTATATGTTCTTTTTTGTTATGGTCAGTGTTTCGGGGGGACTTTGATTTTGACAGCTGTGTTCTGTAACTCTATTTTCTCTCCACTCCGGCTGAGGGGTGTGGCTGAGCTGCTCGGTGGCTCACACCTGAATTCACTCTTCTCATTTACTCCCAATAAACACGAACACGCTCACCTCTGCGCCAGAGGATTAACTCACATCACGTCTCTGCTTCTTTGTACTATATACGCTAACTGTTTTCTGCCTGCTGAGGGGCGTGGCTGAGCTGCTCGGGCTGAATGCAGTTCACCTCAGTGAAAGCGTGCTGCTTAAGTGCTTCCCCTTTGAATAATAAATCCACTCTGCCATCTCACGCTGCCTCCTGCATTCTGCTACAATTTGCATTCAGCTCAGTACATCACACTTTTATGTTATTTATGTACAGTACAATGTACAGTGTCTGATAAGCATTTTTAATCATTGATGTGTTGTACTATATATATATATATATATATATATATATATATATATATATATAAAATGTTTATATATATATATATATATATATATATATATATACTGTATAATGTTCATATATTTTATTAATAAATATCACAGTACAAAATTAAAAAGTTTTTCTTAATCATTACTACATTTTACTACATTAATACTGTATTAATGAGTAAGACTGTCTATAGAATGTGTCTGAGAAGCATATTTTAGCACATGTAATAGATACATAGTATTTTACTTCCGGTTGATCATTCACACATGTAATATGATACATAGGGTTTTACTTCCAGGTACAGAACTCGTGGATTATCTTCATTCGTGGGAGGGGCTGGAATTGAACCCTCGTGAATAACGAGGGCCTACTGTACTGCTGACCACAACTCTTAATTTACTTTCAATTTACTTATTTATTTGCATTATGTGTTTGTGTCTCCCACATCTCAAAGTAAAGGACCAAAATATTGGAGATGGTCATTATTTACGCACATGAAACCTCATTCAGTAGGTTCTTATTGGTGTTTTAAAGCTGAAATCTTCCAAATGAGGGTTGTCATTGTCTGTACACACTTTTTTGTGATATCTGAAGGCTACCATGGCTCAACGGATCACGTGTCATGGTACAGTGGTGGTGATCTGCCGAATAGAAACCTTAAAGGCTTGAGGAGTTTGGGGATGATGAAGATATACCCGATAGCACTACAGTTAAAAGATAAAAAGCACAAGGGGCGAGGTGAAGTTAACGAGCTGACCACCCAACATGACACGGGCATGAGATTTTTCCACTTTTTGACAGAAATCCCCTTTTTCTGACCTCCAGAGGCTATTTTTTTATATTATTCCAAATCCGTTAAAATATTTGGGGGGGGGTTAAGGGTTGAACTCCTGCCCCTCCGAGCGTGATGAAGTTGCAACGAACAGGTACATTTCATTAGAGGCTTGGTGTTAAACAGGAAGTTCTCGCAGTGAAGTCTCATCTTCTTTGTGATTTGTGACGCGCTCCACCGGAGCTTTTGAGACAATGCGCGGCTTATCCGGACTTCCCATCTTTCAAGTGAGCAAGTGCGCGTTGAATACTTGTTTAGTACTCAACCATCACTTGCTCACTTGAAAGATCAGAAGTCCGGATAAGCCGCGTTTTCGCTCACAAGCTCCATGTGACACTTGCGACAAGCGCCTACTTTCAAGCCCGTCACATTTAATTGTAATTATTTCACTACTGTGCTATTGCAGTTATCATTTTACTAGCGAGAGCCACGCTTACGCGATTTCAATAGTGTGTTTGCTTCATTCCTATCGCTTCATGGGCACCACCATAATGTGAACAAAGTCGGATATACCGTAGAATCATTTTGTTTTTTTTTTGTTTTTTTTAACTTATTCATTCAAATACGAAAGTGACTTACGTGTATATAATAAGTGATTTGTATTTTCTAAAAACGATTTTAGCAAGTTAAAAAGAGCAAGGTTAGATTATCAGAAGGAACAGGAAGAGACAGCACAGCGGAGAGCTGAAAAGAAGGAAAGAACAGCCAAGCTCCTGTCGCTTTCAAAGAAGATTAAAGTTAAGAAGTAAAACAAGAATGAGATTTGTTCATAGTGTAAATATTGAACATAAGTTAGTGTAAATAAACTGTTTTTTTTCAAAGACACATTTTTCAAAGACACCCCCCCAGTGTTTTTGATCTCACTTCTAGTCATGTGTACTGGGAGCAGAATGGTATTTTATTCCCAATTTTATTCGATCAGTCTCTGTAACGGTAAAATGAGGCTTTCACTGCTTGTAAAAGTGAGTTTACACGGTATTTCAAGACCCCCTGCCACTGTGGAATGTCTATAATGTTCATCAAATGTCTATAATGTTCATCAGTAACAACGCATTTGATTGTTCCGCTGTGCTTTAAAAAACAGGAAAATATTTTGCTGTGTTCTCTTGGTAAATGTCCAACAATATGAACCATTAGAAACTGCTACAGCAAAACTATGGGATGCTCTGAATGAATGGAGAGATGAGCCAGATATGGACCTATCAGAAAGTGATGACGAGTATTTTTCAGCCCTCCTGCTCACTATCTTCATACATTTAAAGAAGTTCCTGGTGATGTGCTTTTCAACTTGCCATGTGCTAAAATTGACCTTTGTGTTGATTGGTTCAATGTGTCATGTGCTAAAGTTGACATTCATGTTGATTGGCTCTATTTTACATTGGGGGAAAATATTTAAAGAAACAGCACTGGGAGAGAAAATGATAGGGTCTTTTTTTTTTTTTTTTAAATTATGCTGTTTTCTGTTTATTAAACAAAAACTATGAAAACAGATGAATAAATCTCACACATTTAAATCTATACATCTATTTTCAATGCCATGTCACTGTGGTGCGCAGCGGAGAGCCAATCCTTTCTGTTTGCCATTGTGTGGGTGGGTCCGATACCTTGAAACTCTATTTTTATTGGATTATAACAACAGCCACAGACTGCGTGTGTTGTTTGAGTAAAGAGGTAAATTTCCCTCGTTTTTATCAGCTCATTTCCACGAAGCCAAGCACAGCTGGCAAGCAAACACAAATGGACAGACTTGGAAAAACGTCAACCCGCAGACCAGCTGATTGCAAAAAACTGGGAAAATGAGGGCTCAAGGGCCCAACAATGGCATCTTATTGGTTCTTGGGCTTGAACCACTGACTTCTGGATCACTGCTCTACAATTTTTACCTCTCAGCCACCATTGTACGGCTTTTTCTTCAAGTCAAGATGTTGAAGTTGTGCCATTAGCAAGTTTACAAGAATGTCATTGTATCTTTTGATTCCTGTTGGCACCTCTCCCAGTGATCTAAAGCAGGATAACCTAAATAATTTTGTACACCATCCCACCAATGCCTGACAGTAATGCCATTACTCCCACCCAGAGCAGAGCAGCTAGTTTTGACTCCTGGCCAGGGATAACTGTGTCATTGCTACGATTCAGAAGCTTTATTCGTTTTTATATTCGAGTGATTTGAAAACCCTCTGTCTGGGTTAATGTGGACAGATAAAAATTTTGACCTGGAACCAATTGCAGTTTACTTCCATCACCACAGGCTACAACATGTATCAAAATCAAGGAAATATGGCACCACTACCAGGGGACTGATGGTGATTTTGGATGATTTCATATGGATGAACCCAGTTCAAATGTGCATGGTTGAAGCCAGTACATTTTAAATTTTATTTAGTTTTATTTTTTTGCAACACAGATGCTCCCCGACTTACGTTCATCCGTTTTACATTTTTTTCGATTTTACTCCTCCCCCCCACCAAAAAAAAAAAAAAGTCAAAATTTGAGTTTAAACGCTGATGTAATGACGTAATGACGCTGCCAAACAACAGACTGAACATGTCTCTCCTTCTTCCCAGTTCAGTTTTATATATATATATATATATATATATATATATATATCAGTTATATAGCATGTTACCCTTGTGTTAAGACGTTGTCTCTGTGATCTTTGTGTTTACACTGTTTTGCGGACTTTTGTAACCCTAAGAAAATATGGTTGGTGATTCATATCCGTGCAGGCTGTGTTCTAAACAAGTTCAATGGCACCCTTGCGCACTTGAAAGACCAGAAGTCCGTATAACCCCCAGCAAGTACACTACTTTCGCAAATACACCACTTTCGATATTGAGTGCCTCACATATTGTAAACGTTGATTGGCTGTTTTAACTGTCATGTAAAGAGACTCAGTATAAATAAGTGACTTATTTGAAATTAATGTTGATATTATTTGATATGTTTGATATTATTTTACAATGTTATGTTTATAATAATTGATTTAGGGGTGTTTTATGAGATATGGTAATGGTATTTATGGATGTATAGTACAGTATGAGTGTCATACTTCACACGTCATACGTCACTGTAACAACTTACGTTCACTTTCAACTTGCGTTCGGCTGTCCGGAACCAATTAAAAATGTAAGTCGGGGAGCGTCTGTGCAGGGATCCCTCACTTTCCGTGGTTAATTGGGACCGAGATCCCCCTGCGATCGCCGAATTCCGCGAAGTAGGATCAACCCCCCTCCCCCTCCCCCCTCGACTGAGGTATACGTACATGTGTATGTGAACATAATACCAATAAATACATATTCAATGCTATAAATGCTTATTTTAACAATTAAACATTCAAAAATAATGCATAAGATGTAAATAAAATATAAATATACACACATACAGACGTGCGAGTGCACACGGATGCACGTGCACACACTGAGATGTGCACCTAACAAAAATGTAACTAGTTTTGATGGGAGGTTTTGGGTTGCTTTGTGTATGTTTCGGGTTTTTTTTTTTTTTTTGCATAATTGGCCTTGTTTTTGTGGCATTTTCCTTAACTTTTTCCCCTATTCTTCCTGAATTTCCTTATTTTTTAATTAAATGAATATTAAAAAAAAAAAAAAAAAACACGATGCACTGATGCCGCATGAATTGAAGCGTGAAGTAGCGAGGGATCCCTGTACATCGATCTAAGATACAGACCAGACATTTACCTCTGACTGAGAGAAATGCAGCATGTTGAAAGCGGAGATGGATCTGAAGGTCAGCTTGTGTGTGTGTGTGTGTGTGTGTGTGTGTGTGCCTCAGTTGTACCATACCATCAATTTCAAAGAGTCACTATGGCAACACACTTCCAAGCCTTTACACTGCACTGAAGTCTGTAGTGTGCAGCAGACCATAAGCCATACCTGTTCGTTTGTAAGATTTGTATACGAGGTATTGTATGCTCTTTCCAGTTCACTGATAATTGCAGTCTTTCATTTTCACAAGCGTATCAGTGTGTCATCTTCTTTATTCTTCTGAGTTCTTCCTTTTTTTTTTTTTTTTTTTTTTTTTTTTTTTTAATGACCCCTGCCAACTAAATTGGCCGATCAGCATAATGTTGCTTTCTTCCAACTTTCCGTCATTCCATTATAAAATTTGTTAGTAGGATATCTGGTTATAGACAATGTGTATGACTATACAGTTGTATTTAAGAAAGCAGCAGTCAGACATCACTAACCTGATCAGTCAGTGTTTTTGGTAGAAGGGATATTTCTCCATGGTAAATTATTTACTATGAGGTGTAGTAGAGGAATAGAATCCAACAGACCCAACAGTCGTGACCTGCGTGCTGCTGATTCTGTGTAATTGAATCACTAATTGAAAGGGGCGTGGTCAAAATAATAGCAGTGGAGTTTGATTAGTGACGTCATGCATTCTTTGAAAAACAGCCAATTATTGTCCTTATTTAAGGAAGCAAGGCAATGAATGTTGTACCTGCTGGTTATAGAACATTTATCTCTGAAATTCTGAGGAAAATGGGTCGTTCCAGACACGGTTCAGAAGAACAGCATATCTTGATTAAAAAGTTGAAGGCGGGAAAACGTAGAAAGAAGAGCAGAAAATGGTGCGCTGCTTATCGCGAATGCTTTAAAATGGCAACCATAACCTGAAAGACGTGGAAGAAAGCGAAAAACTACCATTCGAATGGAATGAACAGACAAAATGGCAAGTTTCACAGCAGGAAGGTTCTGTGTTCGATTCCCAGCCTGTGTGTTTCTGTATGGAGTTACATGTTCTCCCCGTGCTTGCATGGATTTCCTCTGGGTTCTCCGGTTTCCTCCCACAGTCCAAAAACATGCACAGTTGGTTATTTGGCTTTTCCAAATCACCCCTAGGTGTGAGTGTGGGTGGTTGTGTGAGTGTTGGCCCTGCAACGGACTGGTGAGCTGTCCAGGGTAGCTTTCGCCCGGAGTCAGCTGAGTTGGGTCCCAGCCTACCCGTGACGCTAATTAGGATTAAGTGGTTCAGAAAATGCATGAATGAAAGGACCTTAGAATCTGAAAGTGTAAAGAGGAATACTTTCACATTTGTTCTCATCCCTGAATACATAATTTTATTTTATTATACGGTGAAACCTCTGCCTGTCCTTTTATTCATGTGACTCTTCTGTCTAAGAAATACATAAATGAATAAGTCTGAATTAACATGTTTTTGAATCTGATATTATTGGTGGAATAATTGGTTCTGCTTATGAAAATAAGGCTTGTTTCTCCCCACCCCCCTGTTTTCCTCTTGTAGTTCGGCATTTGATCGGGATAATAAAGTGCGCGTAGCCATAAAGAAGATCAGCCCATTTGAGCATCAGACGTACTGTCAGCGCACACTCCGTGAAATAAAGATCCTGCTGCGCTTCAAACATGAGAACATCATCGGCATCAACGACATCATTCGCGCACCCTCCATCGACCAGATGAAAGATGTGTATCCTTTCCTTGCCACTCGGACTCGCCACTCACGCCTAAGCAGTGCATCACACTAATCTTGGTAAAGAAGGACAAACACACCTGTAACTGATACACACCTCTGCCCTCTGTTCCTTCTCAAAACTCAACTCAAAGTCAACTTGATGATATAGACAGATCATATACACCAACCCTCTGAAAGTAGCTTGTCTCCGACTCCTTAATCAGATTTCTCTCCATCAATAAAACACGGTTCGGTCAGACGGTCCCAGCGGTTTCTTTTAATGTCTGAATGCTTAGGGTTCAACTGCCGAGTCGGATGCTTGGCGCTCAAGCTCCGTTTTTCTCTTCTTTACACAACATAGTAGATGAGTGGGCAGCAGGCCCCGTAGTAAAGAGTTAATTTTGGCGCATAAATCAATAGTCAGTAGGCGTTCTGTGGCTCGCTGGCAGCGCGAACGTTCCTGTAGAAAAGGACGAGCCTCTTGTGTTCTGTACACTCAGTCCCGCTTTGCATCGTGTTCAGGAAGAAGCAGCTCCAAACAGCGCTAAGAGATCCTCCTCCTCTTCAGCGGAGGGGTTTTTGGCTGCATTCACATATTCACAGTGTGTGGGATGGCAGCTGAAATGGCACGGCTTGTTGGAAGTGCTGCCTTGAAATGTGCTTTTTTTTTATTATTTATTTTTTAAAGGCTTGTCATTTTGTGTCTTGAAATGTAGATTACAGACGCCTGTGATTCTGGGCTGTGCACTGAATCTGGGTTACTTCCTGAATGATGCTCATCTGAACACAAAGGACATTTCAGTTCATGTTAGTGATGGGTTGTTATTGAAAATCGGTAGAAAGTAGGTGCCCCCCTCAAAAAAAAAAAAAAAAAAAAGTTTCACACCTACATATCCATAGAAACGCTGAATAGTAGCTCTCTAGTGTGCATAATCATCCTGAGTTTGCGAGTTAAAATCACATTGATCCTGTAATCACACTGCATGTAGCCAAGAGCTCAAGAGAGCAAGCTTGGCTATGCTCATAGGGTGGCATATGCTTTCCCTCCCATGTTAGTTAGAGTGACGTTAGCCAGTTATGGGCATCTGAGAGCTCAGCAGACAGTTACTTTCCTCTGTTACCCCGCCCCTACTGATGTTGCATGAGCAGCAGTTTGAAAAGTATTTAGTAGTTGCACTTTTCAGATGGAGCACTGATAGGATGCTTCCTCACTTGACGGCTGTCATGTGATCAGACAGAACTGTCCGGTGGGTGGGACTTGGTTATTACTAAACTGGGAAGGACACTGCAGTGGAGAAAATGGACATGGAGTCTTTCAATGCCAGATCCCTGAATTTTATCCAAAGCATCTTCCACTGGATAAAAGATACTTTAACATAGACCTGAGCAATTCAGGGTTAATTACATATTGAGTTAATTTACATTTATGGAAATTTGGCTGAAGCTTGTCATCCAGAGTGACCTACATCCTATTTCATCTAGATCACTGAGCAGATGAGGGTTAAGGGCCTTGCTCAGGGGCACAACAGTGGCAGATTGGTGGAACTGAAGCTTGAGCCCTGACCTTTTAGCCCATAGCCTTACCGACTGACCCACTACTGACTCTGGTTGGCTAAACTTAACGAAAGATCCAACAGAGGGCTTTTCAGACTCTCAGCTCAGAGCGTTATCTGCCTGAATATTACTCTGTACACTTGATGTAATCTATGTGATGCTCTACGCAAGCGCTTAAAACAGTCAGCATTAGATTGTGTGGTTTTTATAGGCTTATTCCTTCCAAGACGCAACCGTGACAACATGGAACGCATTGCATCGCAGGTTTACAGGAAACCACAATGTTCTGAAACCTTGCCTAGACAAGATGTTTCTTTGACGTTATTGCACACAACACCATCCTTGACTCGAGCAACCTCCAGCTACATCGTGCAGGACCTGATGGAGACCGATCTGTACAAGCTGCTGAAGACACAGCATCTCAGCAACGATCACATCTGCTACTTCCTGTACCAGATCCTGCGTGGCCTGAAGTACATCCACTCAGCCAACGTTCTCCACAGAGACCTGAAGCCCTCCAACCTACTGCTCAACACCACCTGTGATCTCAAGGTCCACTTTAACGTGCTTAAGCATCGCTGTGAATGTTCATAAAGGGATTCTGTTCACCACTGTAGAATAATACCCATTAATCCCCCCCCTGTGTTTTCAGATCTGTGATTTTGGGCTCGCCCGTGTAGCCGACCCAGATCATGATCACACCGGCTTCCTCACGGAGTATGTAGCCACGCGCTGGTACCGTGCCCCGGAGATCATGCTCAACTCAAAGGCAAGATGCTTTCATAAGGATCAACTTTGGTTTGTTTTTGGTCCCTCCCCCTCAAAGTGATGATTATTAACAGTAAGAATCTGGATTCATGTTCAAAATTGTGAACAATTGTAGCTTCAGAATTTGGTCAGTTTTGCTCTTGGGGACTGAGGCAGGTCTGTTGGGTATCAAAATAACTTGCGAATATCTTTTCCTTCCTGAACATGTGACACGTGAATAATGAATGTGAAAGATGTGATATAAAGAGAGAGTGCATCGGAAATGCTTTACCCTTTGGTCAGTCGCGTTTAAACATACACATGCCAGAAAAAATGGATTAGCATGCTGTATATAATTATACATACATGAAGGGGGGTGGGGGTGATAAACACACATTTATTATTGTAGCCTAAGAGAATCTCAACAAAGTTTTATAATGTGTAACTTTTTTTTAAAATAATTTATCAGTGCAATAATATGTGTAATATCTGTTGTAATAAGATGAAAATGTGTTGTGATGACAGTAAAATTCATTTTCGGTAACCTCTTAAACCTAATTAGGGTCGCGGGGATGCTGGCACTCATCCCAGCCGATTCTGGACGAGGGCAGAGTACACCCTGGACATCTTGTCAGGCTATCGAAGGGACGAAACAGACTGACGACTATGCAGCTACTTTTGTCGAAAGTCAGCAAGGGTTCTTTTACGTGAACCTCACACCATAGGCAGTGAGAGACATGGCTGGCCTTTGATTAAACCAGTTAGCTGCACTGGGGGGGGGACAGTGACAACCCGTTGAGAGTGGGGCTTGAACCCCCAACCTTAGAATCAGGGATCCAGCGCCTTTCTGAACCAGGCCACGACTGCCCGAGAGTTAAACATTTCCAGTTATAAAGTGATACTGATCTGCAGGTTTTTTTCTGGCATGGCAGAAGTTGCTTCCTTATTTATAACCATCAGGGGTCACAATATCATGGATATTGTAGTGGTCATCATGTCGTCTTATCAGGAAGATGGTCCCAGGCTTGGCATGCATACGTTTACATGCCTGCGTGGGTTTTATCTGGTTTCCTCCCGACGTATAAAGACATCCGCTCATACAATAAAATTGTCCGTGAATTCGTGGATATCCGCAAATTTTAATTGGCTATCGATTATTTTCTGTGAATCGTCTAAATTTGATGTGGAAAAATGGGTGGGGGGGTGATCATATGCTACCACTGGGTGCTGTCTATCAAGACATGAAATACAGATTTCGTCGGCAAGTGAAGTGGAACTCTTCAAAAATAATGATAACCCATTGCATAGATTAATGGTCCTCCCCACTTTGTTAGCCGCACTAGTGTATCGCGGCAACGCCAACTGCCTGTGGTGGGAGACTAAAATGATGTAAAGCTTTTGTATGATTAGTAACATGCGGGGCTGCGTGATGTGCATTGGACTGTAGACCGGGAACCAGTTTTTTCCCCCCACTTCTTCAGGTTGAATGGGGGTCTCTTTCACATTTAGATAATAAGCACAGTCTATGATCTGATTTGTTTTAAACACTGGTGAGCTAACACAAAAATATACTTGAAATATTTAGTATTGCTTTCATTTTAGTTCTATCAGGAACCATATTCTTTCTCTGCAGTTAATTAAACATTCCCGAATGCAACATCACCCCCCGCCCATCCCCAACTTGCACCATGCCATTTCAGAAATGTTCTGTGCTTGTATATGTTGACCCTCGGGTCGAGAGTACAATAAAACTTGAAACGTAGCATAATTTAATATTATTGACATTGAATCGTGTCTCTGCTTTTTTTCTGTGCATCATCTAAATATTTCAAGTTCGATATACCTGGTACTGGCTGAAAGCGAGAACGAGTGATACACTGACCAGCCTAAGGCTAAGGCGAAGGATAAGCACAATCAATACACATGAAAAACGGTTGCATATGTCAGTATCAACAATATCTGTCGAGTTTCTACTGTCTGTAGTCTGTACATTGTGACTTCATCTTTAGTAGAGTTCATGACTTTACTCATTGTTTACATCTTCACATGCCTGTTAAAATTGACATCTTAAGCAGAGATTATGATTATGTATTAAATTCAGAAAATATGAATTAACCTAATACCTTGAATGTTGGATTTAAGTTTAAAAACATGTTAATTGCAGCCATAAATTGAAAGCTGCAAACTGAAGTCCTAAATTTTAAGGATGACAACCTTGTGGAGAGTGGGACTCGAACCCCCAACCTTTTGGATCAGCGATCTAGCGCCCTATACCACTAGACCACCACTGCCCCTAGGCCTTTGTACTATATTTTGATAATCAGGCTCCAGATTAAATATAATAATGCACCTGTCTGTCTTCCTTTCGGCTTTTTCCCTTTAATTCAGGAGTCGCCACAGTGAATCATCTGATTCACACGTTTGATTTGGCAGAGGTTTTTACGTCGGATGCCCTTCCTGTCACAACCCTTTTAGCAAGGGACAGAAACACGCTGACGACTTTGCAGCTACTCTTTACGAAAGTCAGCAATGGTTCTTTTACATGCCTCTCACCATAGACAGTGAGAGACATGGCCTGCCTTTGATAACCCAGTTAGCTGAAACGGGGTGGGGGGGGGGAATGACAACCTTGTGGAGAGTGGGACTCAAACCCCCAACCTTTGGATCAGTGATCCAGCACCCTATACCACTAGACCACCACTGCCCCCATTGCACCTGTCTTTTGTTATTTGCATTGTATTATTTACAGGACAGTATCCATGAATTATCCAAGTTGGCTGCGATGGGCTACAGCCTCTCCTCGACACAAGTAAAGGAAACAGCAATTCAGAAAATGAAATTAAAGGAATAAATTATAATCAAAGCCAAGAAAGTTTTGTGTGTTTGTGTGTCCATTTTATTTCCAAGAGACAGTACTGCGTTTTTTTATTTATTTATTTCCCCCCCCCCTTCCTTTTCCTTTCCACATGCCTGGGAAAGAATGAAGCATCCCGAAAGAGAAATATGGTAGATACGGGTGTTTATATTTTATTATTGTGTGTG
>CM045734.1:53701063-53733563 GCA_024760905.1 Plotosus lineatus
ATTTTAGAATGGAGTAGTCGTGACAACGCCGCAGGTTGCTGCAGTGAGATGGTATGGTTTTAGAGACGATGTTTTTCCTGTTTTCAGAGGAAGTGCTTTAGCAGTTGTGTAACAAAATACTGATTCTCAGGAAGTGGAATGCAGAAGCGCTAATTTTATTTTTCCCAAGCTGTCAATCGGATGATGTAATAATGTGAGTGCTCAAGGCCTGCTGTCTGGAAATAATCTTCTTTCCCATTCTTTCTCCAACTCAGGACTTTTTTCTGTCTTATACACCTTGTCCTGTTCCCTTTCTTTCTTTCTTTCTTTCTACCTTTCTTGATTCTCTCTTTCCTGCCATCTTTTTTCCTTATGTGCTCTCTCTTTCCCTCTCCCCACGTGAGTGAGTCTCTCTCTCTCCCCATGCGAGTGTCTCTCCCCGCGTGAGCGTGTGCCGCTCTTTTTCTCCTCATGTCGGTCTCTTTGCATGTTTCCGTCCCTCACTTTCTGTGTGTTTCTTTTTCTCTCTGTGTCTGTCTTCCCATTTCTCTCTGTTGCTGTCTGTCCTCCTCCCTGTCTCTTTCGCCCCATATAATCCCTCCCTTTGTCTTCCATGTCTTTCTCTCTGTTCCAGTCTCTCTTACTCGCTGTCTTTCTCCCACACCCCATAATGCCCCCCTCCCCTCTCTCTCTTTCACTGTATCGCTCTCGCTGCCTCCTCTCTTCGTCAGTCAGGGTTTGCATGTAATTGTTATTCTTTTTTAATTATCTTCTCTCTGTGTGTCTTTCAGGTATTCTTGGTTCTCCCTCACAAGAAGACCTGAACTGTATCATCAACATAAAGGCCAGGAACTACCTTCTCTCCCTACCACTGCGCTGCAAAGTACCCTGGAACCGCCTCTTCCCTAACGCCGACCCTAAAGGTCAGACTTCTATCTCAAGCTGTTCAGTGCGGTACTAAACTCCTGAATGAATAGAGCGAGGCGGGCACACGGTCACCATTTAGGATTTTCACTGAGTCACTGTTTTGTTGTCTAGCATTGGACTTGTTGGACAAGATGCTGACCTTTAACCCCCATAAGAGGATCGAGGTAGAGCAGGCGCTGGCGCACCCCTATCTGGAGCAGTACTACGACCCGACTGACGAGGTGAGGGCTCTCCCGAATCCGGGACGCTCTTTTAAAGAAGTGATCAGTGACCTGAAGTGTAATCACTCACCTTGGTTCTCTTTTCCACAGCCCGTCGCTGAGGCTCCGTTCAAATTCAGCATGGAGCTCGACGACTTGCCCAAGGAGACCCTGAAGGCGCTGATCTTCGAAGAAACCGCACGCTTCCAACCCGGCTACAGGCCATAACATAAACAACGACATGTACCACATCTCCATATTCACTCTTCCCCTACTGCTGGGTTTTTTTTTGTTGTTGTTGTTTTTGTTTTTTTTTTTATTTAATTTTATTTTATTTTTTTATTTTAGATCATCACTGACTTTATTTCCCTCCTTCATTTTTTTAAACCCTGAATTGCTTTGGGTTTCTCTCTCCTCCCCGTTTTCTTTCCCTCTCAGTCCTTTTCCTTCATCAGTCTCCTCTGAGATTTTGAGTTTAAACAAAAGGTGTGTGTGTACAGTACGAGTGTGTGAGATGAAATACGGAGTGCAGGCTGACAAGAATATCACCGAGGGTTCGCTTCTCCGGACGGAACTCTTTTTATGCTTCAGTAAAAAGCCTGTGATCATGTGACTGCTGTGCTGAATTATTTGTTTGTATTTTTTTAAAGAGCTTCTCGTCAGTCTCACTCCTGCTTTCCTGTAAAGCATCCATAAAGCCATTTTCAAGTCGAGGCCAAATTTGGAAAACAAACAAAAAAGCCCACAGTTCAGTTTGCCAAGGTGCCATTATGTGTAAGGCTTTTAATTAACTACTTCAGCTAAACATGCCACGTGCCCCTTAAATAACAAGATCAAAATAATAATAATGTGTTTTTATTATTAATACGTGTTATATTAAGGATTTATTATAGCGTAGGTGTTCCTTAAGCATTTTAGAATTGGTTGCTGTTTAAAATAGAATAAAACGAACTCAAGCACCAAAGAACAACAACAACAATAAAAAAAAAAAAAAAAAACAGGTTATGTAGGCACCAAGGGGTTAAAACAAAAAAATATATATATATAATGTATATTTTTTTGTTCATTTAGGTCTAGAGGTGTGCAAGGTGAGGTCCGAATCATATTGAAGCACACACAGGGCTATCAGGTAGGGTGTGAAAGGGAGACGTGAAATATTCCCAGGGGCTAATTTGTGGCTATGTGTTGCCACGGTAAAAATAATAAGAGGTTGTGAGCGAAACATGAGCTAAAAAGTGCAGTGCCTCATTTTTTTCCTCTCCTATATCGTTATGGTTGTTTGAGCTTTCCTTTGCCAGTGTCTCTGCCCTCTTTGTCTCTCTTGCCTTCTCTCAATAAGACTGTGTCCTTGCATGACTGTTAAAAAAATAAATAAATAAAAAAGAGGGGAAAAGCTTTCTATACAAAGAACATGGAGGTGCCACACTGCTGGGATTCCGCATTGGGACTCTCAGGTCTTTCTTTCTTTCTTTCTTTCTTCTTTGTGGTGGTGGTTGTTTTACTTTAGTTCTTGTTGTTGGTTTTTGGTGTTTTGTTTTCTCCCTTTTTTAATGTTTTGGGGTTTGGTTGGGTTTTTTTTTTTTTTTTTTTTTTTTTTTTTTTTTTTTGAGTCTTTTCAGAATTTTGTTTTGATGTTTTGTTTTGTTTCCTTTAATAAAGAAACTCGGTCAGAATAAACCTGGGTTTACACTTAGAACAATTTCAGAGGATCGTGATGAGCATGTGGTGGTTGTTGATTGAAACGCGATGATCTTGAGGGAGCTTTGTGGAATTGTGATATTTTTCCACACTGTATTATGATTTAAAGCCGAGTGCGAAGGAATGTGGGAATCATAGTAGAGCTTAACAGCCCTTGATGGCCCATCGTACGGGATGTTGATGAACTTTGAAATGCAATTCCTGCAAGTTTTATCTGTTGGATGCTCCCTGCCTCTTTTTTTATACTCCAATCCTGTTCCAGGTGCACTCTAATTGTGCAGCGTTGCCCCACCCACACACACATGTTTTTTTGAATTGTGGTCATGGTCCCAGTGTAAACCCAGGTTGATCAAAGAGAAAGGTGTATGAGGGAGATTGGTGGTGTCCATGCACATTCACAGGAAACCTCGTGTTTAGATCCAACACCGTGGACCTTCGAGTCCAAGCTAGCACTTACTGATTTAAACGGAGAGAAAGAGAGAGAGAGGCGCTGACTGCTGTTGCCTCACTTTCTCCACAGCATGAAGGTGCCCGCCCATCCATCCCAGACGTTTGACCCAGTGTCGGGTGCTAAAGAGGACATGCTTCGGTTATTCGAGAAGAAAAAGCAAGATCTTTAGTTTCCTTCTTTCTTTCTATCTTTCTTTCATTCCTTTGTTCCTGAAAAGCACTGCAAACCCCTGTAAGATAGCTTCAGCCAAGTTCGTGTGCAGCCTGTCTGTTCTGTGTGCCTTTACTCATTATCAATAACAGTTTATTATTGTGGAGCTTCGTTTCGTCTGGGATCAGTTGTGGTTTTTTGCGGTATTATATTCTTAAATACATATGTTAAAAAAAAAAAAGATGTAAAATCAACAAAAAACTATCTTAACTCTGTCATTTTAAATCCACAGCTTGTGATATACAAATATATATATATATATATATATATATATATATATATATATATATAATTTTTTTTTTTTTTTTTTTTTTTTTTTTTTTGTGATTCTTAAGTTTGGGAAGGTAATTAATTAAATAATTAATTCAAAACAAGACTTTTATTTTGCCTCAAGTTGATCCACCGCTCTATTTTTAAGCAGGACGTCTTGAGTTGTATAATTTTTTTTCCCCATAAAATTGTTTTGTGCAAATATTTTTTTTCTTTTTTTTTTTTTTTTTTTATTGTAAACTGATGTCGTTTGTAGTGGTTAATAATCTTGTTACAGAGTTGTATCCATGTATTGAACACTTATGTAATGTTCTAAACAACGGAAGGCTTTTGTTGTGGATTTGACTTTCAGGTCTGGACCCCCCCCAACCCTCAAACCCCCCCACGCGCGCTGTCGCCTTTCACCTTCACTGGAGGTGAGGTGTTGATCCAATCATCAGGGGGGGAAATGTTCAAATTGAATATTAAAATCTATTAAAATACGTTGCACCTTGAAAAATAAAAGAATTTACAGGTTTGTCTTTGCTGCTGACAAACTTTTTTTTTTTTTTTTTTTTTTAAATTACTTCTATTATCGGGTAATTTAGCATCTGCCAAGTTATGTAACCTGAACGCACCAGAATAAACACTGTATCCTATTTGCCTGGTTTGTTTATTATCTCTGATTGTAATGGGATTGAAGTCTGGGAATTAAACTTGGAGACGCAGGGCGCACGTCGGACCCTCCGTCCGTCCGTCCATCCAGCTGTCCGTCCATCCGTCCGTTCCTCCTTAGGATGGTGGCTCCTGGAGGCTTTGTTGTCATGGATGTCCGTCGTTCTTGACGACTGATGGCCATCAATGTTAGCAAAGAATTTCAAGTTCAACAGCAAGCTGCTGCTGTCCAGTAATTCGAACCCTCAGCTGAGTCCGAGCTCAGTCTCGTTCTGCTGCGTCTAGGATTCTCGGGTGCTGCTGGAGTAGATGATGCACCTTTTACTGGTTAATTATATATGCATGGACAGTATATCAGGATAATGGATGTGCGAACACGGTCTTGATTATTAATGTACTGGATCTAAGTCACTTGAACAGAACAGAATTTAATACATGATGATGAATATACTTAACCACCACCATCATCATTATAGATGTTTATACATCATAGATCATTATAGAGTTCTTTGCCATCAACAATATTAAAGCCTCAAGTCTAAGCTACTGATGTGTGACATGTATTTTTATTTATTTTTTTTTAACTTCTCAACTTTCATGTACAGTATATAGTTTTTAATCAGAGGCGAGACCGTTGATTGGCTGATTAATTGCTTATAATTACAACAAATACATGAAAAAACTCCATAGGAAATGGTATGGAGGCGTCCGCCTCTCACAGTGAGAAGGTCCTGGGTTCGAGTCCCAGCTCGGCCGTCTCTGTGTGGCATGTGCATGTTTGTGGGTTTCCTCCGGGTTCTCCGGTTTCCTCCCACTGTAAAACACAAGCACAGTAGGTTAACTGGCGGGTTCCAATCAGTCCTGGGTGTGAGAGTTGAGTATGAATGGTTGTAAGAGTTTTGGCCCTGATATGATCTGATGAGCTGCCCAGGGTCAGCTGAGATGGGTGCCAACCTTCCCACGACCTTAATTAGGATTAAACAGTTCAGAAAACAAATGAACTCCGTAGGCCTACCTCTTCTTTTCCTTTCGGCTGCTCCCTTCAGGGGTCGCCACAGCAAATCATCCGCCTCCATCTCACCCTGTCCTTCGCATCTTCTTTTTTGACTCCAACGACCTTCATGTCCTCCTTCACCACATCCATAAATCTCTTCTGTGGTCTTCCTCGAGGCCTTCTGCCTGGTAGTTCCAACCTCACCATCCTACTGCCAATATACTCACTATCCCTCCTCTGTACATGTCCAAACCATCTCAATCTAGCCTCTCTGACTTTGTCTCCAAAACATCTTACGTGGGCTGTCCATAGGCCTACCATTTCTACCCTGAAAATAACGTTTACTTTTTTTTTTTTTTTTTTCAGCTTTCCTTCATTTAAATGATGTCTGTAATATATTAAAGTTAGAAATCTGGTTTATTACACGATCGGATCGAATTAATTGGTTTCTTTATAACATCTACAATAATCATCAGTTTTTGCTGGTGCTGACCTGGTATCAGTTCAGTGCCACTTATTAGATCTTTTCTCACATCATTTGAGAAATTCATTGTCCTAGAGAATAGCATCACCTTTATATTCCTATTCAGTCGATAATTATGATTAGGATGAGCCAGGTGACTTCTGTTTGATGTATATTTACATATTTCGGAAAAATCCCCAGGAACAGTGGTGACCCAATATGAGGGAGTAAAGATCATCATTTAAAAAAAAAAAAAAAAGGTATTCGGGCTACAGTCAATTTCATTGCAGTGCATGTTTCTCTAAAGTTCTGCATGCAGTGCTGTGTCTGCACTGGTGCAGAGGAGAGCAAATGTGTTCAAGCCCCGAAATGTTTGTGGGTCTTGCACTACCGCAATATCCCGGCAGAGGGCGACAGAAGGACGCAGATGTTTCGACCAAAGCGGGTTCACGTGGTTTTATTTATTGCTCCAGGAAAATGAATGTGTTTACCAGTTAAACAGACATGAATAACCTCGAAATGTGCTATTTTATATTAAATAATATACACTTTTTATGCCTAGACTTAGTGTAAAATAATGTATCATCATCATAATTATGTTATTTTTATTATTAGTAGTAATACTAGTAATGATTTTTTTAATATAAATAATAAACATAACCTAAATAACATAAATAATTAATTAAAATAAATAAACAAAGTATTAACAGTACAAAAAAAGCACTGCCTTAAAAAAACTAAGTGTTTAAAATGTTAAGATTTTGATTGTTGTAGTGATTTCTTTTTGTAATTATTATCATTTATTCATTTTCTAAGCTGCTGATTCTTGATTACAGTTCTGGGTTGGGCTGGCAACCGTCTCAGCCAACTCTAGGTGAGGAAGGGGTACACCCTGGACGGCTCACCAGGCCATTGCAGGGCCAACACTCAACAAGCATTCACATCTAGGGGAGAATGGTATGTTTTTGGACTGTGGGAGGAAACCGGAGTTCCCCGTGGCAACCCATAGTAGCACAGGGAGGACCTGCAATCTCTACACACACTGAACTTGGAATCGAACCCAGGCCTTCTTGCTGTGAGGCGGATGTGCTAACCAGTACTCCACTGTGCCGCAGTACTCATTATTACTATTATTATTATGATTATTAGTGCTAGTTGTGGTGGTAGTAATGACAATTATCATTTTAGATCTAAAGATAATATAATTCTATTCATTTTAATATACCAAAATAATTCAATATATATCTTTTTCATTCATTTTCTGAACTACTTAATCTACAGGTGAACAAATTCAAGGCCCGCGGGTCAAATCCAGCCCGCCAATTCATTTTAATGTGGCCCGTATGAGTTTCAAAGTTTATGATTATCGTACATCCTTTGCATCAACTATTACCATGAAACCTGATTCATTATCCTTTCCCTCCATCATCCGTTCCACTAGGTGACAGCAACAGCTTATATTATATATTATAGTAGAGAGTGAGCAGATGCCGGAGGAGTGGAGGAGAAGTGTGCTGGTGCCCATTTTTAAGAACAAGGGAGACGTGCAGAGTTGCAGCAACTACAGAGGGATAAAGTTGATGAGCCATACGATGAAGTTATGGGAAAGAATAGTGGAAGCTAGACTAAGGGCAGAGGTGAGCATTTGTGAACAACAGTTTGGTTTCATGCCAAGAAAGAGCACCACAGATGCAATGTTTGCCTTGAGGATGTTAATAGAGAAGTACAGAGAAGGTCAGAGGGAGCTACATTGTGCCTTTGTGGATCTGGAAAAAGCATATGACAGGGTGCCAAGAGAAGAACTGTGGTATTGCATGAGGAAGTCTGGAGTGGCAGAGAAGTATGTTAGAGTGGTGCAGGACATGTATGAGAGATGTAAGACAGTGGTGAGGTGTGCTGTCGGTGTGACCGACTTAATTCAAGGTGGAGGTGGGACTGCATCAAGGGTCAGCTCTGAGCCCTTCTTGTTTGCTATGGTGATGGACAGGCTGACAGACGAGGTGAGACAAGAATCTCCATGGACTATGATGTTTGCAGATGACATCGTGATCTGTAGTGAGAGCAGAGAACAAGTGCAGGAAAATCTAGAGAGGTGGAGGTATGCCCTGGAAAGGAGAGGAATGAAGGTTAGCCTCAGAAAATCAGAATACATGTGTGTGAATGAGAAGGACCCAGGAGGAACGGTGATGTTACAGGGAGCAGAGATAACGAAGGTGGAGGATTTTAAGTACTTAGGCTCAACAATCCAGAGCAATGGAGAGTGTGGAAAAGAGGTGAAGAAGCGTGTGCAGGCAGGCTGGAATGGTTGGAGAAAAGTATCCGGTGTGATGTGCGATAGGAGAGTGTCAGCAAGAATGAAGGGAAAAGTGTACAAGACGGTGATGAGGCCAGCGATGCTGTATGGCTTAGAAACAGTGGCGCTGAGGAAAAGGCAGGAGGCAGAGCTGGAGGTAGCGGAGATGAAAATGTTGAGGTTCTCTCTGGGAGTAACGAGGATGGATAGGATCAGAAATGAGTATATCAGAGGGACAGCCCACGTAAGATGTTTTGGAGACAAAGTCAGAGAGGCTAGATTGAGATGGTTTGGACATGTACAGAGGAGGGATAGTGAGTATATTGGCAGTAGGATGCTGAGGTTGGAACTACCAGGCAGAAGGCCTCGAGGAAGACCGAAGAAGAGATTTATGGATGTGGTGAAGGAAGACATGAAGGTCGTTGGAGTCAGAAAAGAAGATGCGGAGGACAGGGTGAGGTGGAGGCGGATGATTTTGCTGTGGCGACCCCTGAAGGGAGCAGCCGAAAGTAAAAGAAGAAGAGTCATTCGTGACAAAAAAAGATTGCATGCTTGTTTATTACTGTTAAGCTTTGTCAGAAAATGTGGGTAAAGAGCAAAAGAGGTCAAATTTCTAAACATATTGCGCAACTGACTTCATAGTTGATTTTTAGAACAGATGTTCAGTGATTTATCCGGCCCTCAGTCAGCTTTAAATTTAGTGTAGTGGCCCTCACTGAAAAAGAGTTTGACACCCCTAACTTAATCTTAATTATTGTTGCGGGAAGGCTATCACCCATCTCTGCTGTTTCCAGGCAAGGGCGGGGTACATCCTGAAACAGCTCGACAGGCCATCGCAGAGCCAACACTCACACAACCACTCATACTCACTCTGATGCCTACTGGCGAGCCACATAGAAACGCCTGAGCTGGGAATCGAACTCATGACCTTCTTTCTGTGAGGCGGATGTGCTAACCATTACACCACCATGCCTGCCTATTCAAAATAATAATAATAATAATAATACAGTAATAAAATCAGTGGTAGTAACAAAAACATTTTTGATTATTATTAATTAACTTATTATTGGGGCAGTGGTGGTCTAGTGGTATAGGGCGCCTGTTCACTGATCCTAAGGTTGGGGGTTCGAGTCCCACTCTCCACAAGGTTGTCACTGTCCCCTCCCAGTGCAGCTAACTGGGTTATCAAAGGCGGGCCATGTCTGTCACTGTCTATGGTGAGAGGTTCATGTAAAAGAACCATTGCTGACTTTCGTAAAGAGGAGCTGCAAAGCCGTCAGCATGTTTCTGTCCCTTGCTAAAGGGTTGTGACAGGAAGGGCATCCGACGTAAAAACCTACGCCAAAATCAAACGTGCAAATCATTCGCTGTGGCGACTCCTGAAAAAGGGAAAAACACGAAAGGAAATCTCATTCATTAACTTATTATTTTTGATAGTAGTAGAATTACTATTATTATTATTATGATTATTATTGTTGTTGTTGTTATTATTGTTATTATTATTATTAGTAGTAGTAGTACTATTATTAGTAATATTAGTATTATTAGTACTATTATTACTGTTATTATTATTAGTAGTAGTGGTAGTAGCAGTATTACTATATTATTATTATTATCGATGTTGTTGTTGTTGTTATTATTGTTATTATTATTAGTAGTAGTAGTACTATTATTAGTAATATTAGTCTTATTAGTACTATTATTACTGTTATTATTATTATTAGTAGTGGTGGTAGCAGTATTACTATATTATTATTATTATTATTATTATTATTATTATTATTATTATTATTATTGTTTGTTGTTGTTGTTAGTAGCAGTAGTATTCATGTTATTATTATTAGTAGAAGTATGTATTTGCAGAAAAGTGGCTTTATTCCTGACTCCACCTCCACCACCACTGAATCAACAGTTTCTAAATTTCACAGATTTTTATAAAGGAATATAAACTTGATCTGACGTCACTCATCCGCCTGCCCCGCCCGTGTGTCCTTCTGCCTGCACCACGTACATAAAAATCCTCTCGCCTGGCGCGCTTATCATGAGGGGCAAATTGTTTACTTCTTCCACGTGTCTCGATGACGCAAACCCGCGGCGCGCTCCCGCTGCAGCGAGTCCACACACGTGCCTGTGCACGGGAGCGCGCTTGGTAACAACACAAACACGGGCCCGTGCTGAATATGAGAGCGCGCTCCGCTCGGAGTCAGAGCGCGTCGCCGATTGGCTCATGGAGCGGAGGGGGAGGGGGACGAATCAGTTCGGGGGGAGCTGATTGGTTGAAAGGTGGACGCGTGCTTCTGATTGGTTGGTTGCCATGGCAGTGGAAGGGCACGGCGTCAATGGCGTGCGGGGTTTTTTTTTTTTGTTTTGTTTTTTTTTTTTCGTCTCTTCTGAGCACGTTCGCTGCGGTTGATATCAAAACAAACGCTCAGAGATCAGCCAGAGTCAGTGCGGGAAGACGTGCAAACACGGATGCACCCCAAGCCAAGGACGTTGGGCATTTTCATCATAATTAAATATTGCATTTTTAAAAAAATTAATCAAACTAGACATGTCCGATTATAATTTCTACAGGGGCTGATGTACTGGATGCACCATAGAGAAAAGAAATACAAGGAAATTCGCGTCTGTTTTTGGAGAGAAAGAGTTTGAAAGCAGGATATGAACAAGTTCTGGCTCGGTTTGATTGGCGTGTTTGATGGGAATCCAGGCTGAGAGCTCGGTGGTGCACACTTGCGCAGACTGAAGATCACTTCTGAATTTATTTCAAGTTCAACTGGAGCGCATCAGTGACAAACCTCGTCGCAGTGCCAAGTCGCGTCTCATTTCTCCTGCATGCATGCATCCATCGCAGGAAAAAAAAACAACAACAACAACAAACAAACAAACAAAACAAACTAAACCATCAGCAGCTGAGCCGGTGTTGGAAATAAGAGACGAAATATGAATAAACACTGAAAAAAAAAAAAAATCAGATCCGTCAGTGGGACATCAGTGCTGCTGAATGAGTAAAAAACCCTCCACTTCCTGCAAAAAAGGTATCGGCTATTTGTACTCCACATTCAACCGTGACTTGATCTGTTTCAGGCTAATAAACAAACACATCACTCTGTGCATGATCTCACACGTCTGCAAACGCATGAGTGAAGGTCACACGCCTATTTCTTATCATATCGCCCATGTGACAGTAATATAGAACATGACAGTTGACCTGAGGATCAGCCGTGTTTAATTTAAAGTTTAGATTGCATGCAGATATCAGAGACTATTCTGTATATCCATCAACGCTTTTACTCGGAACGATTGAAAGAAGAAAGTGTGATATTGAGGGGGAGACGCAGAGTGAAAACAAATGACATCATACCTCACAGCTTCCCTATATAGCCAGCCATGATCATTTAGCACTGAACAGCCCTGCTGCTGACTGTGCCAGGAATAAAAGGAGCTTTGTTTATTATTTATTTCCCAATCCTAAATAACACTCTACAGAAATGATGATGTAATGTCATTATAATGCTGTTGACAAATGCTCTGCCTTTTTATTCCCAGCTAGAATATTCTACACGGATGCTTTTAGTGTCCCTCTTTTATTTTTAGACCATCATCCCCTCAGTTATTATTTATTAGATTTAGCAGATGCTCTTTGACGCATAAGGATGATGCAGGCCATCATGGATGGATGGATGGATGGATGGATGGATGGATTTTTAAAACCACTTTGCTATTTATTCAGCATCGTGACTGCCCATCAGTTTAGCCTGTAGCATTTAGAAATAATAACCAGACTTGTGTTTGGTGTTTGGTGTTAAAGATCAATACCTGGATGTTGTGAAGACAAAGCAGGGTTGTATTGGGCACGACAGAGCCAAAAGCAAAGTGACAAAATCCGACATGTTCAGCTTGTGCTGTAAGATGTAAACAATGGCATTGTAACTTGGCAATGGAAGCAGAACAGTGGAGTTGCTATGGCACACAGTAAAGGGACTTTTATACTAAAAGGCTATTACTGGGGATATATATCATTCACAGACGGGATTACTTTCTCTTTCAATGTACTGTACACTTTTCCCCTGAAGATATAATGCAATTTTGCCCTTTTTTTTTTGTATTGTTCATAGCATACTAATTATTCATTCATTCATTTTCCGAACCACTGAATATTAATTAGGGTCATGGGGTGGCTGGCACCCATCTCAGCCCACTCTGGGCGAGGGCAGAGTACACCCTGGACGGCTCACCAGGCCATCGCAGGGTAGAAACACGCTGACGGTTATGCAGCTACTCTTGTAGGAAATCAGCAATTGTTCTTTTACAGCCTCTCACCATAGACAGTGAGAGACATGTCCGGCCTCTGATGACCCAGTTAGCTGCACTGGGGGCGGGGGGGGGGGGGGGGGCATAGTAATTATGTCAGCATTAATACTTTTATTTGGAGATAAAGGTCTATCTAATCCATATGTCTATAAAAAAGTGATGTGCAGGAATATTAAATTCAAGACGTATAGTACAGATAAATACAGATAGTAATCTGTGCTATAAATAGACGCCTTAAGATCTCGCTATCTCTCCATCACTCTCAATCATTTGCCGAGCCCCGCTTAATCCTGGGGGTTGCAGGATTCTTTCTCAGCCAACACTGGACTAAGGTTTGGATACACCCTGAACAGCTTGCCTGCCATCCATCCATCCATCCATCCATCCATCCATCCATCCATCCATCCATCCATCCATCCATCCATCCATCCATCCATCCATCCATCCATCCATCCATCCATCCATCCATCCATCCATCCATCCATCCATCCATCCATCCATCCATATCTATCTGGGGCAGTCATAGACTAAAGGTTAGAGATGCAACTTTTGGGTCCAAAAGGTCGCTGGTTCGATTTCCGAACCAGCTGGAAAAAATGTGTGGTGTTGGGGCTGGATCTTCCCTTCCCCCACAGTCATGGCTGAAGTCCTGCTGAGCAATGGCACCCAACCCCCAACCCCCAACTGCTGTTCAGGCGCCCAGATGTATATTGCAGCCCACTGCTCTGAGAAAGTGTGTGTGTGTGTGTGTGTGTGTGTGTGTGTGTGTGTGTGTGTATATGTGTGCTCACTTTAGGTGGGTTAAATGCAGTGGCAATAATTTCCCTTGCGGAATAAATACAGCATAGCAAAATAATAATAAAAATATGTCTGTCAGATTTATTTTTGTTAAACTTTCAGTGATTTCCTTGCTAGATTTTTAAGGTCTTGAAAATGGAAAGCAACATTATATGCTTCAGGGATGTTCATTACATGAGAAAATAAGGAACTATCTCCAACACCCGGACACAATTGAAACACTTGCCCTTTATGTTTTTCCAAAATACATATTTTTATATCCAAGCTTGAAAACTATCGTGTTTAAATATTGTTTATTACTGTATAGTGCCAATAATGCAGTCATATACAGTACACGTATCTCTAAACACCACCTTGTTTTTATTTACACATCCGGGTTTTCTTTCCCTGCACCGCACCGCACCGCCCCCTTGCTTGTGACTGCACGTCTGAAGAGTCAATCATTTTTAAGTTGCCGCCTCTTCGTGACGTCGTGAACACAAAGCAGCCAGTCCATCACAAACACAAAGAGAGCGCAACAAAGCCGTGACATGAACACAGCAGCCGACACACGACTCTGCTCAGGATTCAACAAAACTGAGAGCAGACAATCAATCATACAACAGCCACAAGTCGCAGCCTGCTGTGGGGCCAAAAATAAATCAGATTTAAATCAACAGTTTATTATAAAACTCAGAGGTTTACACTGAGGAAGGAGAAGATCCTGTCCAGGTGGTGAGTCCAGAGTTTCTATACACGTGTTATTTAATTTTGTTCCTTTGGGATTGAACATCTGGATATGTGATAATATTCTGGGGTGGGAGGTGTGTGGGGGGGTGAATATAGAGAATATAGTACAATGACACCCTGTTCCTTGTTGAGTTTGCTTGGAGAGATGAGGAAGTGTGGGGTGATAGAAGCTCAAAACACAACCAACATCAGTAACAACAACAACAACAACAACAAACGTGTTGAGTCGATATTTGTGTCGGGTAAACACACGTGATTATCAGGTTGATCAACGTATCTGCAACATCCAAAGTTATAAAAATGCAGTATGTAGTAATGTTTGTGTTGCTCTTGCTGCTGTTCATGATTAAAGTAAAGCCCTTTTGTTTTGCATGCTCGTGCTGATCACTGGCGCTTTTCCTTTGTTCCCCTTCAAATATCTGTTTTTGCTGACATCACCTTTTCTATCATTGTTATCTCTGTGCACACTGAGATCTATTTGCATAAAACACAACATCTGTTCTGAAACGAACTCTATTATAACCGTCTGCAAAACAACGCAACACAAAGACGAGGAAGTTACTTTAACTCTGGCAAACTACATTGACCCAGACTCGACTTGGTATTATTATAATAATATTATAAATATAATAATCATATCAACGTGCTTTTTCCTAGTAGCACGAATTTTAGGCTATGTCTTTATATATAAATATATTCTTCAAATGTGTAAGTACTGTGTGTGTATATATATATATATATATATATATATATATATATATATATAATCCGACTGATCAGCTTTTATCACTCTGCTCGTTTCCTTCCTTGCACGGATGATTCAGGTAGAGTCGATTCTCCAATCCGAGGCATTAAAGTACTTTAACGGAGAGTCGACTCCGTAGTCGATTCCGCACTGGACAAAAAAAGGATTCGATTCAGATTGTGCAAAAGCTTCATATCAAACATTGACATCATTAATTGCGTACTAATTATTTTTGAATCAGAGACAGAGGGGGGGAGAGAGAGAGAGAGAGAAAAAAAATGTAACTGATGACGTCATCTTAGAAATAATTTATTTGTTTATTTATTTATTTTTTTTAAAGGTTGTCAGATGAGGTGGTGTTTATGTTAAATTAGCTTATTTTGCTAAGTGTTGAACTCTTTAAACATGGTGAATGTGCCAGTGGTGGGATGTGAAGGTAGTCAAAGTGTTCTGTTTATTGTTTTTGTATTTATTCAACCCTGGGTTACATTGTTTTGAATCAATGTCTGAATCGATTCCTTTGATTTCTAGAACATGTGACTCTTGAATCAGAGTCAAACCTCCCCACCACCACCACAAAAAAAAAAAAAAAGTAAGGATTCGAATCCTTAGGATTTGGAGGTTGGAGCGCGCGCTTCTTTGTTCTTCCGACGTGCTGTTGTCAGCTGTCCTGATATAATTAGGTGTATTTTGTGTGTGTGTTCGTGTTTTTGTTTGTTTGTTTGTAATCTTACTTCTGTACAAAGTTGAATGATCTCGCCATGGCCTGTTTTATTTATAAGGAAGACGTTTGCTCATGGCGCGCTCGTGTGTCTGCGCTCGCTCCAGCGAGGACGCGCGCGCGTGCGCGCTCCACTTTTTCTCGTCTGCATGGCACTATAGCCAGACTTCCTGTTCTGTTGCGGAAGCGTCTTTGTTTCTCTCTCTTTTTTTTATTATTATTATTGCTTGGTGTTTCTGAAGCCGTTCATTAGATCAGAACTGTAACATTTTCCTGTTTTTTTTTTTTCCCTTCATTGTCTGCGCCAGGATGAAAGCTCTGAATGGATTTTATTCAACCCACATCGTCTAATATTGTAGGAATTTGGCCTACCAGGTCAGCCAGTTTATACCAACAATCATCAGAGCACGAGCGTCCTGCCAGGGCAAACAAGTTAAAGGAAGCTGAAGCAAAACGCTATAAAAGGAAATCCAGCGACGGGCTGGAACAAACAGCTGGATGTCGGTCGGCTGTATTCAAGGGGAAAGTCACCCAAAGTCGGATTGGAGTATTTTGCATATGCAGTAAACAAACAAGTTTGATGTGATTTCGAAAGAATACAATCAAACTTATTTCCCTGTAGAATCAACAATAGCACCACAAAATACACATTTACAAAGCATTACCAAGCACTTCTGTACACTCTCATTGGTCATCAACAACTGGGAAACAAACATGAAGGAAAAAGTTCTACATGTAATTAATTCACTTTTATTACTTGCTAATATTCATAAGACTTGAATTGCATGGGTGGGACAAGCAGTTGATTGGTTTTTATCAATGCCGATCAGTCATTGGTTGCTGGAATCGATGCTGATCAGTGATTGGGTTTTGAGATCAATGCTGATCAGTGATTGGGTTTTGTGATCAGTGATTAGGTTTTGTGAACAGTGCTGATCAATGCTGATCAATGATCGGATTTTGTGATCAAAATGTTTGAAATTTCAAGGCGGTTCTTAAAAATCTGTATCACCCACTAATATGTCTAGACTACTGTATGGCAACCGCATGGCAACCGCATGGCAACACCAATACACCAGGTGTCCGTAGGTGATGTATAACAGACCTGCATGCCCACCTCACAGCAAGAAGGTCCTGGGTTTGAGTCCATGGACTCGGGCGTTTTTTTTATGGAGTTTGCGCTCCCTCTCCGTGCTTGCATGAGTTTCCTCCGGACAATTCGATGATCTCCTACAGTCCCAAAAACATGTACAGGTAAAGTCTGTTGGGTTTTTACACCCGAGCCTAGTGGCTCATCAGGCCGGTGCTTATCCCCGGTTTCCATAGCATGAAGCGACCAGGAGTTCAACTCCCCCTGGATGGGACGCTAGTCCATCGCAGGTTACCTTCCCAGTATATTTTTACTGGTAGCCAGTTATACTGCTGGGTGAACAGAGGCACACTTGTGGTTGAGACCTTGCCCAGGGGTAGGTAGACATGTACATGTACAGTTGTAGGCTAATTGACTGTTCTGGGTTGCCCCTAGGTCTGTGCTTCTCAATTATTTTTTTGTGGCGCCCCCTCTAGGAAGAAAAAAAAACCCACCCCCATTGTCCCACGAGGGACTATAAATCATATTATTTGTCTGTAAAATTATTCGTACACCTCTGCATAACGCTGTATCTTTATTAACATTAAAAACAAAAAAGAAATATAGTTCAACGTACAATAAAAAAAAAGTTCATTAACATTGTTTTTAATCTGTAACAGAAAAGATTTAAAGTGCACCAATGTGCCTGAAATTAGAAAAAAATAAATCCTTATTTAAACTCATTCCACTTATTTATGTCTCGATATCTCCGTCTCTCTCCACCTTTCTCTTCGTTCCTGTTAGAAAAAATTTCGTGTTTTTTCTTGAGGGATTGTTTATTGCGTTTCATATCGTGTGCTAATGCGAAAAACCGCTGCACCGTAGCGCGACAATGAGAGCGCCACTACCAACTACTGGAGTGGCGGTGCAATTACACTTAATTCTCATACACTGTTTCCCAGGGTCATATGCGCTCCCCTGGCCTCACCCCCCCCCCCCCCCACACACACATCATACAATTTGAGAAGTGCTGCCCTAAGTGTAAGTGTGTGTGTGTGTGTGTGTGTCGACCGAGTTAAACTCCAGCCTTCCTGTGACTGTCACAATGTACAGTTTTACCATGTATTATCCCACCATGTTCTACCTGAACACCTTTATCTCTGGATCTGACTGTTCTGCACGTCCGTTCTTCCACTTTAAAAGCTTTAGATCTGCACTACCCCCAGTGCAGCTAACTGGGTTATCAAAGGCCGGCCATGTCTCTCACTGTCTATGGTGAGAGGTGTAAAAGAACCACTGCTGACTTTCGACAAGAGTAGGCTGCAAAGCTGTCGGCGTGTTTCCGCCCTGCGATGTGACCTGGCGAACTGTCCAGGGTGTAATCTGCCCTCGCTCGGAGTCAGCTGGGATGGGTGCCAGCCTCCTTGCAACCGTAATTAGGATTAAGCGGATACAGAAATGATGACGATGATGATGATGAGATCAGCACGAACCAACTCCTGATCGTAGAGGGCAACCTGCCCGAATCCCAGTCATGCTCACCTGACCATCTAGTCATTGGTTTAGGAAGCTCTTAGTTAAAAGAGATGTGTTAGATGTTTTTCTGGAGATAAGACTCTCCTCAGGAAGGAGGATCTCCAGGAACAGGTTTAGTGATGTCAACCTTCGCCGCATGTGGTCATGGTTCCGGTAGTGTTGTATGTTAGGAACATCATGTTGATGGTCCTTCAGCGTTAATGAGATGATCGGCTCGGTCTTTTAAACACAGGTTACCGTCTCTGTAACACGCCTAAACAAGGACTTGAGTCAGAGTCGAAGCTTTTGGTATTTGCTGGGGGCAAAAACGTCCTCATTCACACTCCGTGAGATCAGAAGCAGCCTTCTCCATATCCATGTTGTGGTTTGATTGGAAGGATTTATCTTCATAATGAAGGATCCATAAATGCATGACATGTGTTAGCAATTTATTCGAAACGCTTCATACAATGTCTTCACACCTTGTGTGAAGGTTAACCTTTAACCTTTTGAGTCTTTGAGTGATCAATAATGTTTTTATTCCTTCTCTCTCTCTCTCTCTTTCTTTCCTCAAGGTTGTTTTTTTTTTCTCACGTGGTGTTTGTGTGGAGCGTGCCACACACCCACTCCAAAACAACGACGGCTTTTGCTTGCATCTTCCAGTGTTTCTTCTGCCAGCAAGTTCAGCAAAGCTGCAACTCATCCAGCGCCAGCGCCGACGAGCCCAGCGAGGAGAACCGTGACTGTGAGATGGTAAAGATGACCAAGTCGAAAACCTTCCAGGCCTACCTGCCCAACTGCCACCGCACCTACAGCTGCATCCACTGCCGAGCACACCTGGCCAATCACGATGAGCTCATCTCAAAGGTGAGCAAACGGGTTTGGTGCACATTTAATGCATGTTAATAAACACGTGTACACACACACACACACACACACACTGGAACTATTTATAGACTCTCAAACATCCCTGACACATAAGCAGGCTTGTGAATGCGCATATTTTTACACTCGCCTGGTAATTAGCGACCGGAATTTTTAAGTGTTTGTAAGCAAATCTTCAAACGTGAAATGGATTTAATCAACAGAATATACAATTATGCTTTAGAGTTGATTAAGGTTTCACGTTTTAAAATACAAATGTATACCCATTTTCCGCCAAATCGAAAATGGCGCCCAATTGCTATGTGTTCACTACACACTGTAGTGCAGCACCATTCCAGGTTTCATCTCACTCACTCATTGGACGAACCGCGAGCTTATCTCGTCCGACACGGGTGAAGGTGGGGTACATCCTGGACATCACGTTCGACCATCACAGGTCCACAACAGACACACAGTCATTCAAACTTGCATTCACACCTTTTGGG
Organism: Plotosus lineatus; assembly: GCA_024760905.1. Classification (NCBI taxonomy): domain Eukaryota; kingdom Metazoa; phylum Chordata; class Actinopteri; order Siluriformes; family Plotosidae; genus Plotosus; species Plotosus lineatus. The sequence goes on from CM045734.1 coordinate 53,720,464, forward strand.
GGCACTTTGGAACAGCCAGGTCGCCGAATGTGTACGTCTTTGTCCTGTGGGAGGAAACCGGAGTACCCGGAGGAAACTCGTGTAAACAAGGAGAACGTGCCAACTCCAGACAGAAAGCCCTCACCGAGCTCCAAGATTCAAACCCAGGACCTTCTTGTTGTGAGTCGGATGTGCTAAATGAACAACGTCATGGTGCCGCCCCTTTCAACCGTCCATTCATTAATGTTCGAAGACACTTGATCCTAATTAAGGTCATGAGGGGGCTGGTGTTCATCTGGGTGAAGGCGGGGTACACCTTGGACAGCTGGCTCGGCCGTTGTAGGGCTCAAACATGTACTACCATTCACACTAATGCTCACAACGAGGGCGCTTCACAGGGATCCCAGGTTTCCTTTATTTAGAGGAATTCCTCTATTTTTTTTTCAGCTTCAGGCTCCCTACGGCCCCTTTGACCCCCAGCTGAAATATTTCATGTCCTCTATTTCTTATATCCCTCACTGGGATTCCTGACTTCAGAACAGCCACTTAGCCCACTGTGCAGGTTTCTGGTGTGTGGGAAGAAACCGGCGTACCCCAAGGAAACTCGCGCGAGCGTGGGGAGAACATACAAATGTCAGGTAGAAACACCCTCACGGAGGATCCAGGACCTTCATGCTGTGATGCAGACGTCCTGACTGTGCTATTCCTCCGTGCTGTTTTTGAGCTCGATAGTCATTGTATTAGTGTGAAGAGTAAAAGTATTGGCACCTTAGCGAAGGAATCTGATGTGTTTTCTGCCACGGAAGGGTGCCCTGCCAAATATATATCCCCAACGTATTTCCAAGTAGGCTTTGTGCTAATGGGGCCGGTGGCATAGTGGTTAGGGTGCTGTGCTCATGATCAGGAGGTTGTGAGTTCAAATCCCACTGAGACCCTCACTGTGCTAAGACTCCTGGGCAAGGTCTCAGCCACAAGTGTGCCTCTGTTCACCCAGCAGTATAAATGGGTACCAGTAAAAATATACTGGGAAGGTAACCTGCGATGGACTAGCGTCCCATCCGGGGGAGAGATGAACTCCTGGTCGCTTCACGCTACGGAAACCGGGGATAAGCACCGGCCTGATGAGCCACGTCGCTCGGGTGTAAAAACCCAACAGACTTTACCTACCTTTGTATTAATCCATTTGGCGGCTGCATAAAACTATAGTATCAGATTAATCAACTACTTGTGAGCAACACTAGGTGTAATATATAATATAGTATAATGCCACTATACCCTCGAGGCAATGCATAGTGCTGATCCATCATGCTGACTCCATGCAATCTGTAATTTTTTTTTTCTGAGGGTAATTCAACCCACTGGGTTTTGTTGTTTGTAATAAACATGTGTCAAATAAACTGTTGTATATCCTGCACTGTTGCTGACTGGGACCTGGGGTTCATCAGGGCTAGAAACATCTAAGCCAATAATGCTGCAGGCAGGGTATGATCACACTCCCAGCATTCATTGTGCCAGACGCCGGTCTCGTTGAAGTGCAGCTTGATTCTGGTCTCTTTGATGGACTTTGCGTGTATTTTTATTTATTTTTTCCTCTCTGCTCGTTACCTCGGTTAATGATCTGACTGTGCCTTGTTTACGGTCATGAGCAAAATACTGTTTTGTTTTTGTTTGTTTTTTTTTCCGTCAGCTGCACATTTCTTGCATTTTAGGTGTCAAACAATCCGAAAATGCTACAGTCCAGATTGCTGTTTCTGCAGTCAGGCTAATGTATGCATGTTGACCTTGAGAACCAAAGGAAACACTTCTTCAGTTTACTGTAAGTCGTAATCGTGAAGCCATTACCGTGCAACAAACATGTTTTCTCCGGCTGTTGGTTGACAGAAAAAAAGGAGAAAAAAAAAACAAAAAAACCAGCAAACTTGTATTTCCAGTCTGTTTTTAAAGAATGGAATGTCACCATCCTTTGGTAGTTTGGATTCGAGCTACCTTGGGGTTGAGATTATTTTTAAAGCGACTCACGTGATGTAGTTTCCCAAGGCGCACTGCAGACTGCTTGACCCAAAACAATTCCAATTCCAACTCCAACCAAACAAAAATCCCTTTTGAGCGAATCCACCCGCCATCTCTCTGGTCACCTCATGACAAGAATGCTAAGCCTCCATGAAGCTAAACAAACTATACACGCGACAGGAAAAGTTCATCCAGGTTAGCGTTCATGGGGGAGCTAATCAGCTGGTATTTAGCGCTAGTTTAGCATGTTGACGTTCTGGTTATGCACAGTATATCCAGTCCAAATGTATCTCATAGGCTTCCTTTTCACGTCTTCTTCGTCTGTGAGGATCTCCTATCACGTGAAACAAAAGACAACTGCACGCGGTATAAAGGACGAAGCTGCTAAGAGCTGGCGTTGGTCCCATCTAACATGCCCTGAGCTAACATGCTTCATTTATGAGGTATAGCAGAGAAGAAGCACGGCGTGCAAAGAGGAATGAGACGGGCCTTTGTTAGACATCAGACACTTCATGGTGCCAACGCCATGGATATTTCTCAGTGTTTGAGAAGCCGAGGTGTTCTATACATTGCTATATACATGTCTGTCACGTCCAGGACTCTGAGCTTCATCTATGAACCAGGAGATGAGGATGTGGGTCCTGAGCTCAGTGGAAGTCCTCAGTCAGCATTTATGTCGACACTAATGCAGAACCATTTTTGGAAGCTTTCCAAACTCCACATGAAAATATAATTACAGCATCAGGTTGTCCTGTTGTCCTTTTTTTTTTTTTTTTAATAAACCCCTCCCTCTTTGTGCTCTACTTCATTACTTTATGATGTCACACTGGGAAGATGATATTCTGAGCCCGTCACATTAGATCAAGTTCTTGCTTCGAGATCCACATGAGGCCTGTTAAGGATGAGCTTTCATATGCATTTTTGTGTAAAGCATTGTACAGGGGGTCCGGGATTTACGACAGGGTAATGTTTCTGTGTCAGGGTGTAAGTTGGATGCTGTCGTGTGTCTGATCACAACACTTAATTACGTTAATGCTGGAGCAAAATCATAATCCAGGATATAAAAACCACATTTCTCTGACACATGTAATTACAGGGATTGCTCACTTTCCGTGGTTTATTGGGACAGAGATCCCCAGCGACCACCGAATTCCATGAAGTAGGGTCAACCCCCCTCCCTCCCCGACTGACGTATACCAGGGGTCACCAACATGGTGCCCGCGGGCACCAGGTCGCCCACAAGGACAACATGAGTCGCCCGCGAGCCTGTTCAGGGGTCAGGAACTTATGGCTCGAGAGCCAGACGTGGCTCTTTTAATGACTGCATCTGGCTCTCAGATAAATCAGATGGCCTTTCTTAACAGAATAACATAACTTCGCTGTCCTTTAAATAAAAATACAGAAAAAAGCCATCAAATAAAACAAAAACATAAATAAGTCTCACGCATTTCAATCTATTTTCAATGCCACATGTCGCTGTGGCGCGCAGCAGAGAGCCAATCCTTTCTGTACTACAGTGTGTGGGCGGGGCCGATACCACGAAACTAATTTTATTGGATTATATGCAACAGCCTGCGGGGGCAGTGGTGGTCTAGTGGTATAGGGCGCTGGATCGCTGATCCGAAGGTTGGGGGTTCGAGTCCCACGCTCCACAAGGTTGTCACTGTCCACCCCAGTGCAGCTAACTGGGTTATCGAAGGCCGGCCATGTCTCTCACTGTCTATGGTGAGAGGCATGTAAAAGAACCATTGCTGACTTTCGTAAAGAGTAGGCTGCAAAGTCGTCAGCGTGTTTCTGTCCCTTGCTAAAAAGGGTTGTGACAGGAAGGGCATCCGTCGTAAAAACCTCTGCCAAATCAAACGTGCGAATCAAATGATTCGCTGTGGCGACTCCCGAGTAAAAGGGAAAAAAGCCGAAAGGAAGATAGACAGCTATGCAACAGCCTGCACAAGTTTTTGGGTAAAGAGGTAAATTTTCCTCGTTTTGATCAGCTCATGTGCACAAAGCCAAGCAGAGCTGGCAAGCAAAACACAAATGAACAGAATGAAAAAAACTTCAACTCGCAGACCAGCTGATGGCCTTGGGATCATAATAAACTCTCACGCATCAAGCGTGAGACTCGCGCATTTCATCTCCTCAATCTCTCGCGCAAGGTGTCTAAAATCTCACGCATTAATACAATTATTTTTCAATTTTATTTATTTATTTTTTATTTTTAAGGATGTAATTTCCGCGAGCAAATGCCATTGGCTATGCCTTTTACGTAAACATACAGCTTCTCTTTCTGCTTCTGGCTGCGGGATCCTTCACCGTAAAATCAGATACGCGCACTTAAAAACTAAAGGTTGTGAAAGTTGCTCAGATGATGTTTTCATTTACTAATGTAGTTAAATGTAGATTTAGTTAGAATTGTTAGCACTGTTAATAAGTTTCAGTTTGTAATTCCATGTGTTGCAATGTTGCTGTACAGGATACATTCCATCTATAGGAGTAGATTTATTAACATGGTTAATTAGTTTCAGTTTGTAAAATAATTGTGTAGTTGCGAGGTTGCTAAATATGTATGATACATGCCATCTATGAGCAAAGACAGCAAAGATGATAATGAAGACTTATTTGGAAAAACTTAAAAAAGAGACATGTTACAATTAATACTTTACTTTAGCCAACCTTATTTTTGATATGTTATTAGTGTACAATTCATATTTCATTAATTCTTTCATTGAAGATTTCATTTACATTATTAAATCTTAAAGACGTGTGTAATGTTGTATTTTCCCCCCATGTCTGTTAATCAGTACATATAAAACTTGCATGAAATGGCTTAAAAATCACTCTTAAAAAGCCGTAAAACCAAAATTTTCTGGGGGGGGGGGTGCCCCCTACACCCCCCTGGACCCCTATTCTCACTCTTTATTAATCTTAGGTGTTGACAGCTACGTGGGATGCGCTTACTGTCACATAAACACTGCAGCATGTGAGTCGAATTGACCATGTTTGGCTCCACATGCACACGCGAGCGGTCCTTCTCACACCTGAAAAGCATCAAGACCAACCTGCGGTCATGTGATAGATGGAAGCCTAAACACCCGCATGAAGCTGAACCTAAACTCGTATCTACCAGGCTACAAAGCCATCAGCAAAACCATGCATCACCAGAAGTCGCATTAATACTAAGAAGTACTTTTCTTATTCATAAATAACTTTGATATGACAATGTCGTTTAAAATAAATTCAGAGTCGTATTATACTCTAAAATTGTTGGTCTCAGTATTAAAATATATATTTGGCTCTCATAGGATTAGATTAAAAAAAAAAAAATGTTTTTTTTTTTTTTTTTTTTTGGCTCTCTTAGTCAAAAAGTTTCCCGACCCCTGACATAGATGAATATCATTAATTATTAATAATAACATCTAATTAAAGGTAAATTGAGCAAATTTGTTATGTAACAAGTGTGTATCAACCTGGTAGCCCTTCGCATTAATTGGTACCCAAGAAGTAGTGCTCAGTTTCAAAAAGGTTGGTGACCCCTGACGTATACATACATACATATATGTGTATATAGTATCAATAAATACATATTCAATGCTATAAATGCTTATAATAACAAATAAACATTAAATATAATGCATAAGATGTAAATAAAATATAAATACACACACAGATGCGCGTGCACGCACTCAGATGGGCACCTCACATAAAAATGTAAGTACAGTGGTACCTCACCTTATGAAATTAATCCATTCCAGAGCCTTTTTCTTAAGCTGGATTTTTCGTAAATTGAACCGCATTTTACATGTAAAACATGTGATTCATTCCAAGGCCCCCAATACTACCCCCTAAACCCTTTAAAAATGATAAAAGTATACCTTTTAAGACCAACTTCTGCTTCAATATCGTACCGATGGTAGACGGGTTTGGCCATATTCCTTTGCGATATCACTCAACCGCATGCCACGAGCCCGCTTCTTCTTTTCACTTTCACCGGAAATCACACACGCGCGAGTGTGTGTGTGTCTCTGTGTGTGTGTGTCTCTGTGTGTGTGTGTCTCTGTGTGTGTGTGTCTCTGTGTGTGTGTGTGTGTCTCTGTGTGTGTGTGTGTGTGTGTGTGTGTGTGTGTTGACCATGTCTTCTAGGCAGTTATAATCTTACAAATGTTTATGGAAGGTTAAAAGCCAGTAGTAACTCTGTCCTTTACACGAAAAGCATTATGGGAGATTCAGCTCCATAATAGCCAATGGGAGGGAGCTGCGTCATCCTTCCTAGCAAATGGGAGGCAAACGGGGCGGGATGTTGGGAAATAGCCAATGGGAGGCCAGCGGGGCGGGATGTTGGGACATGTAGTCAGTGGGAGAACAAGTCTTGCATTGTTTGAATGTTTGAATGGCTCGTTTCGTAAGGAGAACTTGTTTCATATACAGAGACAAAACATTTAGGAAAATGTTTTTTGTAAACTGGATTTTTCGTATTCTGGGACTATCGTAAGGTGAGGTAGCACTGTAGTTTTGATGGGTTGTTTCGGGTTGTTTTTTGTTTAGGGGATTTATTTATTTGTTTTTTGTTTAATGGGGGGGGGGTTAAGGAAAATGCCACAAAACAAGGTCAATTTTCGATGAATATTAAAAAAAAAAAAAAAAAGTGATGCACTGAAGCCGCATGAATTGAAGTGCGAAGTAGAAAAGGATCCCTGTATAATTAGCAGGAAGAAAAACATGGAGGACAAAAAAAAAAAAGGCAGGTATTACTGTTGCTCCTGCGGCGGACGCACTGGAAAGGGCGGTGCAATAGAAGGAAAGGCAGGCTTGTTGGGAAGATGTAGAATCTGCAGTGAATCCTGTTGGCCATCGTACAGTTGCCGTATTCCTGCACCCGCACGTCAGAAATCAGAAAGACACTTCTTTATGACTGGTGGCACAAGTGTCGTCACCTCAAAACTTCATACGTCGGGTCCGTTATAATTTGAGGTCTCTGTATCTCATATATTGTCTCACAGTTCAATACCATGAGACAGCGCATCCTCCAAGTTTCTTTGATGCTGTATATGTCGACTATTTCTTCAGTGAACGAAAGCGGCCTCTCTGCTATACTGTTTTGGTGACTTGAACATTTCTCCCACATGAATTATCACTCTGCAGCACATGCACATAAACACAAGTCCAGTGCTGCTCGGGATATTGCTTGTATTCGGGACGTGCCGAAGTTACCGCCATCTAACCAGGGACTAGTTACACTTGACAGCACATCTTGATGTTTGAGGAGGGGATTATCGATTCTTGTTACCCTTTGACCCCCCCCCCCCTATTTTCTTACCTAATTGTAGTCAAATTAAACTCCCACCCATCAAGTGTTGCCTTACCAATCACAAGAGTAGGGGCGAAGGCATATGCACACACCCCCACAGTGACATGCAATTCTAGCCATATGCCTCTTTATGAACTGCTGTGCATGCGTATTTGGGGGCGGTCTAAAACAATCGGAGGGAAATCTCTATCCACCCCCCTTGTACAAATGAGTACCCAGACACCTGTGATTGGCTGGCGATCGCTGTGAGTGACAGGGAAGTAAGTGTATGCCATCCCTCCAATGAAAGCTCAGCAAATTAGATCTCTTGGACTCATGGTCATGGATTGCTGTGGGGTTAACCGGGATTTGAACTTCTGAGCACCGGGTTAATAGTCACGCACCTTGTCAATACGCCACCCCGGAGTCCGAGGCTCGTCATCCGTGGATTGGAGCATAATAATTTGGCTAATGTTGATAGCTTGGGAGTGAGCGTTAATAATTGGGGTGTAATTACTTGATTTGATAGCTGGACTAACCTTAGCGGCCTTGTTGGCAGATGCGATTGAATATGTAACGGGTAACTCAGACAGTAACAAGCAGCCGTCTGGTAGTTTTCCTCGACTTTGATATATTATTTTGTTCAAGCTTAACTAGCATCATATGTTTACATAGTACTAGTATTGCATATGAAGCATTACATCATTTGCCAAATGACTTAAAACTACCTGGGATGCTGGAGACTATCTCAACCGACAATAGTGGAAGACACCCTGAAGAGCTCAGTAGACCACTGAAGGACATTCCCACCCACAGCTAGTTAGACTAATGTGCATGTCTTTGGATTATGGGGTGAAACCGGAGTACCCTAATAAAACCCATCCAAGCACGGTGGGAACGCCACACATAAAAACCCAAGGCTGGGACTGGACACCAGCTGTTACATGGTGAAGTTTGTACTGTAAGCCCCGCCCCCTTTCTGCTGTGCGATCCTAGTATGCACGGCAATGTGAGGTGACGGGTAAAGTTAGCCCATATAGAGTAAGTGTCTTGTGAGGCTATGTAAATCAGCTGATGCGGATGCAAAAGCCAGTTCCTCGTCCTTTCAAGGTTGAAGTTTGACCTTTTTAGTATGCAGCTATTTGTTTAGAGCTGACTTGAGTAAATCCTGTCACTGGAAAGCTGCTCGTCTTTCCACCCCATTGCTCTTACCAGATTATCCACCTCTATTTATGTGATGGAGGCTTGTACCTCTTAACTGTATCTTCAATCAGGGCTCGGATTAAAAAGCCCTTAGACAAACCTGTCATTGAGTGCAGGTCCTCCCAGGGCCTGGTGCCTGGGATAAAAACAGTAAATGACCCACTTGTGATGATTTTGACAACATGGATGGATCTCGGGTTACTTCAGCACCGGGAGCCTGGGGAGAAACCGACTAGTCTGAGATTTCTTGGAAAAGAATGACCTGATTGTGCAGTGAAGAGCCGAGCTAGACTTGGTCTAGACACGACGACACTGACACTGTCTTGAGGTTCGATGATCTTTAGGATTTCAGCTTTTTGATTTTTCTTGGCAACTCAGGTGGGGAAAGCAACCTAATAAAAAAAAATCTTGGGCTTGTTTGACTTTTGGAAACCATCCTGACTTTTGTTTCTGATTTAAAAGCTTTTGAACTCCACATTAGAAGGCATCATCGTCTTAATCCATTACAGAAGTGGCACAAGTTCTCCAGATTGCAGTTATTTTTGAGTGGAAGTCCTGCAGTGATTGTACTCTCGTTGTCGTTGTTGTTGGGGTTTCTGTGTGCCTCAAGCTAATGTTTACCTTTTAAACACACATCAGTTTCTATAAACAGCTTTTTTCACATCAAGCAAGGTCATCCTTTCCTTAATTCCAATGAAAAGGAAGGAAAAATGAACCACCCTGAGCTGTAATGACCTTAACCCATGCACACCTGGACCTGGAAGTGACATCATCTTTCTTATAGACCTTGAGGTGTTACAGAACTCATAAAGAGGTGGAAAAAGCTAGTTCGATAGTCATGCTCTTGGTTTTTTATGCAGATCTCCTGCTGTTCTTGCAACAGTTGGCGCTCTTGTTAGAAATCTGGCAGCCAAAGAATGCCCTCAGATCATGTCTTCCCATGCCAACATGGTAGAGGGATGGAAAAAAAATATCATATTGCAGTACTTGAGGACATTTATAACCATATGCGGTATGCAGCAAGATGTTTAGTTTTGCCGAGGTTCTAATCGCAAACTGTGGAGCAGTATCCTAAAAAAAAAAGTGTTTTACATACCAAAGATTATTAATGAACTCATTATATTGTGTTTATGGTATTTGGTGGACACCCGTATCCAGAGGGACTTTAATGTTTCACTTACACAATTGAAGGTTAAGAGCCTTAGTCAAGGGCCCAAGAGTAGCACAGCATGGTAAGAGTTGGGCTTGAACCCCAGTAATCCTGAAGTGTAACCATTGAGCCGCCACACATTCTCGTTTCTATAGTAACAGCTTGTTCACCTGAATGGAGGATGCTGTATGTAAACAATTTGAAAAGTAGATGTTTCCTGTCAGGTGATGTTGACTTGATGTTTGTGGGAGGAGTCCAAAGTGTTAGTGGTCAAGCTAATACGTTTTGAAGAAAAGCAACACACTTTGTTGCATCATAGGTAAATAATAAACACAATCACATTGGCGAAAGTTGTTTTTATATAAATTAATGATGGGAGGGGCTTGTTTTAATTATAAACCAAGTGAATTGTCGAGGACAGGGATATTTATTTATCTTGTCTGTGTTTTACAGATTTGAGACACTTGAGTGTGGCTGGATTATAAAGAATTAGTGAGCCTGAATGGTGGTGGTGTTGTGTTCTTGGGCCGGTCTGATGAACTTTTCAGGGTGTTCCCCGCCTTCTCCTGGTGCCTCCCCATGACCCTAGTAGAAGTAGGCAGTTTGGCAAATGAGTGAAAGCAGTCTGAATATTTTCTGAGTAAAATGTAAAAAAGTCTTTGTAGCAGAAGGAAACTCTTATTATGCATTTAATAAGCCCTGTAATAGGACAAGCCTTACGTAACAATTCCTATTGTTGATAAAAGTGTAAAATAATAAGAATAGATAAATTTAAGGTACACACTGATTCAAAACACAACTAAAATAAACTGGAAAACAATACTGCACGGGAATGGTGAGATCTGATTGGTCTGCTATCTAGGGTTGAATGAAACTTTATCCTAAGTGGATAATGCTTGAATTGAAACACTTGCGGTTTATTAGAGTCACTCGGCGCCGGCGTTGTTGTCATTGTCACACTTTAACTTGGAAAATAATTTGTGTTTTCATGTAGTATATGATAAACATATGAATAACTCTAAAGTGATGTTTGGTTGCACCGCGCATGGTTGTACACAGAGTGTACAGCCCTCACCTGACCTGTCTTTGTCACGGTTAATGTTTTGTACTCACCAAAAAACCCCAATAAAAACTTAATGAGAAAATAAGTGTCAGTATCTTAACCATACACAGTGATATAACTTATGTTTATAAGTACAGTCATACCTCACCTTACGAAATTGATCCATTCCAGAAGTGGTTTCGTAACCTGATTTTTTTCGTAAGTTGAGTAGCATTTTACATGTTAAAGGCCTGATTTGTTCCAAGGCCCCCAATACTACCCCCTAAACCCTTTAAAAATGATAAAAGTATTTGAGGCCTCCTTCTGCTTCAATATCGCATCGATGGTAGACAGGTTTCGGTCATGTTCCTTTGCGATATCACTCAACTGCATGCCACGAGCACGCTTCTTCTTTTCATTCGCACCGGGAATCACTTTTTGGGGCCCATGATGAATAACGAAGAATAAAGTTGCAATGAGCCACTCGAAAAACTCATGAAACAACAGTAACTCTACTTTACATGTGTTAGAACTCTGTGATGAACAATGGTTCGAAGGCACACGAAACGGAGGCACACAAAAAGCATCATGGGTATCATGGAGATACAGCTCACTCCTAGCCAATGGGAGGCCAGCGGGGCGGGGTGTTGGGAGATAGCCAATGGGAGAGCAATTCTATCGCGCCAATTTCAAAACAAAATCCAGGATGCTACAAGTGTATTTACGTTTCGTAACATGAATTTTTTTTTGTATCCAGAGACGTAAATTTTAGGTAAATGCGTTTCGTAACTTGGATTTTTCGTTAGTTGGGTCTTTCGTAAGGTGAGGTATGACTGTATTGTGATGTCTGGGTGACATGGTAATTTCCTCCAGTCATGGTTCAGCACTTGCTTGTTTATATACAGGCTTTCCAGCCGGAGAAAGCTTGAGCAGGCCTGCAGAATGATGTGCGTTCTGCTACAGCAGAAATAAAATGTATATAAAGTTCTTTTACAGGTCAGATTTTTAGATATTTTGGGGCAAGTGTGAACTCTGCTCTGATATGATGTTCAGTAATAATAAAGGTGTGGTGCAGGATGCCTTTGGCTAAAGTTTTCATCCTGTGGAATGTTATGTAACACTTGTTATTTATGCGCGCTTTTATTAAATAATTAATAAGTCTGTTGCGTTTCATGGCGGTGAAACATTCTGCTGTTGGGAGGAAGGTAAATAACTCCATCACACATTATGGCGTTAACACGACTTCTTTCTGGGACGCTGTGTGGTGTGAGAGGCGTACAGGGTGAAGGAGTGCCTGGCTTTATTAACCTGCGCTAAGCCTGCAGGACTTCTTCCAGGTCATCCGCAGCGGAAAAACTAAAGCCGATTCTCCCTCAGCGCAGACGTCAACTGTCTCACAAAGGCGTGCAGGATTACTGACACCGAGGGCTGGAGCGGTGACCAAGGGACTCACATTCAACCTCATTTATACCGAAATACAAAATGTAATCTTAAAAAAAAAATTTTTTTTAAAAATGAAACGTGAAGAATTTCAATCCATAATTTGTCCCTGGCTGGAGATTCCAGGTGGAAGTGATGCACTGTACAGACCTCTGAGGCAAAAATAGTTGTTTGTTTACTCTTTGGAATGACATTGGGACGTGAATTATCCCAGAATGTTCATTATGTTCTTGTTTTATTGAAGCCTCATTGTTACATTTTTACTTTCTCTTTCTTTGTATGGAGGCATGAAAGGTATTATGAGAATTTCTTTTTCTCACATCGTGCCACTGTGGAAGAAACGTGCACGCTATAGGACGTGGGTTTGAAAGGCATGCAATACTAAATGTTTTTTGTTTTCAGCGCACTTGGCCCAGCAAAGGTGTTTTTTTTTTGTTTTTTTTGCTGCACTCATCGGTTCTACAACTTCATAGCTCCTCTCTCATATGTTTATTTTGTTTATTTTTTTATTGACTGACTCCAAAAACAACTTTCAGCCCTTGCACATTCATTCATTTGTTGTCGCTGTGACTATAGCTTAGCTTCCTTTAAAGAGGAACACAATGGACAGAAATCATGTGTTAGAATTGGCATCAGCAGCTGTTTTTGAGATAAGTGTTGATATGCCTTCGAAAATAGTCTGGAGGCTTGAGAAAAAGCTGCAATTAAAAAAGGGCCACTGTTGATGGTGCTATGGCAAGTCCTACATCTTTCTTGATTTTGATTGTTGTGTTACTAAGTAATGACATTGACGAGCCTAGTGGTGCATTGAGGGTGGGGTTTTTTCTTTTCTTTTTTTCCATCAACACTGAGCTGGGTGATGTAAAAATAAACACTTCCAGGCACAAAAAAACATTTAGTGGACACATGCCCTTCAGGAGTTTAAGCTTGCTGCTGTCTTTTATTAGAGCCCTCTGGTGGCTGCGAAGAGAATTACAGTTTTAATGTTTACAAAA
>CM045734.1:53743563-53753563 GCA_024760905.1 Plotosus lineatus
TTATATCCCTGATATCTTGTTTCTGAGCTGGACCATGTACTAAAGGCTGATGGATTAGTAAGACAGGCAGTTTCCAAATCCTCCCACTGCATGATAATGGAGAACAAGCAATGACACCATCAAGTACACCATCTGTAACTGGTACTTTTATCTTCTGACATAAACAGCAAAAATTGTTGAGCACTTACTCTAGAAGAGTATAACGGCGAATTCGGGTGTTAGCAAGGAACAGCAACGGCCCAGGAGACGCTACGCTGCTCAGCACCTCCGACCTGAAATGAGCTGTATTAAATACAGATGAGGGACCGTGTGAGTCTCACGTCCCGTCGGGGACTTAGCAGGTCATGTGTTAATTCTAGACGCTACTTTAGAATTAGGATGTTGACAATGTGCATCAGTGTAGTGTTGGAGTATAAATCGGTACTCAATATATCCAGTGGTGCTAGTTGAGCTTCAGATGGATGGATGGATGGATGGGGTGAGTGAGTCGCCGGGGCCACAGGGTGAAATCTGCTCCTAAATGACACACTAATAGTTTGTGCAGCCAATCAGTAACACGATCTGACATGAGCATGCGACCCTGTAGCCGTGTTCTTGACACCGAATGCTGTGTATGTACTTTGTACTTGATTACACCAATCTGCAGCCGAAATGCTTCTGAAATAAATATCGTAAAACCTTCCTTTTTGATCCGCTCAGAATGAAACCGATGATTTAAAATGTTTGGTTCTAGTTTGAGGAAAAGGTCCGTATATATGACTCTGACTTGGGGAATCATGATCCATTGTTTGGTGGGTTATAAAGAGAAGGGATGGGAAATTAAATCACAAGTCAGTAAACGTGTCTTTGATTGAATGTAGGAATAAACTTTAGGTAAGTACGTCCAATGCCGGAACATTTACTTCGGCTGCAGTAGGTCATGGATTCAAATCTTGGACATGGTGGGAGTTTGGCATGCATTGAATTTTCTTCCTAAAATTGCAGTGTTTTTATTAATAAATACAGTGATACCTAGACTTACGAATTTAATCCAATCCGTGGGCAGCTCGCAAGTCAAATTGCTTGTTACATAAAACAAAAAAATTTCCCATAGGAAATAATAGAAAACCAATTAATCCGTTCCAACCTCCTCCCAAACTTATATAACCTGACACAAACACGTATATTTAGTCTAATATATTAAAGATACACATGTAAACAACAATAAATATTTCATAATAATAATACATATACATTAACATAAAAAATAATAAAACAAGAATAAACAATAAGTCCACTAACCCTTCCGATCATCGACTGCGGCGGCGATATCACGTCGGCAGGCAGGAGGTGGTGCGTAACAGAGGAGAAGGGGGAGGAGAGTTTTGTGCACGTGCATGCTACAAATGCCAGTGAGGAAGGGCTCGTAGTGAGCTCCCCCAAAGTCAGTGCTTTTCAAATAGTGCCCCCCCCCCCCCCCCCCAAGTGGGGCGTGGGGTGGTGCCGGGGAGTGTATGACCCTGGGGAACATGTTTTTTTGTCATACTGTACTAGAATTAAGTGTAATTGCGCATCCACTACAGTAGTTGGCAGTGGCGCTCTCATCGTCATGCTATGGTGTAGGGAAAAAACACAGAGCAAACAATATGAAGTGCAGTAAACACTATTTAGAGTTGTGCACAGGGTGGTGGGGGAGAAATGTTTTTTTTTTTTTTTTTTTTTTTTTTTTTTAAATATTACATAATTATGTAGACACCAAATTTGGAAAAAAATTAAATATCTTTCAAACAGAAGCAGATCAGCCATTTTTATTGTCGTATGTGACCCACTCCAGCAGAATACGGATTAAGTAGGACATGGAGTATACGGAGATATATATTGATAGAACTGGAAAGAGAATTGAACCTGCGTTAATATGAGCTATACTACATAATTATTAGCATGAAAATAGACTGAATTCCATCACTTTGAATGTCGCTAATCAGGAAATGCTACTTCTACTGAGAAAACGGAAATCGGAGTCACAGAACTAGTTCCTGAATAAATGTATCTGAACCATCCGGCTCTCGCACAATCAGCGTCATCGTGCTGTGGTCCTCCTGGCAACAGACGAGTTCTATTTACACCTCGTTGTTTGTTTTGAGGTTCCTCATTGGTTTAGTGTTGTATGATTGGAGGACTTTCTGGGATTCTGTAAGTTGGGAGAAGATTCTGGGAGTGAATACAGAAAATAAGGAAACCTCAACCTTGTGGAGAGTGGGACTCGAACCCCCAACCTTTGGATCAGCGATCCGGCGCCTTATACCACTAGACCACCACTACCCCCCCCCTATGCCAAATCGAATATGCGAATCATTAATATGACTTCCATGAAGATGGAGGCAGGTGATTTGCTGCGGCGTCCCCTGAAAGAAGTTGTGTTTATGGATATTTGAACTCGGTCACATTGAACATTGTGCTTTGCAAGATGTAATTTTCGTGATATCGCGTTTTCGTCCAGGTACATCATTTTCAAGTGGGGCCGGTGGCGTAGTGGTTAGGGTGCTGCGCTCACGATCGGGAGGTTGTGTGTTCAAATCCCACCGAGACCCTCACTGTGCTAAGACCCCTGGGCAAGGTCTTAACCACAAGTGTGCCTGTGTTCACCCAGCAGTCTAAACGGGTACCAGTAAAAATATACTGGGAAGGTAACCGGCGATGGGCTATAGCGTCCCATCCAGGTGGAGTTGTCCTCCTAGTCGCTTCACGCTACGGAAACCGGGGATACGCACCGGCCTGATGAGCCACTATGGCTCGGGTGTAAAAAGCCCAACGGACTTTATCTTTATCTTTACACCATGTTCAACTTACCTTGGCACCTACGTGTAAACACGATCATGTGACTTAAGCTGCGTGCCACTGAAGTGGGTAACAAATTTTAATTCAGCGTAACAAAATCCATAATAAATAGCACATTTTGTTTCTGAAGCAGAATCTGTACAGCACTGTTATTAGTTCTATTTCAGGAAGGATAAACCCAAATGAATATTGTGTTTCTTATAAACAACACTCAGGCGCGCTGGCTTTTCTCGACTCTCTGTGATTCTCGACGGAACACAGTTACATTAATCATCGGTTAACACTTCAAAGGTTATTGTGACTAGTGACTCTGTGACTCACGGAGTGTTTCCGAAGTATCTCAATTTGTTGTGTACAGCAGTTACTTAGTTTTTTATGTACCTTCGAACAACATGGACTTTTATTTTTTTATCTGGTTGTAGTTACACTTAACATTCTGATTCAAGTCTGTCTTCCTTTCGGCTTTTTCCCTTTTACTCAGGAGTCGCCACAGCGAATCATCTGATTCGCACGTTTGATTTGGCAGAGGTTTTTACGTCGGATGCCCTTCCTGTCACAACCCTTTTTAGCAAGGGACAGAAACACGCTGACGACTTTGCAGCTACTCTTTACGAAAGTCAGCAATGGTTCTTTTACATGAACCTCTCACCATAGACAGTGACAGACATGGCCCGCCTTTGATAACCCAGTTAGCTGCACTGGGGGGACAGTGACAACCCTGTGGAGAGTGGGACTCGAACCCCCAACCTTTGGATCAGCGATCCAGCGCCCTATACCACTAGACCACCACTGCCCCAACATTCTGATTCAAGTGATCTCCTGTTATTGCTTGGCGAATGTTCCCTCCCTCATCAGTGCCACCGTTTCTGCTCTTTTTATGTCACTGAGGAGAAAAAAAATGTAGAGAATAAGGCGTTCCTCAAGACTTACTCGTGGCTGATGCTCATAGCGTTGATCACAATTCATAACATTTGCATTATAACTACATTCTAAGACAATGACTGACATAGCGTAACATAACGCTCAAATCTGATTGGTCAGAAAGTGATCCGTCTCTATAATGGCTTATTGATTCTATTAAAGGTTATAGAATATATATGTCAATGCTTGACAATTTTACCAGGCCCCGGGAGGGGGTGGGGGTCATTCTTTATACTGTAAATATAATACCCCGCCCTTGCTCAGAGTCAGCTGCCAGCCAGCCTCCCTAATCAGGATTAAGCGTTACATTTTTAATCGAGCTCGAACTCTTCTTAAAAAGAAAAAAAAAAAAAAAAAAAAGCCACAGGTGATGGTGCACCAGTGGGGAGAATGAAGGCTCAGGCTCAGTCTCACCCCAAATCCGCTACTGTTTGAAACATGTCCAACTTGCCTCTGCTCATGTGCCGTCCCCTTGTGGGTTACATTTTAGCGTTCAAATGACCGACATGTAACCGAGAGAATCCGGTCATTTTCAAAATAAATTTTTTTCAAAAATAAAAGATCGTTCAGACTCAGATAATAAATAAAACATAAATAAATAATTATTTCTTGTGTGTCCCGGTACCAATTGATCCACGTACCGGTCCGCGGTCCGGGGGGTGGGGACCACTGTCATAGAGTGTACTTAATCCACAGACACCGGATTTCCAGAATGAAGGAATTTCCAGCGAAAGCTCGGCTGAATTTTTATTTTTATTTTTTTTCCCTACAGTTTATCCTCCCAGATTTGTGAGGAACAATGCTGTGGTTAGTTGTGAACAACAGTTTGATTTCATGCCAAGAAAGAGCACCACAGATGCAGTTGTTTGCTTTGAGGATCTTAACAAAGAAGGCCTTTCTTGTTTGCTATGGTGATGGACAGGCTGACAGACGAGGTGAGACGAGATTCTCTATGGACTATGATGTTTGCGGATGGCATCGTGATCTGTAGTGAGAGCAGAGAACAAGTGGAGGACAATCTAGAGAGGTGGAGGTATGCCCTGGACAAGGAGGGGAATGAAGGTTAGCCTCAGTAAGACAGAATACATGTGTGTGAATGAGAAGGACCCGAGAGGAACGGTGAGATTACAGGGAGCAGAGATAAAGAAGGTGGAGGATCTTAAGTACTTAGGCTCAACAATCCAGAGCAATGGAGAGTGTGGAGAAGAGGTGAAGAAGCGTGTGCAGGCAGGTTGGAATGGTTGGAGAAAAGTGTCCGGTGTGATGTGTGATAGGAAGGTTTAGAAACAGTGGCCCTGGGGAGAAGACAGGAGGCGGAGCTGGAGGTAGCAGAGATGAAAATGTTGAGGTTCTCTTTGGGAGTAACGAGGATGGATAGGATCAGGAATGAGTACATCAGAGGGACAGCACATGTAAGATGTTTTGGAGACAAAGTCAGAGAGAGGCTAGATTGAGATGGTTTGGACATGTACAGAGGAGGGATAGTGAGTATATTGGTAGTAGGATGCTGAGGTTGGAACTACCAGGCAGAAGGCCCAGAGGAAGACCAAAGAGACGATTCATGGATGGAGTGAAGGAGGACATGAAGGTAGTTGGTGTGAGAGAAGAAGATGCAGAGGATAGGGTGAGATGGAGGCGGATGATTTGCTGTGGCGACCCCTGAAGGGAACAGCCGATAGGAACAAAAGAATGGTGTGATTAGTTAGCACATCTGCCTTACAGCAAGAAGATCCAGAATTTGAGTCTCAAGCTCATCCATGGCAGCATTGTCTGGAGTTTTCATGTTCTTCCTGTGATTGTGTGGGTTTCCTCCAGATTGCCTTTAGGTGTGGGACTGAGTGTGAATGGTTGTATGTATTGGCCCTGGAATGGTCTGGCAAGCAGTTCCGGGTGTGTCTGGTGAGCTGTTCCAGTTGGGTCTTCCCATTGCAGTTTAGGGTGTACCTTGCCTTTGCACTGTGTCAGCTGAGGTGTAGGCACCAGCCTCCCTGCGACCCTTATAGGATTAGGCAGCTCGCCAAGTGAGCAAGATCACAAAGCTGTGAGTGACAGGAAGGTGAGTGTATGCCGTCTCTCACTCTCAAGAGAGCTTCACCAATTAGCTCCTGTGGACACCCGGGAATGGATGACTGGTATCAATCCGAATTCGAACTTGCGATCTACGAGTTGATCGTCTCTCGCAAATTGTTGATGCGCCGCTGACCTTTCTTATCCAAAGCCGCTTCTCTATCCGTTAGGCTGCAGGGTGGCCGTAGCCTAACGGTTAGAGAAGTGGCTTTGGGACTGAAAGGTCGCTGGTTTGATTCCTGAACCAGCAGAAAAGAACATGGGGTGGTGAGGGCATGAGCAGCACCTTCCAATTTCATGGCTGAAGTGCCCTTGAGCAAGGCCCCTAACCCCCAACTGCTCTCCGGGAGCCCCAGTGCATGCGCGCGCGCTGCTCCGAGTGTGTGTGTGTTTGATCACTTTGGCCGGGTTAAATGCAGAGGAAATAATTTCTCTTATGGGATTAATACAGGATATCAAAATCAGAAAAATGAAAACAAGCACTCCAGGATGTGTTAGCATTATCAGCGTTTAGTAGGTTCCATATTGCATGTACACAGAAACTGGCTCCATAAAGTGGTGTTCGCCCACTACTTCAAAATTTCATATAAACTTCAAGGAAACACAAGAAAAATGCTTTAAAACAAGATGTTTATATTTACATATGTTATCCATAACAAAGACTGTTCAGGTGAGCCATGTTCTTTGAGATTAGCTAACTGAGTGGAGCCCTCTGTATGTGCTGTGACTGGAGGGACTTTAGTATTAGCATTCCCAGCTCTGTGGAGCCTCTGGTGTAGTGGGCGGGGAGCTTGGCTTATAATCAAGAGGTCATGGGACTCCCACCTTGCTGAGACCCCTGGGCAAGGTTTTAATCTTTTGCTTCATGCCAGGGGAGCGTGTCGGACCCTGGGGAACATGCTTTTTTGCCATACTGTACTAGAATTAAGTGTTTTTTTTAAATTATTATTATTTAATGCTTTTTTATTTTTAACGTTAAGAGGTGTATTCATAATTTTATAAACAAATACTACTATTTATAGTCGGGCGCTGGGGGCGTGAAATGTTTTTTTTTTTTTTTTTTTTTTTTTTTTCCCCTTTCCTTCCTAGAGGGGGCATCACAGAAAATATTTGAGAAGCACTATCTTAATCACAAGTGTGCCTCTGTCCACTAAATTGAAGTGTTAGTAGATAAAACAAGGTAATCCAAGAAAAAACTGATTAAAATTAGATTTTTTTTATTGCTTATTTTTTCATAAAAAATAATTTTAAATCTTGGTAACATTTGACACTGACTGCTTACGTGCATGTGATTGAGGTTTTGTCATCTTGTTTCATGCATTATCCACTAAGAATAATGATTTAAAACCCAGAGATATTTGACCAATCAAATTGCACCATTCCCGTCGTATATATGTTAATGAACCTTATCCACTCCGCAAAACTCTGATTAATGCTTAAATCAAACAAAGACCTTGAAAATAAACCAAGAAAATCTCATTTTAATTTATGTCACCTGTGGTCTTGTGTAGAGTATACAGTAACCCCCCGCTCCTCCCCGCTCCTCCCCGCTCCTCCCCTTCCTGCGGCTCATGAAAATCCATGAATTATTGACGCGGTTTTAAAACCCTATGTATGATATTACATGCGCTAAAATATGCTTGTTAAAATCATTCTATAGCCAGTCTTACTCATTAATACAGTAATAATGCAATAAAATGTAGTAATGATAAAGTAATATATAGCGTTATATAGTAATCACATATGTAATATATAGTAATCATAGCGCTTAAATAATCATTAAAAATGCACGCGCGCACGCACACACACACACACACACACACACACACACACACACACACACACACACAAACATGAATTCAGAATTCAAGCAATCACATTGACATGTATGTGAAGATGAAAAAAAAGAGGTGTACACATCACCTGCAACCAATCAGCAGGAGGGAGAAACAAAAGCTCTCAGCCATTGGCTAAATTTGAATCACATGCAAATAACATCCTGGGCTGTCACTAATCCGTGAGTATGTGGGGCCGCGACCGGTGAACCACAAATGGACTGGGGTTACTGTATACTTCTCTCCAGTTATCAACCTTGTGTCTACCTCGCCTTTGGCGCTTAATTATGTCGTGGTAATTTTGTGCTTGGCGCGTACAAGTAAAAATTTAATTATGCAAATTTCAAGTGTGTATTAAAGTTTCAGTTCACCACTTGTAACGGGTTGTAATGAATATGCTTATTGCATTTTCTTCTCTCCCTGTCTATCACAGGAACACGCTTTCGAGAGCAGTCAGAAATACAAAGAGGGAAAGTTCATCATCGAGCTGGCACACATGATCAAGGACAACGGCTGGGAGTGACCTGCTCGTCTATTTTCTTTCTGCTCAGTGACCTTTCAGGCTGCTCTGTAGCGGACTTCAGAGTGACATTACACACACACACACACACACACACACACACACACACACACACACACACACACACTCTACCATACTAGCACCACAATGTCACGTTCAGACGCCCCACCAGTGTTCTAAAGCTCAAAAGGACTGACACGATCGAGGGACGGGGAGCAGCGGAGGAGGAGAAAGAACAAAAAGATTTCAGTCCTCCATCTGCATTCAGGCTTTTCTGAGATGTAGACGCTCTTCTCAAGGATCTGCATCACTCTTTGAATTGGTGTTCGTGTCACCGCCCATCGTGAGCAGTTAACAGTATCGGGAAGATTTTTACTCTTTCATCTTTTCACTCTGCAGAAGCGAATGACAAGTTTTGTGTGTGCGTGTGTGTGTGTGTGTGTGTGTGCGCGCGTGCGTGCGCCCGTGCGCACATGCGTTACATGTAAGAACCGTTTCTGATGGACTGATGTTACTGGTTAGCATTACTCTCAGACAGATTTTCACTGAGCATGCTGTTTTCTGTGTCGGGATAGCATTGGGTGGCGTGGGGTGAAAGGGGCGGGCTCAGATCTGATCAACACATGATGAAATGTTTTACTTGGAGATTTAAAGAAAGGACTGTGGCTTATGTAGCAGTATCGCAGACCCTATTGGACCAGGGATGGTTTGAGGGCGGGGTTTGAGCTTTGCAGTGATATTTTGTATTTATGATATCCCTATACTTTGTTGTATATGAGATTGAACTCCTTTACATTTTCTTGATCTTCCTCCCGCCTCCTTTCTCAGATGACTTCACTGTGCAATTATCTGTGTGTCCCTCCGGTACAGTTTGTCCCCTGTGTTTAGCTGTAATCAGTGCTTTAGGCAAGATCATAAAAATAATGTGTTGCTTTTAGTGTTGAAGTGGCATTTGTGGCAGGTTCCATGTTTGCATCAGTACTATAAGTGAACTTTGTGTTGTGTTTTTTTTTTTTTTTTTTTTTTTAAATAATAATGCTGTCTGAAAATGCACTGGACAGCAGGGGAAAACTGAACCAAGTGTCTGTGATCTACAGCACCATGTCCTGTCCTCTCCTCCCCTCATCTTCTCCACCATACATCCGACTCCTCATCTAGTTTTTCCTGATCATCTGATCACACGTCCGGACACGCATGCGTCGGCGAGTGTGCGTGTGAGTTTTACTTGAATGCAGTCGTTTTGTTTGCACTTTGCAGAGGCCTTGTTCATGGGTTTAGAGGCAAAAGAAAAAGGAAAAGGAAAAAAAAAAAACCTTTTCAGTCCAGGTTCTTGTGGATGACTGTAGCTTTAGATGAACTTCAGGGTCAGGTGATTGCTGGCATGATCATCTCCCCCTATTTCTTAAAGACTAGACATTCTGCTGCTTACCTTTTTGCTTCTGATTCACAAAGTTGGCGATTTAAACCATAACTGCAGAAACACTAAGAATTCGGCCAATTCGGATCAGGAAAAATGGATAAGAGGCAGAAATAATGTTTGAAAAAATAAATAAAATGAAATTGAAGGTTTTATGTATTGAAACAACATATTGCAAAAAAAAAAAAAAAAAAAAAAAGTGCTGCTATTAAACAGATGCAATCCGGAGCTTTCACTTTATACCTCCTGCACTTTAGCTGTGTGTGTGTGCGTGTGTGTGCGCGTGTGTGCACACGTGTGCATGTATCTCATCCCCTTCACATCTTTGCCTCGAAGCAGCATGAACCTTGTGCCTCTCCAAAAGGACAAAAAAAGTAATTTCTCCCTTTGTTGTTGTGCAGTGCATGACTCTACAAGGCTAGA
>CM045734.1:53758563-53788563 GCA_024760905.1 Plotosus lineatus
TTTTTACACCCACAATGGCTGGCGGAGGAGGAGAAATTGATTTGGACATTTGGGTATTCTTAAAAATCAATTTTCAAGGCGGATTTCTCCAACAAAGCTAGACATCATAAGTCAGCCAACCCAAAGCTAGATAGCTTGTCTCAACCTGGGAGAGGATTTGTTAGCTACTTTCAGAACCAGTGTTCACAATCAATACATGAAATGCCTCTGCAATGCCATGACTTGTTATAGTGACATCATGCCCTGACCAGCTGCCAGACATTTCCTGGGCGTTTTCAACCTGGCCTTGCAGCTTGCTGTGGTCACTGTCTGCCTCAAGTCTTCCATCATTGTTCCTGTGCCCAAAAAGCCAGCTGCCACCTGCCTCAATGACATTCGACCAGTTGCCCTAAACCAGGTAATGATGAGCTCCTTCTAGAGACACTAGACAGCCTTCAGTTTTTCTACAGAGAGAACTCTATAAAGGATGCTGTCTCACTAGCACTCCACACAGCGATGACTTACCTGGAGCACCCGAACTCTTATGTCAGAATGCTATTTGTGGACTTCAGTTCAGCTTTAAACACTGTTCTCCAGGAGATGCTGATACTGAAGCTCTACAACTTGGGACTGTTGGCCACTTTGTATTATTGGATCAAGAAGTTTCTCACCAACCGACCACAGGTAGTGAAAATAGGGAACTCTACATTGTCCACCCTGATTCTAAACACGAACACCACAGGGCTGTGTGCTCAGCCTCTTTACACTCCACTGCACTGCTATCTACTCCGCAAACTCGCTTGTGAAGTTCGCCGGCAACACCACCTTGGAAGGCCTCATATCAGACAATGATGAGACCCACTACAGAGAGGAGAGTCAACAACTGATAAATTGGTGTTCAAATAATAACCTCATTCTGAACACCAACAAGACCAATGAGTTCATAGTGGACTATTGGAGGACCAGGATACCTCTTGTATTCAGGCGAGGTGGTGGGGCGTGTGGACAGAATCAAGTTCCTGGGCATTCACATTTCATCTGACTTGTCCTGGTCTGCTAACACCTCACACCTGGTGAAGAAGCCCGACACCAGTTCTTCTTCCTCAGGAAGCTGAAATGTACTGGACTGTCATCTCAGCTGCTCAAGAGCTCCACCGCTGCAACAGAAAGTTTTTTCTGCCTCAGTGCAACAGTGTATGGCAGCTGCACTGTTAAGGACACAACGGACTTGGCCTGGGTGGTGAGAAATGCACAGGGGAACGTGGGCTGCCATCTACCAGATCTAGACACAATATGGGCTGTCCCGTTTCAGAAGAAGGCTGGTCTCATTGTGACGGATCCCACACATCCGGGAAATGGACTGTTTGTACCACTTCTTTCGGGAAAGCAGGACAGAAACATCAAGACCAGCACAACCAGACTCAAAAACAGCTTTTACCCCAGAGCCATCATCCCTCCACTTCCCACCCCCTCGCAATCACACACACACACACACACACACACACACACACACACACCCCTCCTCCACCGACATATTCTCTCTCTCTTTCTTACACAGACATCAGTTCTTTGGACATTGAATTGACAATCTCTACGACTGTATTGCACTGCCACACTTTACCTTGTTTACATTCTAATTCATGCACATTTACATTCTAGTCCATCCACCTTGCTGCTATTATTCACTAATTTTCTTAACCTCATAATCCTAATTAGGGGTGCAGGGAGCCTTGCGCCCATCTCAGCCGACTCTGGGCAAGGGCAGAGTACACCCTGTACAGCTCGGCATACCATCGCGTCACGGAAACACACTGATGGGTATGCAGCTACTCTTGTCGAAAGTCAGCAATGGTTCTTTAACATGCCTCACACAATAGACAGTGAGAGACATGGTCGGTCTTTGATAACCCAGTTAGCTGCACTGGGGGGACAGAGACAACCTGCCGTGAGTGGGGCTTGAACCACCAACCTTGTGATCAGTGATCCAGCGCTTTTACCACTATGCCACCACTGCCCGATGCCTCAGGGTACATATTGTATATCTCAGTGTTAAATTCTCATTCATGGGTCGAATTTACATTTGTATTTTATATTATTACTTAAAGATTAGTGTGCAGAATTAATTGTGTTTATCTTCTGCTCTTGACAGTGTTAACCGCAGTTTATTGTCTCGTTTGCACCTTTTCAACTTGTTTGCGCCTCTTAATGCCGAGAGCCTCATTCCGTTATGTGTGAACATAATGACAGTCAAGACTTGAATTGTGTTTTTGAATATTATCGATGGTCTGTATAATGGCGACATGATAGTGGTAGATATTAAGAGCCGAATTAAGTCCATTAGATCCCCACTTAAGGCCCAGGTACCAAATGCACGATCCCCCACTGCACTACACAATCATAATACACTATAATTTTAAATAAATCAACTATACTACATATATACCACAGTATACTTTACAATATACATACTATACAATTCAATACGCATAGTGCATTACACAGTATAGTACATATTACTCTATCCTATACAGTACCATTCACACAGTACACTATACTACAGTATAGAATAATGTATAGAATAATTCCATGTATATGATATAAACCAATTCTCAGGCAAAACATCACTATATCAACTAGAGAAAAATTAAAGTAACAGTCAATTTAAAAGACTAACCAGATGCACAATGACAGTGAGCATGTTGAGCAGCAACAAGCTGAGTGTAGTGAATACTGACAATTTCTACCGATTTTATTATTTACTTTCTTCGTTTCACAGCTTCAAATAAATTATGATGGTGTAATGTTCATAACTTGGGCGATTTCATTACTGCAGTGTCGAGGGAGGGGGAGGTCAGTTGTTAAAGCTTTGGGATACTAAGCAGAAGGGTTCAAGCCCCAATTCCACCAATCTGCCACTGTTGGGCCCCTGATCAAGGCTCTCTACCCTCATGTTTGCCAAATGTTCACACACTTACTAACTGCATAACTGCTGGGTGCTGTTAGGGTCACGTGGGGGCTGGAGCCTATCCCAGCTGTCATGAAATACTGTATACAGCTTTCCAGACAGTATACACACACACACACACACACACACTTTATATGTCGATTTAGAACTCCCAGATTGCCCCCAAAAATCGTGGTTTTGGACAGTGGGAGGAAACCTGATTTCCTGAAGAAAATTCAAATTTTCTTCAAATGCTGTGAATGTAAGTGTAATGTAAATAAATGAGTGCGATCACACATACATGTGCTGCGTCCTTCTCTGGCTGTAACTCACTACGCTACAAAAACAGGAAACGATACAATGACCAATCACACTTTATTGATTTTGGATGAATTGGGCAGTGGTGGCCTGGTGGTAAAAGGTGCTAGAACACTGATCCCGAGGTTGGGGGGTTCAAGCCCCACTCTCAACGGGTTGTCACTGTCCCCTCCAGTGCAGCTAGCCGCGTTATCAAGGGCGGGCCATGTCTCTCACTGTCTGTGTTGAGAGCTTCATGTAAAAGAACCATCGCTGACTTTCGTCAACAGTAGCTGCATAGCCAACA
Organism: Plotosus lineatus; assembly: GCA_024760905.1. NCBI lineage: Eukaryota > Metazoa > Chordata > Actinopteri > Siluriformes > Plotosidae > Plotosus > Plotosus lineatus. The sequence goes on from CM045734.1 coordinate 53,762,091, forward strand.
GTGTGTTTCTGCCCTGCGACGGCCTGGCAAACTGTTCAGGGTGTACTCTGCCGTCTCCCAGAGTTGGCTGAGATGGGCGTCAGTCTCCCTGCGACCCTAATTAGGATAAATTGGGTCAGAAAATCTCGATCTGTCTTTTGAGAAATTCTGAAATATAGTTTAACTTACAACAAAGAAAAACTCCAGTAACATTATTTTATAATCTGTAATAGAAAAGATTTAAAGTGCACCGATGTGCCTGAAATAAATAAAAAAAATCCTAATTTAAACTCATTTAACTTATTTATGTCGTAACATCTCCGTATCTCTCCACTTTTCTCTTCGTTCCTGTTAGAAATTTTCTCGTGTTGTTTCTTGAGGGATTGTTTACCGCACTTCATATCATTTGCTCGTGCAAAAACTGCTACACCATAGCGCAACAATGAGAGCTCCACTGCCAACTACTGGAGTGGAGGTGCAATTGCACTTAATTCTCATACACTATTCCAGAAAAGCATGTTCCCCAGGGTCATACCCGCTCCCCCTAGCATCATATCGTGCACCCCACTATTTGAGAAGCACTGGTGTAATGACATGTTTGTGTGCTGACCCTGTGATTGACTGCTAAGATGTTCAGTGTACCCTGCCTTTGCCCAGAGTTGGCTGAGATGGGCTCTAGCCTCCCAGGGCGCCGAATCAAATGTCTTAGCAAATGAATGAACTTCTGTGAGCATTTTCAAGAAGGATAATTTTAACAACAGAAAATGTCACTGTAGTGTAAACGGAAACGCTGAATTGAAAAATATTTACACATGTTGATATTTACTTGGGTTTCTCTGGACAAAGACTTAAATTATTGTGTCATGCCATTTACACAAGTTTCTGTGAAAGAGTTGTAACTATTTAAGCAAAACCCAGCAAGATCACTTCACTAGTTTATAGAAGTGTTTACTCCTAGAAGGGTTGCGGCGAGCCTGTGGACTATTTTAGCCGGCCACAGGTGAAGGTGGTGTACATACTGGACAGCTCACCAGACAATCACGGGGGCCAACACACAAACATTCACACTTACGCTAACACCTAAGGGCAATTTGGAACAGCCGGTCAGCCTAATCTGCATATCTTTGAGCGAAAACTAGAGTGTGCGAAGGGAAACCTATGCAAACACATCGAAAACATGCAAACTCCACACAGAGACACCCTTGGCTAACCTGGAACTCAAAAATCAGAACTTGTTGCTGTGAAGCAGATGTGTTAAGCACTACCCCCACTGTAAACCTATTATTGAATTATAGCCAGCAAAGATAATTAATCAGGACTTTCTGACCAATCAGATTGGAGATTTCAGCAGGTTTAGGGGGATAATGTGAAGTAAACAATCTATAAAAATCACAAAGGAAATTTCTGAATGTGAACATCAGGAAAAACTTGAAATTGAGTGTTTATGGAACGTTCCAGTGCTGTTCAAACTAATCTCTGGGGTGCATGTGTGATTACCAGGAGCACAATTTTGACGTGGTTCTTTGTACTGAAAGAAGAAAAGAACATTGTTGGCACAGACATACTCATTACTGAAATACTGTAGTTTCATATAAATGGATTTTTTTTTTGCTCTTTTCTCAACACAGGGAAATTCTTGCCTTTGATAATTACATATACACTACTGATGTGGAAGATTAGTTCAGGGGGGAAAAAAAGCTGGCTTTTGTTCTTTAAAGCAAGCTTTCAAAATGTCGTTGTTTTTCAGTGGAATCTTAGAAGAAACTTTTCTCTTCACTAACTTTAATCTGACCTTCTTCACCTTAGGAGCCAGACAGGCGCTTAACATCTGATATGATCACTGTATCTGGCAGTTCATACCATCAGATTGGGGGGGGGGGGGGGGGGTCAGTGGGCCAAGAACATTCCCCCAGAGAAGACGTTCAAAACAAAACACAAGAATACACCAATCTTCCCTACAGAAAACTGTGTGAGATGCATCATCATCATCATCATCATCATCATCATCATCATCATCATCATCATCATCATCATCATCATCAATGACTGGTTATTGCTGTTGGAATTTGCTTTGAGCGCCAAGCAGTTCAGGGTGGCAGGTAAAAAAACAAAACAAAAACATTCAATCTTGGTTCCGTATCATATTAAATAGAAATCCTATACTGTACTAGATGTAGTATATTAGTGAAGAAGCTGTCCCAGAATGCAATACGGCAACACAGTGGAGAGATACAGCGTAGCAAGTTAGCGATCTACAAGGCAATGAGCATGATAGCATGGATGGAGGTATATATATAAAAGCTGAAGGTTTGGAACATGATCTGTTCGAGCAGATGCGGAGGCAAGAGACACAGAGATAGTAAAAGATTAAAGCACCGCTGCATCGATGTCTTGAAATAGAGATGAAGCAAGGGTTTGATCGCACCACTACTACAGTAGAAATGCATTGTGGGTATATTTGGAAAGAGGTGAAACTAGAAGGGCATTAACAGAGTGCAAAATTCCTGGATATTGTAAGTAGGCCCTATATAGGTATCACTTATAATTACACATGTACTTGCCTTATGATATGTTGTATAGCACAGAGACGTGGCCAAATTAGTGTCTTGGGTTTTACAGGATGACCAGGTTTGATCTTTCAATGACACTTGGGGTCAAAGGTAATTGTCTCATTTAAAAGTCTATACACTCACTGTCCGAGTTACGACATACGTGAGTTACGACCACCCGTATTTACGAGCATGTCTAGCAGATGCCTATTATGAGTTTACTGTATATATCTGGCAGCGCAGTGCGTAAGATAGTTGTGGCAGCACAACATCCCAGCATCTCACACTCACAGCATCTCTACACAACTCTACACTCAGTGAGTAGATACCGTCACAGTAACATCTCTTTTACAGTACAATTTTACATTCATTTACTGTACACTGTTGCCATGGCCCCCAAGAGGAAGTCTGATTCATCAGATGGAAATTCCACCAAGAAAGCAAGGAAGGCGCTGTCGTTGGAGATGAAAATGAAAGTGATAAAGCGGTATGAAGGAGGAAAAAAGTAAATTCCATCGCTCGAGACATGCCTCCCACCTCTCCTTCGACCAACAGTGGTCCAATTCCACCAGCACCCTGTTGGTTAACAGCACTGATGGCGGTCGTTGTTAACCCGGGCCTTGACCAATCCGGTATGAAATTCGTAACTTTGGTCATTCGCATAACAATTTTGGCAGAAGTTTTACGCTGGATACAGATTGGTGGTCTAGTGGTATAGGGCGCTGGATCGCTGATCCAAAGGTTGGGGGTTTGAGTCCCACTCTCCGCAAGGTTGTCACTGTCCCCCCCAGTGCAGCTAACTGGGTAAGGTGGGCCATGTCTGTCACTGTCTATGGTGAGAGGTTCATGTAAAAGAACCATTGCTGACTTTCGTAAAGAGTAGCTGCAAAGTCGTCAGCGTGTTTCTGTCCCTTGATAAAAAGGGTTGTGACAGGAAGGGCATCCGACGTAAAAACCTTTGCCAAATCAAACGTGCGAATCAAATGATTCGCTGTGGCGACTCCCGAGTAAAAGGGGAAAAAGCCGAAAGGAAGACAGACAGACCCTTCCTGTCGCAACCCTCTGCATTTATCCGGGCTTGGGACTGGCGTGAGTGTGAACACTGGCTTGTGCCCTGCCTCACGGCTGTATTACGACATGAACTATATACAATTTAATAATATCAACAAAGTAAGGCAAAATAATAACTTTCAGCTTAGAGCTAATCAAAATACAAATTATACAAGGGTCCCAAAACAATGACAGTCACCAAGCAGCTGCAGCATGGCAAATTTACAGGCTTGGAATTCCGCGTATCGAAAGAAACAAATGATAGAAATCCTCGCATTGGCTGTGGATGAACGTGGATGATGTACTTTGATGAAGTCTTGAATGACGAAACTTGGGTGAAGCGCGTTCCATGATCTGCCTTGGATGAGATGATCCGCCGCGATGAGTTTCCTTAGATGATCTGCCGCGAAGAGACCTGAAGAGACTGGAGCCAGTCGGCAACAGGTCCTTAATATAAATTCCCTAAAGTTCGGGAAAGTTCCATTCTAGAATTTTCTAAATCACCTGACCCGTCACAGGGTGCATGCGTAACTAGGTCCATCTCGAAGGTTCCCTAATAGAAAATTCCAGACCCAAAACAGCTGAGCCTACCATGTGTCACTTTTTACAGCACACTAACTGAATATAATTATCTACAACATTTATCCAGTCACATTTATATTTACATTTACACATTTATTTACATGCCCATAACAATGAGTGTATATGGTTTCCTACCAGTGCTCGAGAGTAACTTCATAGCGCAATGTTTTGAGGTTATAGGTGCTCAAAATCATTTGACCTTGATTTTTTGACCTTTCAAGGTCAGTCAAGATCAGAGGTAGCCAAAATTCACTTTGATCTCATTTGAGAGTTCATATATAGTTTCGTGTTGGTGTTCCATAGTAACATCATTTATATTTTGAAGTTACAAGCGCTCACCAAAATTTTGTGACTAAAAAAACTCCAAAACTATTTGACCTGACTCCAACCATGAGTTTTGACAGAATCATTTAAAGATCAAGTCATCCCGATCATTCTGTCTAACCAAGTTTGGAAAAAAAAATCCTTGCACAAAAAACTTCACAAAATGTCTAACAAGCACCAATGATTACAATACCAGAACTTAATTTTGGGCGGAGGTAATGATCTCAAAATGCAAAACATAAGATTTTATTCATTCATTAATTTGCTGAACTGTTTAATCCTGCCCTTGCCCAGAGTTGGTGAGATGGGCACCAGTAGTCCCACTCCTCTCCTTAATCAGGATTAAGCATTTCAGGAAATGAATGATGAATGAATCCTATTAGCATCATAGGTAGGCTGGAACTCATCTCATTTGACTCTGAGTGAAAGCAGGGTACACCCTGAACAGCTCACCAGTCATTTGCAGGGCCAACACACACATAACCAATCACAATCACACACCAGTTTCGAACAGCCAGTTAGTCCAGTGTTCATTTTTTTGGACTGTGGAAAGGAACCAGAGTACCCAGAGTAAACCCATGCATGGAGCTAACATCATATGTCCATATAAAACCGTGCTGAAAGAGCCTGGGACTCGAACCCAGGACCTTCTTGCTGCAAATCAGACTTGCTAACCATGACACCACTGTGCTGCCCTTATAAATATTTTTTTTATTTTTAGTTAAAATGAGCTTCTCTGTTGCAGAACATTTAATTTTTACAGATTACATTTATTCATAGGAAATCAACAGGTTTCATGTGGAACATTAACTTAGTCACATAATAATGCTGAACAGTTATTCTACACTTCCGTAAATGCAGACCAGCTTGAACCCTCTACTCGACTGAAAAGAACTCTGTGTTCATGAAAGAGCGCCACATCTCGCTGTGTGTGTGTGCAGCTGGCGTGAGACGTGTATTTTGGCATGTGTAAGTACAAAGGAACCTCTGGGTCTGAACCACTATTCATACCATTTTACCATTTGGCCTTCAAGATTCTGTTTGAAAACACACACACACACACACACACACACACACACACACACACACACACACACACACACACACACACATCTATTTGTACACTTTGACCCCATAATAAGGCTTTAAATAACTGGTCATAAACCGCACTTAGCAACTCTCCCTCCCATTAAAACACAACGTCCTACCTTCTACGTAACAACAACAGATGCTTTGTTTCCAGGTTACAATAAGTTATACTCATGTAGAAGAAGCAGAAGTGGCACCGCACACAGCGAGAACATATGGAAAAGTTTGCGTAGAAGTCTGTTAGCTCTGGGTATGGAACTCTGCTTTCCTAATATAGAATTTATTTTTACTTCACTCACTGAACAGAAGGTAACACCAAGAACAGAAGTGATTTCCATTAAACAAACATTTAACTTTTTAGGGATCAGAGTTCCCAGACAATTAAAGTTAGGTTTGCGTTAGTGTTTGATAAGTGCAGTTCAGTTCATTTTCTGTAACCGCTTAATCCCAATTAGGGTCGCGGCGAGGCTGGCGCTCATCCCAGCATACTCCAGGCGAGGGCAGAGTACACCCTAGACAACTCGCCAGGCCATCGCAGGGCAGAAACACACCGACGGCTTTGCAGCTCTTGTCGAAAGTCAGCAGACGGGACATGGCCGGCCTTTGACAACCCAGTTAGTTGCACCGGGGGGTTGACAACCTTGTTGGAAGTGGGACTCGAACTTTCAACCTTTGGATCAGCGATCCAGCGCCCTATACCACGGCCGGCCTTTGACAACCCAGTTAGTTGCACCGGGGAGGAGTGACAACCTTGTTGGAAGTGGGACTCAAACTTTCAACCTTTGGATCAGCAATCCAGCGCCCTATACCACGGCCGGCCTTTGACAACCCAGTTAGTTGCACCGGGGGGGGGAGTGACAACCTTGTTGGAAGTGGGACTCTAACTTTCAACCTTTGGATCAGCGATCCAGCGCCCTATACCACTAGACCAGTGGACTATACCACTAGACTAGGTGCCAGCCTCCCCGCAACCCTAATTAAGACTAAGCGGATACATAAAATGAATTAATGAATTTGGGTTTGATGGAGTTAGATGTGTTAGTGTTTGATAGGGTTGGGTTTGTGTGAATGCCCCCCAAATGCCCCCTGCTGTGGTGTTTGTAATTCTAACTAATCTTTCTTGATCATGTTTATTTCTTCTCTCAAACATTCAAATTATTCGTCCATTTCTTTCCAGTAAGGCCACTCAGATACTTGTTCAATCCCTTGTTATCTCAAGCCTAGATTACTGCAACTCACTCCTGCCAGGTCAATCTTTGAGTGTTATTTGATTTCTGTAAATAATCCAGAATGCAGCTACACAGCTTGTTTTCAGCCTTCCCATATTTTTCCACGCCACACTACTGCTACGATCTCTCCACAGGCTTCCTGTAGCTGCTCACATTACATTTAAAACACTAACACTTGCCTACAAAGCCTCCCACAAGAGCACTTATCAGCCCTCACACTGCGCCATGTTCTCTCAAATCCTCTAGTACTGCTAGACTGGTCCCTCCTTCTACCAAGGGAAAAGGGGAAAATGCATGTAACCACTACTCCACAGGTGCCAAACTCATGCCACAAAGGGCCATTTGACTGCAGGGTTTGTATCAACCAAGCAGCAGCACACCTGACTTTGCTCATTTAAACAACTGATCTGAGTCTTCAGGCAGTTAATTGGTCAGTATCTGTAAAGAGCACACAGATTGACCAATCAACTGCCTGAAGACTCAAATGACTTGATTAAATGAGCAAAGTCAGGTGAGCAGCTGCTTGCTTGAAACAAAAACCTGCAGCCACATGGCCCTTTGTAGCATGTGTTTGAGACCCCTGTTCTTCTTTGTTCTGGCTTCAAGGTGGTGTAATTAACTTCCTCTGGACATTTGGACAGCTGAGTCACTTGGTATTTTCAAACGATAGCTGAAAACTTACCTTTTATTAAAGATTAGATTAAGCACTATGCTGTAGACAAACACACACATGCCCCCATCCCACACACACACGGAAAACCCACACAACACCTACCACCTGAGTTTGACTGATGGTATACTCAGTCATGTTCCAACAAATCAGTACAAGAATACAGGTCCTTCTAAAAAAATTAGCATAGTGTGATAAAGTTCATTATTTTCTGTAATGTACTGATAAACATTAGACGTTCATATATTTTAGATTCATTACACACAACCGAAGTAGTTCAAGCCTTTTATTGTTTTAATATTGATCATTTTGGCAAAAAAGTAAAGAAAACCCAAAAATCCCTATCTCAAAAAATTAGCATATTTCATCCGACTAATAAAAAAAGTGTTTTTAAATGAAAAAAAAAAAAGTCAACCTTCAAATAATTATGTTCAGTTATGCACTCAATACTTGGTTGGGAATCCTTTTGCAGAAATGACTGCTTCAGTGCGGCGTGGCATGGAGGCAATCAGCCTGTGGCACTGCTGAGGTGTTACGGAGGCCCAGGATGCTTCGATAGCGGCCTTAAGCTCATCCACAGTGTTGGGTCTGGTGTCTCTCAACTTTCTCTTCACAATATCCCACAGATTCTCTATGGGCTTCAGGTCAGGAGAGTTGGCAGGCCAATTGAGCCCAGTAATACCATGGTCAGTAAACCATTTAGCAGTGGTTTTGGCACTGTGAGCAGGTGCCAGGTCGTGCTGAAAAATGAAATCTTCATCTCCATAAAGCTTTTCAGCAGATGGAAGCATGAAGTGCTCCAAAATCTCCTGATAGCGAGCTGCATTGACCCTGCCCTTGATAAAACACAGTGGACCAACACCAGCAGCTGATATTGCACCCCAGACCATCACTGACTGTGGGGACTTGACACTGGACTTCAGGCATTTTGGAATTTCCTTGTCCCCAGTCTTCCTCCAGACTCTGGCTCCTTGATTTCCGAATGACATGCGAAATTTGCTTTCATCTGAAAAAAGTACTTTGGACCGCTGAGCAACAGTCCAATGCTGCTTCTCTGTAGCCCAGGTCAGCCGCTTCTGCCACTGTTTCTGCTTCAAAAGTGGCTTGACCTGGGGAATGCGGCACCTGTAGCCCAGTCCACTGCTTCCACAGGTCCCCCGAGGTCTGGAATCGGCCCTTCTCCACAATCTTCCTCAGGGTCCGGTCACCTCTTCTGGTTGTGCAGCGTTTTCTGCCACACTTTTTCCTTCCCACAGACGTCCCACTGAGGTGCCTTGATACAGCACTCTGGGAACAGCCTATTCGCTCAGAGATTTCTTTCTGTGTCTTACCCTCTTGCTTGAGGGTGTCAATGATGTCCTTCTGGACAGCAGTCAGGTCGGCAGTCTTACCCATGATTGCGGTTTTGAGTAATGAACCAGGCTGGGAGTTTTTAAAAGCCTCAGGAATCTTTTGCAGGTGTTTAGAGTTAATTGGTTGATTCAGATGATTAGGTTAATAGCTCGTTTAGACTACCTGAACATGATATGCTAATTTTTTGAGATAGGAATTTTGGGTTTTCATGAGCTGTATGCCAAAATCATCAGAATTAAAACAATAAAAGACCTGAAATATTTCAGTTGGTGTGCAATGAATCTGAAATATATGAAAGTTTAATTTTTATCAGTGCATTACAGAAAATAATGAACTTTATCACAATATGCGTATTTTTTGAGAAGGAATAGTATATTCAGTGATACAGACTTTAAAGTTCTGGAAAAGAGCGTTAGCTAAATGTGTCAAACTAGGAAGATTTTTTCGCGCTTAAGAGCAGAAGGAAGTGGCTGGGAACAGGGGGCATCTTGTCCTCACTGCTTAGGCTGTTGCCCCGCCACCTGACCCCGGATTAAGCGGGACAAGAAGATGATGATGATGATAATAATAATGTTTGTGTATTAGTGTTTGGGTTTGTGATAGACTGGGCTTATGTTAGTGTTGGAGTGTGATATGGTTAACTTTGTGTAAGTGTTGGAATTTGGTAGCGTTAAGCTTGTGTTTGGTAGGGATAGGTTTATGTCAATGTTTTGTGTTTGGTAGGCTTAGATTTGTCTTGGTGTTAGGGTTTGATAGGTTTGTATTAGACACGCCCCCTTCACCCTGCACAAACAAAGGAAGGGTTTGCCATGTCACAGAGGTTCCCTGTTTCTACTTTCAGTGTTGAATGATACACGCACATAAGGAATCTATTAAAAGAACGTTTTCCAGTCTTCAAACTAAACACAGAGAGACAGGCGTACCTGAAGGTAAATGCAGCTGTGTGATCAGAGGGCATGATTTGATCAGTTGTAGTCTGGTGGCTGCGTCTGCATCTTTCCATCATCAACTGCTGGTTTTTGGGTGCTGCTGATGCTTAGTCACGCTGGCTGTACTGGGGTTTCCATGGAGACTGACCAAAAACCAAACGAATTCCGGTAAAATAGCAAAATACCAGGAGCACGCTTCAGGCAGATGCTCACATTTTTCAGGAAAGAATCTTCTCTTTTCCATTACAGGAATATTCCAGTGTCCTTTAGAGTGGATTTCTCTCCCACATCTGTAGTGTGTTTATGAATACAAAACAGGAATTGATGCATTATACCTAACCAGCTGCTGGGAATCTCTAGAAACTCAAATCATGTTCATAATGGAAGTCTAAGGGCAGAAGTGGGACTTTAATAAAAGTTCATATGAAACTGTTCAAGATAAAACATATCTGGGGTGGGCAGTGGTGGCCTGGTGGTAAAGGTGCTGGATCACTGATCCCAAGGTTGTGGGTTCAAGCCTCACCCTCAGCAGGTTGTCACTACCCCCCTCCCCTCCCCCAGTGCAGCTAACTGGGTTATTAAAGGCCGGCCATGTCTCTCACTGTCTATGGTGGGAGGTTCATGTAAAAGAACCATTACTGACCTTTGTCAAGAGTAGCTGCAAAGCCATCAGCATACTTATGCCCAGCAATGGCCTGGCAAGCCGTGTACTCTGCCCTCACCCAGAGTTGGCTGAGATGTGCACCAGCCTCCTTGCAACCCCAATTAGAATGAATCGGCTCAGAAAATGAATGAATGAACATCAGGTTTTTTGTTCTTTTCTCCCAAAATTTAGTCATATCCACTTTCCACCCATCGGGTGTTGCTTTCCCCATCACAGAACCACCACCAACCAGGGAGGGGTGTAAGCATGCACATACCCCCTCTGTGACATAATGCCACCTGCTTCTTGTCAAACTGTGGCACCAAGCGTATTTTTGGGATGGTCTAACACACTCGGAGGAAAAGTGCTATCCGCCCCCTTGCATGAATGAGCTCACAGACTTTGATATCAACCCAGATTTGGGTTACCTGTGATCTCAAACCCGATCGTTTTTAAAAATTATCCAAATACTGCCACTCTTCTTTTTCAAAAAAAAAAATGTCTCAGGGCAGCGGTGGCCTGGTGGTAAGGTGCTGGATCACTGATCCAAAAGTTATGGGTTCAAGCCCCACTCTCAACAAGTTGTGACTGCTGTCCCCCCAAGTGCAGCTAACTGGATTATCAAAGGCTCTCTCTGTCTATGGTGGGACGTTCATGTAAAAGAACCATTGTTGACTTTCATCAAGAGTAGCTGCATAGCAGTCAGTGTGTTTCTGGCCTGCGATGGCCTGGTGAGCCATCCAGGGTGTACTCTGCCCTTGCCCAGAGTCGGCTGAGATGGGCACCAGCCTCCCTGTAACCCTAATTAGGATTAATTGCTTCAGAAAGTTAATGAAAAATGTCTCAAAAAAATCTGTGACCTTGCTCTGATCTTCACCTCTGACATTCCGAAATCAAATCATCTCTGGGACTTCGGTAGGGAAGTGTCCCTGAGAAGGTTGGTGAAAATCAAAAGTGTATATTTATGGCCAGGATTCTGTTCACAAACAAACTGACCAACTGACTCACAAGCACCAGTGATTACAATACCTTCACTAGAACTCAAATCTGTGTGAAGGTAAATCTTTTCCTTTTGGCTTTTTCCCTTTATCAGGGGTCGCCACAGCGAATCATCGCATGTTTGATTTGGCAGAGGTTTTTACGTCGGATGCCCTTCCTGTCACAACCCTTTTTTAGCGAGGGACAGAAACACGCTGACGACTTTGCAGCTCCTCTTTACGAAAGTCAGCAACGGTTCTATTACATGAACCTCTCACCATAGACAGTGAGAGACATGGCCCGCCTTTGATAACCCAGTTAGCTGCACTGACGGGGGACGGGGGGATGGACCAGTGACAACCTTGTGGAGAGTGGGACTCGAACCCCCAACCTTAGGATCAGCAATCCAGTGCTCTTTACCACCAGGCGTAAATAAACCACCATTGTATTTACCATTTGCTGGGCAAAAAATCCTACCCTGTGGACTCAAATGCATTAATAAGAGATAAAATACATTTTAAAAGTTACACAAAACTGTCAGCAACTGTGCAAGAAGAAAATGAAATAAAATCTGAAGTGGGTTTGTGGGATCATGCATGAATGAAGACATTGTTTAAGCCGTGTGCGTGCGTGTGCGCTTGCGCGCTTGCTGTGTATTGAGGGCAATAAAAACACTTAAATATATACTACATACACACAAAAAGAAAAACAAAAACAAACTATTTTTTTGTCTTTGCTGAGATATTTTAACCATCAGGTGAGATGAGCTCTACGCTTTGAGCCGAGCTAAGCGCTATGTCGCTAATACTGTCTGTTTCACCTTCAGAGTTACTACAAAGAGGGCAGTGGTGGCCTGGTGGTAAGGTACCGGATCACTGATCCCAAGGGGTTCAAGTCCCACTCTCAGCAGGTTGTCACTGTTCCCCGAGTGCACTAACTGGGTTATCAAAGGCCGGCCATGTCCCTCACTGTCTACGGTGGAGGTTCATGTAAAGGAACCATTGCTGACTATTTTGAAGAGTAGCTGCATAGCCATCAGTGTATTTCTAGCTTGCGATGGCCTGGTGAGCTATCCAGGGTGTGCTCTGGCTCTCCTCGAGTCTGCTGAGATGGACACCAGCCTCCCATGTGAAAGAGTTAATACACAGTACGTAGACGAATGAGATGAGAGTAAACCATACTCTGTAGAGGTGGTTTTGTATACACTACCCAGAAACCCAAGAAAAACAAGCAACATTTGTATAGTTTCTTTTTCCATTTTAAACTAATTCTTTATTGTCAAAGTACTTTTACATACATTGAAATTTGGTTTGTGCTCTGGGCATCTGTCGCCACTGTGCAGCACCAGTTATTGTGTTGTTCTATCCTTTGATGCTGAGCGCCAAGCAGGAAGCAACAACTGCCAAATTTTAACGTCTTATGGTATGACGCGGCCAGATTCGAACTCCGACCTTCCGGAGGATAAAGTGGATGCTCTACCAACTGAGCTAAATCCCCGGTCTGATGATCACTTTATTTGTTCCAAGTAGCCATGACAAACTCTGACTGTGTCTGGATTCAAGCACCTGCTGAAAATAATATTTTTAATCACGAGTTAACAGGACAATCACATCACACTGTTTTCATATAGAAAATGAAGAAATGAATAATACATGAAAACAGTGTGATATTATGTGGTCTGTGGTCAAGGGCAGGGTACACCCTGAACAATAATATTCAGACTTCAATCCATTGTCGAGCCAACACACAAACAGCCATTCACACTCACACCTAAGAGTCACTTGGAACAGCCTACTCTGCATGGTTTTGGATCGTGGGAAGAAACCAGACGACCCGGAGAAAACCCACGCAAGCATGCACACTCCACACAGAAAGGCCTGAGCCGGGAATCAAACTCAGACCTTGCTGTGAGGCAGACGTACTAACCACTACACCACCATGCCTGCCTATTCAGATAATACAGTAATATTCCGCCCAACGTATGATATATACGAATCCATTTTATTCGATTCCCCTGTCAGTGTTTTTAATGTTATGGCTGCTCGGTGTATATAAGCATGGCTGGTTCCGAATAGAATGCAGTGTTTGCGCCCTCATACAAAAATTGCCTTTACCTCATTTCCTTCCAGAATCCTTAATGTCAAACAGCCTCCTATACACAGATGTTAGATTTTCAGTACAACGTTTGTGCGGGACTGACTTGAGTCATCAACGGCGATGCTCAGTGACGCAGGCTGGGCTTGTTAAAAACCGCCGTTCAAAGAGTTCGAATTACACCAGAAGCTTTTCCTGAGAAGTCCTGATAAACACGGACTCGGAGCTGGACAGAGGCTGGTTTGTTCTCTCAAACCTGTAAACATGGTTTTAATTCTTGCTTCCTAAAAATAACTACACAGATTACCAGGAATCAATGCTCCATTATTCACCAATGTGTGCATTAGAAAAGATATGAGCTGAGGCGTGTGTGTGTTCAGTGTGTTTCTGTGTGTAGTGTTGATTGCTTTGCAAATTTTTCTGTGACTTTCAGTGGTTTAAGTTGGGGGGGGTGGTATGTCGCATACATGCCTTTGTTTTACTAACCTCGTGAGGACCTTTTATTGATACAATTATTAAGGTGGTGAATTAACATAATGAATCGACCAAAATGTGACCCTCAATTTAATGTTGGGAACCAAAAGGTTTGGTGATTTGAGTTTAGTTATGGACAAAGTTTTCCTTATAGGGATTATCGATTTATCTTATTCAAAGTCTGAGCGTTTTGGCATTTTTTTTTTTTTTTTTGGTCCCCATGAAGCTATAAATACATGCCCACATACAGAGATCTTGCTTCTGGTACTTGGTGTCCTCTTTAACTTTGTGTTACTTGGCTCTGTATCTGAGTAACAGTGCAGATGTTATTGTGTTATTTATTGTGTTATACAAAGCCACCATGGTGTGTGAGGGAAATTCTGCTTCAATCTCAGTCCCAATCCGTCCCTCGAACTTTATCCTAACGTTTTATTTTTTGAAGTCAATAACCTCAGAAAAGGGCGACACGTTGGCATAGTACAGGGCACGTCCGCCTCACAGCAGGAAGGTTTGATTCTTGGGCTCTGTTGTTTCTGTGTGGAATTTGTATGTTGTATGTCTGTCTTCCTTTCTGCTTTTTCCCTTTTACTCGGGAGTCGCCACAGCGAATCATCTGATTCGCACGTTTGATTTGGCAGAGGTTTTTACGTCGGATGCCCTTCCTGTCACAACCCTTTTTTAGCAAGGGACAGAAACATGCTGACGACTTTGCAGCTACTCTTTACGAAAGTCAGCAATGGTTCTTTTACATGCCTCTCACCATAGACAGTGAGAGACATGGCCCGCCTTTGATAACCCAGTTAGCTGCACTGGGGAGGACAGTGACAACCTTGTGGAGAGTGGGACTCGAACCCCCAACCTTTGGAACCGATCCAGCGCCCTATACCACTTCTCTTATCATCTCAGCCTGGAATACCGTCCCTCCCTCCAGTGAGAGCTCGACCAATTAGTTCCCATGGACTCCCGGATACGGATGACTGTGGCGTTAACCTGGATTGATTCATACTTCTGATCTCTGGGTTAATAGTCGGGCTTGTGCCACTCGGGAGCCCACATTTATTTTGGTAAAGAAGTTGAATCCGTATTTCTACATCGACTCGAGTCATTCTATTACAACCGCTGCCTTTTTTGAATTATTTCTTTTACTTGTCATATACCAGATAAATGATCCCTTGTGTATGTGCCGGATTTGAAGTTGGTTCCATCAGCCAGATTTCCAACTTTCACTCATGATTCTGTTCCTTCTCATCACTAAATATGACCAGGAACCACCGCCGTTCACTGGAACACACCAATTGACTTGCACCCAACCTCCAGTCTTTTCCTGTAGCTTGTTTACATACTCACCATGGAATGTCTTTCCTCACCGTGAATTTATTTCGACTAACTTTAAAGATGGGATGTTTTGAGCTTTTTCCGTTTGTCAGTCTGCTCCAAAATAGAAAGTTTTATACGTTTAAAATATACATATACACAAAAATACTGTAGCAGTAACCACCAATCAACATGCACATTCGGCTAATTAGCTTTCCCACGCTAAGTGTGCTAGCTGTGAGTGTCAGTGTGAATAGTTATGCGTGTATTGATCCTGTGAAGATCGGGTGAGCTGTTCAGGGTGTACCCCACTCTCACCCAGTGCTGTGTGAGATGGGCTCCAGCCTCCCCATGACCCTGATAGGATTAAACAGTTGGGCGAATGAGTAATGATAAGTGAATGATAATACAGTATTACGCTATTTTCTTTAAACAGCCATCAAACACTGCTTCTGTCTTCTGTACATGATGAAAATAATCAAGTAGAGGAAAATATACTCAAGGATTTAAAAAAAAAGAGAAATTAAAGGCCTAGTTTCACCTTCAGATGCTCGCAGAATCAGACACGACCAAAGTAAACAAAGCTAGTTACAAGTTTAAGCGCAGGTTTAAATATCGGTAGCATACTGTAGTTGCTGCTTGTGAAAGTCTGAGCCACTGTGGGTGATGAAATCTAAAGCCATGAGCTAAATAAACAGTTATATCCGAACAATATTACAGCTGTAGCACAAAGTATACACTAAAAATAACTTTAAAGAATCAAATACATGGCGGGTTTGTGTGCAAAGTTGTGGTGGGGTTTTTTTTTCGCTTCTTCACCCAACTGGAAGACATGAAGGCCTACAGATGTGTATTAGTACAGAACGAGAGAAGCAAACATGTAGGAAAGAAATTCTGAGTCTATATTTAAAGGGCATGCTTACAAATTATAGGCCAGGAGACATTTCGGAGCGAGGGAGAGGGGGAACAGTGCTGTGCGTCAAGACAATAAATGCTGTGATGCAGGTGAGTAATTGCAGGAAGTCTGACAGACTCGGTGTTATTAGAACACACATACACAATCTTGTACTTTTATCTTTGTGGGGACATTCACTGAAATACTACAGGGATCCCTCACTTTCCGCGGTTAATTGGGACCGAGATCCCCCCACCACCACGACGGATCAACCCCCCGACTGACGTATACGTACATGTATATGTGTATATAATATCAATAAATACATATTCAACGCTATAAATGCTTATAATAACAATTAAACTTTAAAAAATAAGGCATAAGATGTAAATAAAATATAAATACACACACATACGGGCGCGCGCGCACACACAGATGCGCACCTTACAAAAATGAAAGTAGTTTTGATGGGAGGTTTTGGGTTGTTTTTTGTTTTGTGTTTGTTTAGGTTTTTTTTTTTTTGCATAATTGGCTTTGCTTTGGCGGAATTTTCCATAAAATTTCTTTAATTTCCTTATTTTTTAATTCGATGAATATTTAAAAAAAAAAAAAAAAAAACGCGATGCATTGAAGCCACATGAATTGAAGTGCGACGTAGCCAGGGATCTCTGTACCTCATTTCCGAGCCCAGGCTTCAAATACTGATGGATTCATTCATTTTGTGAACTCCTTGATCCTAATTAAGGTCGCCCCATCTCAGCAGACTCTGGGGCAGAGGGCAGAGTACACCCTGGACGGCTCACCCGGCCATTTCAAGGCAGAAACACACTGAGGAGTATGCAGCTCCACTTGTCAAAAGTCAGTAATGGTTCTTTTACATGTAATTCTCAACATAGACAGTGAGAGACATGGCCGGCTTTTGATAACCCAGTTAGTGCACTTGGAGGACAGCAGTGACCACCATTGGTAGTGGAGCTTGAAGCCCCAACCTTGGGATCAGTGATCCAGCACCTGTACCACCAGGCCACCACTGCCTGTGTTTATTCATTTCTGAACTGCTTAATCATAATTAGGGTCAAGGGGAGGACCCATCTTAGCCGACTCTGGGTGAGGACAGCTCGCCAGCCCATCGCGGGGCAGAAACCCGCTAACGGTTATGCAGCTACTCTTGTTGAAAGTCAGCGATGGTTCTTTTCCAGTCTCTCACCACAGACAGTGAGAGACATGGCCAGCCTTTGGCCACTTAGCTATACTGGAGGGACAGCAGTGACCACCATTGGTAGTGGAGCTTGAAACCCCAACCTGGATCAGTAATCCAGCACCTTACCACTGGGCCACCACGACCCATGCTTCAAACATCACACCTAAATACCTCACCTCAATCTTTATTTAACCCTGATCTGAGCCTTATTCTAACCTTCGCTTTAAACCAAGCATGTCTCATCTCTCAAACAGCCAACTGGTGATGTGAGGACAAGCCAAGGTGTCCTTACATCCCAAAAATGCACCTACACTAATAGTTAAACAAAATAAATAAAAATAATAAGCAGACAGTGTTATACAGCTCTGCACATGCTGATGCAGTAGGCCCCCGTTTTTCATGGAGGTTTTGGTTCCTGCAGATCAAGAAATTCTGCGAGTTATTTACCCGGAAGTAAAACCCTATGTATGATATCACATGCGCTAAAATACAGTCTTACTCATCAATACAGTAATAATGCAGTAAAATGTAATAATAAGTAAGAAAAAACTTTTTAATTTTGGACTGTGATAATATTTATTGATAATAAAATATATAAACAATATACAGTGTGTATGTGTGTGTGTGTGTGTGTGTGTGTGTGTGTGTATATATATATATATATATATATATATATATATATATATATATATATATATATATATGTATATAGACACGACGCTCCCCGACTTATGTTTTTAATTGGTTCCGGATGGCCGATCGTAAGTTGAAAGTGAACGTAAGTTGTTACAGTGACGTATGACGTGTGACGTATGACGCTCATACTGTATTATACATCCATAAATACCATTACATATCTCATAAAACACCCCTAAATCAATTATTATAAACATAACATTGTAAAATAATATCAAATATATCAAATAATATCAACATCTTGAAGGAAGAGTTTGTCAGGAATGTTCTAAAAGTGAAAAGAGTGTCAGACAGAGTGATGATTCTCAAGTTAGAAATTGAAGGTGTAATGCTCAATGTTGTTAGTGCTTATGCCCCACAGGCAGGATGTGAGCGAGAAGAGAAGGAGAGATTCTGGAGTGACTTAGATGAAGTGATGCAGAGTACCACCAGAGGTGAAAGAGTGGTCATTGGTGCAGACTTCAATGGACATGTTGGTGCAGGCAACAGAGGGACGAGGAAGTGATGGGCAGGTTTGGTATCCAGGACAGGAGCAGAAGGACAGATGTTGATAGATTTTGCAAAAAGATGGAAATGGCTGTGGTGAATACTTTCTTTGAGAAGAAACAGGAGCATAGGGTGACTTATAAAAGCGGAGGTAGGAGCACACAGGTAGACTACATCTTGTGTAGGCGATGTAATTTGAAGGAAGTCAGTGACTGCAAAGTCATCGTGGGTGAGAGTGTTGCCAAACAGCATAGGATGGTGGTGTGCAGGATGACTCTGATGGTGAGAAAGGTGAAAAAGGCAAAGGCAGAGCAGAAGACAAAGTGGTGGAAGCTGAAAAAGGAAGAGTGTCGTGTTGTCTTCAAGGAGGAGTTGAAACAGGCTTTGGGTGGCCAGGAAGTGCTTCCAAATGACTGGACAACCACAGCAAATGTGATCAGGGACACAGGTAGGAGAGTACTTGGTGTGTCCTCTGGAAGGAAAGTAGATAAGGAGACTTGGTGGTGGAATGAGGAAGTGCAGGAGTGTGTACAAAGGAAGAGGTTAGCCAAGAAGAAGTGGGACATTGAGAGGACCGAAGAGAGTAAACAGGAGTACAGGGAGACACAGCGTAAGGCGAAAGTAGCAGTGGCTAAGGCCAAACAGAGTGCGTATGATGACTTGTATGATAGGTTGGACAGTAAAGAGGGAGAAAATGATCTATACAGGTTGGCACAGCAGAGAAATAGAGATGGGAAGGACGTGCAGCAAGTTAGATTGATAAAGGACAGATAGGGAACTGTATTGACTGATGACAGAAGTGTGCTGGGAAGATGGAAAGAGTACTTTGAAGCTGATGAATGAGGAAAATGAGAGAGAAAAAAGAGTAGAAGAGGTAACCATTGAGGAGCAGGATGTAGCAAAGATCAGTAAGGGTGAAGTGAGAAGGGCATTGAAGAGGATGACGAATGGAAAGGCAGTTGGTCCTGATGATATACCTGTGGAGGTATGGAAGTGTCTAGGAAAGGTAGCAGTAGCTTTTCTGTCAAGAACATTCAACAAGGTACTAGAGAGTGAGCAGATGCCGGAGGAGTGGAGGAGAAGTGTGCTGGTGCCCATTTTTAAGAACAAGGGAGACGTGCAGAGTTACAGCAACTACAGAGGGATAAAGTTGATGAGCCATACGATGAAGTTATGGGAAAGAATGGTGGAAGCTAGACTAAGGGCAGAGGTCAGCATTTGTGAACAACAGTTTGGTTTCATGCCAAGAAAGAACACCACAGATGCAATGTTTGCCTTGAGGATGTTAATAGAGAAGTACAGAGAAGGTCAGAGGGAGCTACATTGTGCCTTTGTGGATCTGGAAAAAGCATATGACAGGGTGCCAAGAGAAGAACTGTGGTATTGCATGAGGAAGTCTGGAGTGGCAGAGAAGTATGTTAGAGTGGTGCAGGACATGTATGAGAGATGTAAGACAGTGGTGAGGTGTACTGTCGGTGTGACTGACGAATTCAAGGTGGAGGTGGGACTGCATCAAGGGTCAGCTCTGAGCCCCTTCTTGTTTGCTATGGTTAATGGACAGGCTGACAGACGAGGTGAGACAAGAATCTCCATGGACTATGATGTTTGCAGATGACATCGTGATCTGTAGTGAGAGCAGAGAACAAGTGCAGGAAAATCTAGAGAGGTGGAGGTATGCCCTGGAAAGGAGAGGAATGAAGGTTAGCCTCAGAAAATCAGAATACATGTGTGTGAATGAGAAGGACCCAGGAGGAACGGTGATGTTACAGGGAGCAGAGATAACGAAGGTGGAGGATTTTAAGTACTTAGGCTCAACAATCCAGAGCAATGGAGAGTGTGGAAAAGAGGTGAAGAAGCGTGTGCAGGCAGGCTGGAATGGTTGGAGAAAAGTATCCGGTGTGATGTGCGATAGGAGAGTGTCAGCAAGAATGAAGGGAAAAGTGTACAAGATGGTGGTGAGGCCAGCGATGTTGTATGGCTTAGAAACAATGGCGCTGAGGAAAAGGCAGGAGGCAGAGCTGGAGGTAGCGGAGATGAAAATGTTGAGGTTCTCCCTGGGAGTAACGAGGATGGATAGGATCAGAAATGAGTATATCAGTGGGACAGCCCACGTAAGATGATTTGGAGACAAAGTCAGAGAGGCTAGATTGAGATGGTTTGGACATGTACAGAGGAGGGATAGTGAGTATATTGGCAGTAGGATGCTGAGGTTGGAACTACCAGGCAGAAGGCCTCGAGGAAGACCGAAGAAGAGATTTATGGATGTGGTGAAGGAAGACATGAAGGTCGTTGGAGTCAGAAAAGAAGATGCGGAGGACATGGTGAGGTGGAGGCGGATGATTTGCTGTGGCGACCCCTGAAGGGAGCAGCCGAAAGTAAAAGAAGAAGAAGAAGAAGAAGAAGAAGAAGAAGTCTGTAGTTTGTAAACAATGAATGCAGCGTCATTGCGTCATTATGCCAGCGTACTATGTAGGTACGTCTAAACTCAAAATTTGACTTCAAAAAACAAAAAATGTAAAATCGAAAAAACGTAAATCGTATGAAGGTAAGTCGGGGAGCGTCTGTATATACACAGTGATCCCTCGCTACTTTGTGCTTTAGTTTTTGCAGCTTCAGT
This sequence comes from Plotosus lineatus, assembly GCA_024760905.1. Classification (NCBI taxonomy): domain Eukaryota; kingdom Metazoa; phylum Chordata; class Actinopteri; order Siluriformes; family Plotosidae; genus Plotosus; species Plotosus lineatus. Next base: position 53,783,243 of record CM045734.1, read on the forward strand.
GCATTGTGGGTTTTTCAAAAAAATTCATTGAAAAATTAAAAAAATAAAGAAATTAAGGAAAAATAGGGGAAAAGTTTAGGTAAATGCAGCAAAACAATGGCAGTTATGCAAAAAAAAAAAAAAAAAAAAAACCCAAACAAACAAGCAAAAAAAAAAAACAACCCAACTAAACAACTTACATTTTTATGTGAGGTGTGCATCTGAGTGTGCACATGTGTCTGTATGTGTGTATTTATATTTTATTTACATCTTATGCATTATTTTTGAATGTTTATTTGTTATTATAAGCATATATGTCATTGAATATGTATTGATTGATATTATATACATGTACATATACGTTAGTCGGAGGGGTCCATTCTACTTCGTGGAGTTCAGCGGTCGCTGGGGGATCTCGGTCCCAATTAACCGTGGACAGTGAAGGATCCCTGTGTATATATGGCCCTGCATTGTGTGGCAGCCCAGAATCACAGGATTCAGTGAGCAGAAGGATCAGGATCTCTGAAGTAGCATATGTATCTCAGCAGAAACACAAAAAGAAGGGGGAAGAGAGTGTGTGGGGGGTATTTTTTAGGTTTAGAGTTTGTCAGTGCTCGCAGGGACTCTAGCATGGCTGACTATGGCAGCAAAACTAAAAAGCGAGAACCAGAAGGAAGACAGACATGAGTTCACTCTGATGCAATCAGTCACTCCATTATCAACAGGTCCTCCTATTAGTCTTTCCTGAAATTAAATCCCATCAGCTTGCAATGCTACTGTAAAGTTTCTTGTGCTAAACAGTGTTGAACAGCAGCCGCCCTCAGGCACTCGCCTGTCCAACATCTCTACAACAAAGCCATCATCATTACTATGAGAAATTATGTTTATTTCCTCTGTTTAAAAACCTATTTTCTCTCTCCACTTATCTCTGACTCTCCAGAGCCCTCATCAGTCAACGTTATATAACTCTGTGTGTCTGTTTCTGTGTGTGTGTGTGTGTGTGTGTGTGTGTGGGGTGTCTTCAGAGACCCAGGAGTCACGTCTCCACGATTAAGATCTTAATTAATACACTGTATGCACGAATGAGTGTGTGTATGTGTGTGTGCGAAATTGAACAGAACACAGATGCAAAATCAGAGGTAATTACACCTCTGTTACAGATTTTTTTTCAAAAAAACAAATGTTGCAATGTGTCTTTCAGACTTTGCGCAAAGGGTCAGATATTTGGTTTTATTATTATCCATTATTGCATGGCTCATTTGGATATTTGATTCTGATTGGTTGATCATGGCTATTTCTTTATAACACATATAACATGTTAATTCAGTGCTCGTCAATTATTTTCTGTGGCGCCCCCCCGAGGAATAGGAAAACATTTCACGCCCCTCCCATATAAATAGTGTTATTTGTCGAAAAATTGTTATAAGTAATCCTCTGCATACACTGTATCCTTATTAGCATAATAAATCCTTATTATCATTATGAATACAAAAAAAATGAAGAAATATAGATCAACTTCAAACAAAGAATAACTTTATTAACAATTTTTTAGTCTTTAAACAAAAAGATTTAAAGTGCATCAATTTGCCTGAAAGAAAAAAGTATCCTTAATTTAAACTGTCAAAATTTTCTTACCATTACTGTCAAAATTTGAACCATTTTATACAGAATCTTCTTCTTCTTCTTTTCCTTTCGGCTGTTCCCTTCAGGGGTCGCCACAGCAAATGATCTGCCTCCATCTCTCCCTATCCTCTGCATCTTCTACTCTTACTCCAACGACCTTCATGTCCGCCTTCACCGCATCCATAAATCTTCTCTTTGGTCTTCCTCTGGGCCTTTTGCCTGGTAGTTCCAACCTCAGCATCCTACGACCAATATACTCACTATCCCTCCTCTGTACATGTCCAAACCATCTCAATCTAGCCTCTCTGACTTTGTCTCCAAAACATCTAACATGTGCTGTCCCTCTGATGTACTCATTTCTGATTCTATCCATCCTCGTTACTCCCAAAGAGAACCTCAACATTTTCATCTCTGCTACCTCCAACTCTGACTCCTGTCTTTTCCCCAGGGCCACTGTCTCTAAACCATACAACATTGCTGGCCTCATCACCGTCTTGTACACTTTTCCCTTCATTCTTGCCGATACTCTCCTATCACACATCACACCGGACACTTTTCTCCATCCATTCCAACCTGCCTGCACGCGCTTCTTCACCTCTTTTCCACACTCTCCATTGCTCTGGATTGTTGAGCCTAAGTACTTAAAATCCTCCACCTTCTTTATCTCTGCCCCTGTAACCTCAAAGTTCCTCTTGGGTCCTTGTCGTTCACACACATGTATTCTGTCTTACTGAGGCTAACCTTCAATCCCCTCCTTTCCAGGGCATACCTCCACCTCTCTAGATTTTCCTCCACTCGGTCTCTGCTCTCACTACAGATCACTATGTCATCTGCAAACATCATAGTCCATGGAGCTTCTTGTCTAACCTCATCTGTTAGCCTGTCCATCACCATAGCAAACAAGAAGGGGCTGAGAGCTGACCCTTGATGCAGTCCCACCTCCACCTTGAACTCTTCTGTCACACCGACAGCACACCTCACCACTGTCTTACATCTCTCATACATGTCCTGCACCACTCTAACATACTTCTCTGCCACTCCAGACTTCCTCATACAATACCACAGTTCTTCTCTCGGCACCCTGTCATATGCTTTCTCCAGATCCACAAAGGCACAATGCAGCTCCTTCTGACCTTCTCTGTACTTCTCTATTAACATCCTCAAAGCAAACACTGCATCTGTGGTGCTCTTTCTGGGCATGAAACCAAACTGTTGTTCACAAATGCTGACCTCTGCCCTTAGTCTTGCTTCCACTATTCTTTCCCATAGCTTCATTGTATGGCTCATCAACTTTATCCCTCTGTAGTTGCCACAACTCTGTACATCGCCCTTGTTCTTAAAAATGGGCACAAGCACACTTCTCCTCCATTCCTCTGGCATCTGCTCACTTTCTAAAACCTTGTTGAATATTCTTGTCAGAAAATCTACTGCTCCCTCCCCTAGACACTTCCATACCTCAACTGGTATGTCATCAGGGCCAACTGCCTTTCCATTCTTCATCCTCTTCAATGCCCTCCTCACTTCTCCCTTACTAATCTTTGCTACTTCCTGCTCCTCAACGGTCACCCCTTCTACTCTTTTTCTCTCTCATTTTCCTCATTCATCAGCTCTTCAAAGTACTCTTTCCATCTTCCCAGCACACTTCTGTCATCAGTCAATACATTTCCCTCTCTGTCCTTTATCACTCTAACTTGCTGCACGTCTTTCCCATCTCTATTTCTCTGCTGTGCTAACCTGTATAGATCATTTTCTCCCTCCTTACTGTTCAACCTATCATACAAGTCATCATACGCCCTCTGTTTGGCCTTTGACACCGCTACCTTCGCCTTACGCTGTGTCTCCCTGTACTCCTGTTTACTCTCTTCGGTCCTCTCAATGTCCCACTTCTTCTTGGCTAACCTCTTCTTTTGTACACACTCCTGCACTTCCTCATTCCACCACCAAGTCTCCTTATCTACTTTCCTTCCAGAGGACACACAAAGTACTCTCCTACCGGTCTCCCTGATCACATTGGCTGTGGTTGTCCAGTCCTCTGGAAGCACTTCCTGACTACCCAAAGCCTGTTTCAACTCCTCCTTGAAGACAACACGACACTCTTCCTTTTCACCTTCCACCACTTTGTCTTCTGCTCTGCCTTTGCCTTTTTCACCTTGCTCACCATCAGTGTCATCCTGCACACCACCATCCTATGCTGTTTGGCAACACTCTCACCCACTACTACTTTGCAGTCACTGACTTCCTTCAAATTACATCGCCTACACAAGATGTAGTCTACCTGTGTGCTCTTACCTCCGCTTTCATAAGTCACCCTATGCTTCTGTTTCTTCTTGAAGAAAGTATTCACCACAGCCATTTCCATCCTTTTTGCAAAATCGATCAACATCTGTCCTTCTGTGTTCCTGTCCTGGATACCAAACCTGCCCATCACTTCCTCGTCCCCTCTGTTGCCTGCACCAACATGTCCATTGAAGTCTGCTCCAATGACCACTCTTTCACCTCTGGGGGTCTCTGCATCACTTCATCTAACTCACTCCAGTATCTCTCCTTCTCTTCTAGCTTACATCCTGCCTGTGGGGCATAAGCACTAACAACATTGACCATCACGCCTTCAATTTCTAACTTGAGACTCATCACTCTGTCTGACACTCTTTTCACTTCTAGAACATTCCTGACAAACCCCTCCTTCAAGATGACTCCTACTCCATTTCTCTTCCCATCCACACCATTATAAAACAGTTTAAACCCTGCTCCTAAGCTTTTAGCCTTTCTACCTTTCCACCTTGTCTCCTGAACACACAGTATGTCCACCTTCTTCCTCTGCATCATGTCAGCCAGCTCCCTAGCTTTTCCTTGCATAGTTCCAACATTCAAAGTCCCTACTCTCAGTCCGAGGCTCACGCATTTCCTCTTCTCTCTCTGCCTACGGACACGCCTCCCGCCTCTCCTTCTTCGACGTCTTCGACCAACAGTAGTCCAATTTCCATCAGCACCCTGTTGGTTGACAGCACTGATGGCGGTCGTTGTTAAGCCGGGCCTCGACCGATCCGGTATGAATTCTGTATTGATCATTTGCATTTTTTTTTTGGCAGAAGTTTTACGCCGGATGCCCTTCCTGTTGCAACCCTCTGCATTTATCCGGGCTTGGGACCGGCATAAGGGGGAGAGACACTAAATAAAAATCAATAAATAATAATAAATTTAAATTGATCAGCAATATTAACTCAGGAGCACAATATATAAAACACTTTAACCGACAAAACAAAAATGAATAAAACAATTTGTATTCTTCTTCTTGTTTATTATTATTATTATTATTATTATTATTATTATTATTATTATTATTATTATCCAGATTAATGGCTATAATGAGCGCGTTTTGCAGTGCACAGCTTTTTGAAGCCGGGTTTAAAGCCCGATACTGAACTCTCAGCTCCTGCTCAATGCTGAACTGGGACCTGGACTTATTTCCGCAGCAGTGATGTCATCCAGCATGACAGAGACCGTGTGTGTGTGCTGCAGGTCGGATCAGTTCCTCTGCTGTGGGGTTTTCTGCACTGAGCAGTTTGGACCTCCACCTTATCTGATGCTAACAGAGCTCGCTGGTTTGCTGGAGTAGCATTCACAAAGCGGGATGGTTGTTGGCAATACTCAGCACGTTTTCGATGAAAAAACTCACGCGGCTCATCACGTGATCGGGGTGTGATGTCTTTAAGAGACGC
>CM045734.1:53793563-53803563 GCA_024760905.1 Plotosus lineatus
TAGGCATAACTGAGTCATACATGTACACACACACACACACACACACACACACACACACACACACACACACATATCCAATTTTGTTTAAACACACATACATAAACGGAATAATTTTTAATCATTAATTTTTTTATACAGGAAAATCAAGCTGCTTGAAACATTACTAGTGAGATATGGAAAAATGGGGCGGGGCTTCAATCAGGCATCACTTAGTATCTCGTATACCTCTGCATCGTCAATCTCCATAAATTTTCTTGTTTTATGGCTTTGAATTTAAAAATCCATCCAAGGAATACACTTACGTGAGGAGGAAATGTTTTTATGAACAGATAGTGAGCTGAAATTCGTTAATCGTGAATATATATTTTATTTAAAGAACACTGAAAACGTCCTCACCCTTATTAGCATCTCTTGGCACACCGTAGCGTTTCTGTTTCATGGTTTATACTAATGCTGCCTACGAATCTTTTATCTACGGGCTTAACGTCTTTACTCTCCAAGTGCATCTGTCTTTAATAACACGCTCACTGGAAGTCCCAGGAGGGTCTGAGCGTGAGCGCTGAGCACTTAATAAGTTCCACGCAGATCACACGTTCCTCGCTTACCTTCGCACCTGTACCCGGTTTGCTTTAAGCCTTGGGCAGGAAATAAACTGAACACAGTAATAATAATAATAATAATAATAATAATAATAATAATAATAATGGGGCAATGGTGGCCTAGTGGTATCAGGCGCCGGATCACTGATCCAAAGGTTGGGGGTTCGAGTCCCACTCTCCACAAGGTTGTCACTGTCCCCCCCCCCCAGTGCAGCTAACTGGGTTATCAAAGGCCGGCCATGTTTCTCACTGTCTATGGTGTGAGGCGTGTAAAAGAACGGCGTGTTTCCGCCCTGCGATGGCCTGGCGAGCTGTCCAGGGTGTACTCTGCCCTCGCCCTGAGTTGGCTGGGATGGGCACCAGCCTCCCCGTGACCCTAATTAGGATGAAGCGGTTACAGAAAATGAACTGATGAACTGATAATAATAATAATAATAGCTGGGGCTGTGGTGACCCGGTGGTATGGCGCTGGATTACTAATCCCAAGGTTGTGGGTTCGAGCCCTGCTAGCAACGGGTTGACACCGTTGTCTTCTGTAACTGGGTCATCAAAGGCCAGCCATGTCTCTCACTGTCTGTGTTGAGAGGCTGCGTAGCAGTCAGCGTGTTTCTACCCTGCGATGGCCTGGCCTCACTCAGAGTCGGCTGAAATGGGCGCCAGTGTCCATGTCCATGTGACCCTCATTAGGATTAAGCAGATGAGAAAATGAATGAAATAATAATAATAATAATAATTAAATTAATTAGATATTTTTATTGATTTATTACACTCGTCCTGTATGCCATATTATTTTCTTTTCCTGTACTAACAACAAGGACATGTTTGCTGGATGTGGCACATAAACAGATCTAAGATTTAGTTTCTATAACCGAAGCAATAATCACACCAGAGGAAGTGATGATGCGTCACATGGCTGGCTGGCGAGGTCAGATTAATTTGCGAGCACACAGTGATTTGTGGGGCAGTGGTGGCCTGGTGGGAAAGGTGCTGGATTTCTGATCCTAAGGTTGGGGGTTCAAGCCCCCCCCCCCCCCTCCCCCTCCCCCCTCTCAATGGGTTGTCACTGATGTCCTCCAGTGCAGATAACTGGGTCACAAAAGGCCGGCCGTGACTCTCACGGTTCATGTAAAAGAACCATTGTTGACTCTCGTCAAGAGGAGCTGCATAGCCATCAACGTATTTCTAGTGAGCCGTCCAGGGTGTACGCTGCCCTCGTCCAGAGTGGGCTGAGATGGGTGCCAGCCTCCCGGTGACCCTACTTAGGATTACAGAAAATGGAGGAATGACAGAATGATGAATTTTCGAGGTCGCTGAACTTTGATTTCAGTGATAGCATTCTGCTAGCTCACACTGACTTGTTAGCTCACGTTGATTTGCTAGCGTCTGTTGCTTGGCTAGACGACAATAACTCACTGGATCACACTGAGTCTCTGAACCACATTGATTTCAAAGATAGCATTTTTCTAGGTCGTATTGATTTGCTAGATCACACGGCTTTGCTAGCTCATGTTGCGTTGCTAGACTACAACAATTCACCGATTCCCTTTCAGGGGTCGCCACAGCCAATCATCTGCCTCTATCTTCATGTAAGTCATAGGAATGATTCACATATTCGATTTGGCGTATGCATTTATGTCGGATGTCCTTCATGACACAACCAGGCAGTGGTGGTCTAGTGGTATAGGGCGCTAGATCACTGATCCAAAGGTTGGGGGTTCGAGTCCCACTCTCCACAAGGTTGTCACTGTCCCCCCCCTCCAGTGCAGCTAACTGGGTTATCAAAGGTGGGCCATGTCTGTCACTGTCTATGGTGAGAGGCTCATGTAAAAGAACCATTGCTGACTTTCGTAAAGAGGAGCTGCAAAGCCGTCAGCGTGTTTCTGTCCCTTGATAAAAAGGGTTGTGACAGGAAGGGCATCCGACGTAAAAACCTCTGCCAAATCAAACGTGCGAATCAGATGATTCGCTCTGGCGACTCCTGAGTAAAAAAGGGAAAAAGCCGAAAGGAAGACAGACAGTCCTTCATGACACAACCCTTTAGCAAGGGCAGAAACACACTGACTGACGGCTATGCGGCTACTGTTGGTGAAACTCAGCAATGGACTGTGACAACCTTGTGGAGAGTGGGACTTGAACCCTCAGCCCTAGGATCAGCGATCCACTGCCCTAGTAACACACAGAGAATCCATTCTGTGAAATATCAGCATTGTTGGAAAGGCCACTCGTTTAATCAGATTGTGGTTTCTTACCATCTGCGAGGTGGCACGGTGGAGTTATGGTGGCTTCACAGCATGAAGGCCGTCGGGTTGAGTCCCTGGTGTGGTGAGAGCATTTCTGTGTGAAGTTTGAAGGTTCACCCTGGGGTTCCCTCGTGGTACTTCAATTTCCTCCAACATTCCAAACAGTTGCACATTAGGTTAAATTGCCGCTAGATGTGTGTGTGTGTGTGTGTGTGTGTGTGTGTGTGTTTTGGCCCCATGATAAATTGTAAAGCTGTTCATGGTGTACCTCGCTTCCACCCTCCAGTTATCCGAGTTAGGCTTCAGCTTCCCCACGACTCTAGTAGAATTAAATGGCTTTGCAAATATATAAATAAATAAATAAATGACAATCTGGATAAAGAATAACATTTTTTCCCTCCTAATTATAGAGTCGAATCCAATTCCCACCCATCAAGTATCACCTCCCATCACATATGGCCACCACCAACCGTGAAGGGGCATGTGCTTGCTTAAGCTCCTCCATGGTCGGTGGTCGCAGTATATGATGGAAGATGACATGCAATGCTTCCACCCAGATCTTTATGAACTGCTGCACATGCACATTTGTGGGCGGGATAACACACTGGGATTGAAACAATATCCGGCCCTTGTGTGAATGACCTCACAGATCACTCGCCGTGAATGCTGTGAGTGATAGGAAGGTGAGCACTCTGCTAATTATCTCTTTGTCACTCCCAGCGTGGATGAATTCGGACCTGCGAGCTCCAGGTTGATAGTAGCATGACTTGCTGATGGACGACTCAGGAACCTGGATAAAAAGTGCAACGTTCCACATTGATGGACGTAACTATAAATGGATAAACAAACTATCCGGCATTTTTAAATAAATCCAGATTGCTGAGGATTACAAGGAAAACTCGGAGATGTGCTGTTACAGGAATGGAATTAAATTCGTGTTTGTGCCGCCTACATCACTGATACGTTACTTTCCTCGAACTGTGGGACTTGATATTGGTAGACTGGGTTTAATTGTAAAAACCTGTTCAGATTCACGGGGTGCTGGAGGACTGCTGGGAGGACACTGGCTTACTGATCCAACGTTTGGACTGTTCATGCCCCACTATTACCAGGTTGTCCCTGCTGTCCCCCCAGTTATCAAAGTCCAGCCATATGTCTCACTGTCTGTGGTGAAAGAACTCTCTCTCTCTCTCTCACACACACACACACACACACACACACACACACACACACACACACACACACAAACATCGTTTCTGAAAACACTGGTGTGTAATTACTGTGTTTGTAATCCACTAATGAAGTGATGTGTTCGGCTAAATGGTCATCAGAGATGTTTCAGATGTTTCTCCATAACGGTTTCCCATCCTACCCTTCATAATGATGATGTGGAGGAAAATAATTATATGTTCCTGCTGTGTGTATGTGTGTGTGTGTGTGTGTGTGTGTGTGTGTGTATGTGTGTTTGTGGACAGGACAGGAAGCTGTTTTGGTGGATGATGTCACAGCTGCTCAGCATCCCACGCGCCTCTCACTGAGCAGCTCTCAACATCGACCGTTACCACAGTGACAGTGCTGACGTGCGCTCTGGTGCATCCATTCTCTAACACACACACACACACACACACACACACACACACACACACACACACACACTACCCGCATATGTGTTTCTTCCTGTGCTTTAGCATAATCCTGACAGGCAGGAGCTCTGTCCAATCACAGGACAGCGAGATGATGTCACTTACAGTTGGGATGGGATCAGTAACAAGTGATTTATAAACACTCAAGCTGGTCATCACATATTGTTCTCTCTGCTCCTTCCTCCCTCTCTCCCTCTCTCCACTTCTTATTAAAGCTGCTTTACGGTGTCGTCTCAACCAGTTAAAGCTGTAAAAGTCCTACAAATTTCACGCTGCTCACAAAACCCACTCTAGGATCTGATACAGCCCCATCACAATCAGTCACATTCCCCCTACATGGAGAAAAAAAAAAAACTGCGTGGACATAACAAGAACTAGTGCAAGGTAGTATTAGGGACACACTGGAAACTAAGGACATAGTATGGTGTCCTCGAACACGGAGGACGTGGACATGTTCGAATAAAGGAAGAGCGGACGTGGTTGAATCAGGACACAGGAAGAACTTAATAAAGAGATAATAGCTACTGATGTCATGATGTCATAACTTAATCCTAGCAAAGCCTTCACTGGCCTAGTGCGGACGTGGCGCAGACTTATTCGACGTAGACGTGCAGTAAGAACGTGGCATGATCCGATTTGTCGTACTGTACGTGGTGCATGCAGTCGCATGTCGTTCATTGATTTCCTGAACCACTTAATTCTAATTAAGGTCAAAACGAGGCTGACACACATCTCAACCAACTCTGGGCAAAGGTAGAGTACACCCTGGACAGCTCGCCAGGCCATCGCAGGGCGGAAACACACTGACGGCTATGCAGCATCTCTTGACGAAAGTCAGCAATGGTTCTTTTATATGAACCTCACACCGTAGACAGTGAGAGACATGGCTGGCCTATGATATCCCAGTGAGCTGCACTGGGGGGGGACAGGGACAACCGCTGACAATGGGGCTTGAACACCTTACCACCGGCCCACCACTGCCCTTGTTATTGCACGTGTCTTAATAAATTAGTCTCAGTGAGAACATGTATGACATTTGGTAGATGCTCTTATACGGAATGCCTTCTATGAATATCTTATTTATGCAAATGAGAGTTTAGGGCCTTGTTCAAGAGCCCAACAGCTTCAATTTAGTGTTACTGGGCTTGAACTGCCAATCTTCTGATCAGTAAGCCAGAGCCTTAACCACTGGTTCTGGTTCTGTGTGTGTGTGTGTGTGTTGCCTCTAGTGAGCTATTCAGGGTGTTCCCCGCCTTCGTCCCTTGTCGGTTGAGATAGCCTTCATCCTCCCAACCTTAGTAGGATTAAACATTTCGGCAAGTGAGTGAGAATCAAAATGACATGACAAACAAATGAAAAGAATTAAGAACATAAACACGTTTTAACTAAACGAGACCTGTCAGTCATGTTATAGTCACACCCCCAATGGCATTTCACCCCACCCACTTTGTACCACTCAGAATGCAAATATGATGGAACTGGAGCATTTTAACAGGAAAGTGTGGAGAACAAACCTCCGATAAACAGAAAACAAGGAACTGTGTGCCACAAATGATGATAGTTTACAAGTAAATATGTAAACAATTGGAGAACTGTACAGCATTTTATTTTAAATTTCAAAATATTGCTCATTAATTGAGTAGTTTGTGGACTACTAGTATAAATAAACTATGTGAGGCAGTTGGTTCAACACTGTCCTAATTTATATTCATTCATTCGTCAGACCACTTCATCATACTAGGGTTGTGGGAATGCTGGAGCCTGTCCCAGCCGACTCTGGGCAAAGAACATCTCAACAGTCTATTACGGGACCAACACAACCTTTCACACTGATCTCCAGTCAGGGTAATTTAGAACATGTCCTTGGACTGCCGGAGGACACCGGAGTACCTGGAGGAAACCCAAGCAAGCATGGGGAGAGCATACAAACTCCACACAGAAACGCCTTCGCCGAACCCATAACCTTCTTGTCGTGAGGCGGACAGGAAAACCGCGAGGCCCGGGTAAATATATTGAGTTAACGGCGGTGTAAAGATAATAAAGTAAACTTCCTTCGCTAATGGACAGCATTCAGCGTGAGAGGAACATTGCGTTTGTTTTCTTCTTTCTTTCTTTAACTTGTCCTTTTAAAGTGCAGGATGCTCGTTATTCCTGGAACCGCATTTGCATTTAAATTGGGAAAATCACACCAATTACTCTTTTAATATGTTTATCGTTTAACCCGTAATTGCGGCGCAACTAAAGATGCTGCACAGCGACGCTGGATCCGTTCACCGCTGTAGCGTCTCAGTGTTGCTTTACTGTCCCATATTTCATTTGTTGCTATATTGTCCCCTGTCTTCATATTTTCTCTCTTGCTCTCTCTCTCTCTCTCCTCCTCATATACTGTACATACACACACTATTAGTATACACCGCCATATCATAGCACATTATGATGAATGGCTTACTGCAGCATTACAGTCCCATTAAGAGTTATAGCCTCAGGTCAGAGCTAATGCTAAAATTAGCCTGGTGTTTATTTCAAGCTCAGCATGTGTGTGCCATACGCACACTATCGCTCTCTCTCTCTCTCTCTCTCTCTCTCTCACACACACACACGAGACCCACTGTCTATGGCTTGTGTTCTGTTTTACCAGGAATGAAAACATGCCTTCAGCTCCAATTCCTCCCTGTATATGTTACATATATGTGTGTGTGTGTGTGTGTGTGTGTGTGTGTGTGTGTGTGTGTGTGTGTGTGTTGTGGTTGATTATCCCTCATGCTGTACATAGACAAACACCATCTGGAAGAAAATGAGACCTAGTGGGTACCCAGGACCATAAGACCCTCCGCACATCGTGGGTTTCCACAGTGCCATGTGTCCCATATGGTTTTTCTGAATTCTTGAATCTGATTGGTCGCAAAGTGCCGAATATGCTGTATTAGTGTTTCTATGACAGCTTGCACGGGGATGGATTGAAAGTGTATGTAAGCAGTATGTGGTGGCCTGGTGGTGAAGGTGCTGCATCAATGATCCTAAGGTTGGGGGTTCGAGTCCCACTCTCAACGGGTTGTGACTGAACCCCCCCCCCCCCCCCCCCCCCCCAAAATGCAGCTAACTGGGTTATCAAAGGCCGGCCGTGTCTCTCACTGTCTGTGGTGTGAGGTTCATGTAAAAAAAAAACATTGCTGACTTTCAGTAAAATGAGCTGCAAAGCCGTCAGCGTGGTTCCGCCCTACTAAGGCCTGGCGAGCCGTCCAGGGTGTGCTCTGCCCTCGCCCGGGGTCGGCTGGGATGGGCGCCAGCCTCCCGGCAATCCTAGTTAGGATTAAGTGGTTACAGAAAATGATTGGATGAAATGTAATGCTTTTCTCTTCATGGTTCATTTTCCGTAACCGCTTAATCCTAATTAGGGTCGCCAGGAGGCTGGCGCCCATCCCAGCCGACTCCGGGCGAGGGCAGAGTACATCCTGACGGCTCGCCAGGCCATCACAGGGTGGAAACATGCTGACGGCTATAACGATCCTCCTGTCGAAAGTCAGCGACGGTTCTTTTATATGAACCTCCCACCATAGACAGTGAGAGACATGGCCGGCCTTTGATAGCCCAGTTAGTGCAGTGGGGGGACGATGACAACCCGTGGAGAGTGGGGCTTGAACCCCCAACTTTGGGATCAGTGACCCAGCACCTTTACCGCCGGGCCACCACTGCTTGCTAGCTTTTATTTTGACATGCTGTCGGCTGCATGTTTCCAATCGTTTTTCAGTCGTGTAAATGAAGACTTTGACGTGATGACACCAAGGCATAAATAAAAGGAATTAAAGGGGCGTTGTCATTGTCATGGTTGATTGAAAAACAAATAAACAAAAAAACGCCGAAATATCATGAATGGTGTTATCAAACATGACAATCATTCGCTCTTACTCATTTTCCAAACTGATTAATTTTGTCTTCTATGAGGGTCACGGGGACATGTAGCTTATCTCACATGACACTGTGGGAAGATGAGGTACACCCTGAACCGCTTACACAGTTATCACAGGGCAACACTTACACGCTCACACCTAGGGTCAATTTGGAACAGCTAATTAGCCTAATGTGCATATCTTTGGACTGTGAGAGGAACCCGGAATTCCCAGAGGAAACCAGGCTTGGGCATCGAACGCAGAACCTTCCTGCTGTGAGGAAGACATGCTGAGCACTACGCCTCTGAAAACCTCTCATCCTACTTTTGGCTTCATTTCTATAATCATACTGGGTTAATGCCACAGCCATCAGTGGCTGAGAGTCCATGAGAGCTAATTGGCCGAGCTCTCACGGGAGGACAGACGGCATATGCTCATGTCCCTTTCACTCACAGCGATCGCCAGCCAATCATCTGTGAGCTCATTCATACAAGGGGGCGGATAGTGCTTTCCCTCTGAGAGTGTTAGACCACTCCCACAATACACATGCGCAGCAGTTTGAAAAGAGGTGGGTGGCTAGCATTGCATGTTCTGGAGGGGGCGTGTGCATGCTTTCACCCTTCCCTGGTTGGTGGTTGTCCTGTGAAGGTAATACCTGACGAATTGGAATCGGATACGACTAAATTATGGAGAAAATGAAGAAAAATCCAAAAGAAACCTTAAATAAACAAATAAATAAATACATAAAATAATCACGCTGAAGCATTTTAAGGGTCTTTGCTGCTAACTTGTCCAGAATAAGATTTTTGCTACCTGGTCCAAATTTTACGATGTGCACACGACTGTGCCCCCAAAAGCGAGGGCGTGCTGTGTCGACTGCATTAGATCATGTGACCTACCAACTAGCAAGAGTTTCTGTATGAACCTGTCTGTTCCACACTCATCCACCTCATCCACAGGAAAATTAGATTAAGATAATAAAGACAAGAATTCAGGCCAGTGGTGGATTAGTGGTTGATGCGATGCGTTACTGATCCAACGGTCAGCGGTTCAATCCCACTGTTAACACTGTTGGGCCCTTGAGCAAGGCCCTTAACCCTCAATTGTATAAAAATAATAATAATAATTGGAAGTAGAGCGTACATGTAGAATTCAGCAGCAAATCTTCTCCGTGGTGGGCGGCCGGTTGAGAAGATTCATCTCAGCAGCTCTTACAGTGCTAACCACAGCATGTGAGCTGGAAGATGAGAGATCCTGTAGAACAACATGAGGGCTTAGCACACAGCCGAAAACATAGTGAGGAGAACGTGGCCAAAGTGCATGAGGCAGCGCTGATGGATGACCACATCCACAGAGAGGAGGAATGTTCAAGCTGTTCATTTCTCTGACTCACATTCGAGTCATCAACAGGATGCAGTGATGCTTTAGCAATTTTATCTCCATCATTCAAAGGAAGGAGAACAAGGACAGGTGGGACGAGCTTATAAAACCTACCTGGCATTTCTTCAGAAGGATTTACAATAATTTACAAAACTGTATAATCAGAGATTAAAACATGCCAGGATATAGTTTACTGTTTAAGAAAATTTCTAGTAACATAACATGGTGTCATGTGACCCCCAAACGAAGAA
>CM045734.1:53808563-53851063 GCA_024760905.1 Plotosus lineatus
CTGCTGGTCTTCATCTTGGATAAACAAATTAAATTAAAAACAGTCCGTGCCGCACGCAAGCGTCGCTATCCTCCTAACCGTCTTCATCTGCTCACTACAGGGTGACGTGTTCCAGCAAATATAGAATGACACCATGCAATTACTTTGTAAGATGAAACATTCATGAAGCGAGTTCTTCCTAATTAATGATGCACATTTCCTTTAAGCATGATATACGAGAAGACTGTGAACATCCTGGTGGCGGAGTTTCTACAGGACGTAAAAACCACATCGTACACGGATATACTAAACTTAGTATGAACGTGGATGACCAAAGTTTTTGGCCAAGTAAAACAAATTTTTAGGGGTTAACTCCTAACAGAAAGCGGTCCCATCTCACCCACTCCCGAAGGAATTCTGACCAATCCCCTTCTGCCTCCACAGACTCTTTGGTCCAATCTCACCGACTCCCGCTGATATTGTTGACTAATCCCATCCACGCCCACAGATCCTGACCCCACCCCATCCACTCTTATAGACTCTTGGGCAATCCATACTCTTTTGACCAATCCCGCTCAGTCGTACAAACTATTTTGGCCAATCCTGTTCACTCGAGCAGTCCCTCTTGACCACTCCCATTCACTCCTAGACACTCAACCAATCCGACTAGCCCTTTCGGCAATCTTAAGCAAACCAAGCTCAATCCCATCTATTCTCAGCAACACTCTTGACCAATCTCACAGACACATGACCAATCAAATGTCCTCTCATAAACACTCGGCCAATCAATACTACTTCTACACTCGATCAAACCCACAAGCTCCTATATACATGACCAATTCTACAGCCAACAGACCGGCCAATCCCACCTGCTTTCAGACACACACACACACACACACACACACACACACACACACACACACACACAGAGAGAGAGAGAGAGAGAGAGAGAGAGAGAGGAATAACTTTCATCTCTGACAGTTAGAGGACTTTCCATTTTTAAAATAGCTTCAATGACAGCAATGTGTTAATGGAGTGGGCCACAGGGAGAGGATGAGGAAGGTGAAGATCTTGGGATGGAAAGAGCTTGTGATCACTCGTGGAGGGGGGCGGACTAACACTGGTACACCCCGAAAGAGCCAATGTATACTCGACTTACAGCAGGCTTTAGAAAAGCTGGTTTATTGCTGAATAAAATAAATCAGTGGATATTGTGCAGATATTAAACTGGAGAACAAATGACAATACAGGAAGGAAGTATTTTACAAAATACAAAAAAAAAAAAAAATTACACCAAACATCAAACCAGAGCAGTACAGTGATCCGTATAACATCGATACACCTTTCAGGAAATTGATGGAATCGTCAGTGCTGTAACAGCCCCGACTGATTCCACAGCACTGTTGTTAGACTGCGTTCTGTTCAGAACAGAGAACAGCAATGTTCCTCCGGGGGACAAGTCACTTTACCAGGAGCTGAAATCTCCAAATCCCATCCTGCCTTTAGGCTTCTTAGCTGCTGCTTCGCTGCTGGATGGTTCTGAGTCCTTGTCCACTGCTGAGCGCTTACTGAACACATGCAGACACAGGCACATTCATAGCACATTTTCACGACAGTTAAAATTAAAAAAAAAAAAAAAAAAAAAAAAAAAAAAAAAAAAGTAAAAACCCCAGAGCAATAAACAAGTGCAGAAAAAGGCGAGTGAAGCTTGTGACCAAACACAGCGGGGTGTTTTATGTGTGTTTATAAAACAGAGAGAAAAACAACACTAAGTGAGTGTGTGGACTGCACAACAATTTTTGCTCCTCCACACTCTGTGTATGTCTCTTTCTCTCTCTGTGTGTGTGTGTGGGTGGGAGTGTGAGTGCGTGAGTGTGTGTGTGAGTCTGTGGGAGTGTGTGTGTGTGGGAGTGTGTGTGTGTGAGTAAGTGTGAGTGTGCGTGTGTGTGCGCGTGTGTGCGTGTGAGTGAGTGTGTGTGCGTGTGTGAGTGAGTGTGTGTGTGTGTGTGTGAGTGAGTGAGCGAGTGTGTGTGTGAGTGTGCGAGTGTGTGTGCGTGTGAGTGAGTGAGTGTGCGTGTGTGAGTGAGTGAGTGTGCGTGTGTGCGTGTGAGTGAGTGTGTGTGTGTGCGTGTGAGTGAGTGAGTGTGCGTGTGAGTGAGTGAGTGAGTGTGCGTGTGAGTGAGTGAGTGAGTGTGCGTGTGAGTGAGTGAGTGAGTGTGCGTGTGAGTGAGTGAGTGTGCGTGCGTGTGAGTGAGTGAGTGAGCGAGTGTGTGTGTGAGTGTGTGTGTGAGTGAGTGAGTGAGTGTGCGTGTGTGAGTGAGTGAGTGTGCGTGTGTGAGTGAGTGTGTGTGAGTGACAGTGTGTGTGTGTGTGTGTGTGTGCGCGCGTGTGAGTAAGTGAGTGAGTGTGAGTGTGCGTGTGTGTGCGCGTGTGTGTGGGTGAGTGTGCGTGTGAGTGAGTGTGCGTGTGAGTGAGTGTGTGTGTGTGAGTGAGTGTGTGTGTGAGTGAGTGTGTGTGTGTGAGCATGTGTGTGTGTGTGTGCGCATGTGAGTGAGTGTGCGTGTGAGTGAGTGTGTGTGCGTGTGTGAGTGAGTGTGCGTGAGCATGAGTGAGTGTGTGTGAGTGTGTGTGTGTGCGTGAGTGAGTGTGTGTGTGTGTGTGTGTGTGTGTGAGTGTGTGTGCGTGTGTGTGTGTGTGTGTGTGTGTGTGTGAGTGAGTGTGCGTGAGCATGGTGAGTGAGTGTGTGTGTGTGTGTGTGAGTGAGTGTGCGTGAGCATGGTGAGTGAGTGTGTGTGTGTGTGCGTGTGAGTGAGTGTGTGTGAGTGAGTGTGTGTGAGTGAGTGTGTGTGAGTGAGTGTGCGTGAGCATGAGTGAGTGTGTGTGTGTGTGTGAGTGAGTGTGTTCTAGGAAGAGCAAAACAGGAATCGATGGGGTTCTGCAGGATGATTATCCTGATGTCCCACTGTTTGCGCAGTTAGCCTCACCCGTATCCTGAACCCCTCTGAGTAACATTTGCCCCACTCGCTCCTCCCAACACATGGCGCTGCCACATCCAATCCAGAGGAGTGTGAATTTACAGCATTAGAACCTTTAAACGGAGCCAGAGTGCTTTTCAATTCATCAAATCCAGCAGTAATAAATTGTTAGTCTCTGTGATAAAACTAGTTCTGTTTTTTAAACAGAAGGTTACAGCTGTTAAGATTTAAATCTCTGCCCAGTGCAGCTAACTGGGTTATCAAGGACCGGCCGTGTCTCTCACTGCCTACGGTGCGAGGTTCATGTAAAAGAACCATCGCTGACTTTCGACAAGAGAAGCTGCATAGCCGTCAGCTATTTCTGCCTAGCGATGGCCTGGCGAGCTGTCCAGGGTGTATGTACTCTGCCCTCGCCCGGAGTCAGCTGGGATGGGCGCCAGCCTCACCGCGACCCTAATTAGGATTAAGCGGTTACAAAAAAAATGAATGACATTTGTGTCTCTTTGTGTTCACACTGTGTTCAGTGTGTGTGTTCAGTGCGTGTGTGTGCTGGTATCTGTATGTCTCAGACACTGTGTCTCTGTATCTAAGTCACCTTGTGTCCCTTTGTCTCCCTCTCAGTGTCTGTGTCTCTGTATGTTTGTGTGTCTCAGTGCTTGTCTGTCTGAGCCACTGTTTGTCACTTCCTCTCTTTTCCATCTGTCGCTCAGAATCCCTGTTTATGTCTCTGTCTCAGTTTCAGCATTTATCTCGGCATCCGTCTGTCTCTTCATCTACATCTCGGCATCTGGCTGTGCCTCTGTTCTGGCATCTGTGTCTCTGTCTACACCTCAGTGCTTTTCTGTGTCTCTGTCTCGGCCTCTGTCTTCGTGTCTGTCTGAGCCACCTTCTTTGTGTCTGTCTGTATCTCGTTCTCTGTGTGTTTCAGTCTCGTCACTGATCTGCGTCTGTCTTGACGTTAGTGTTCGTCCGTCTCTTTGTCTCAGTGTCTGCCTGTGTCTCCGTCTTGCACCGGTCTGTGTCTCCATGTTTGCATCTGTCCAAGTCTCATTCTTTGCGTGTTTCAGTCTCTGCACTTGTCTGTCTTCACCTCAGTATCTGTCTGTCGCTCTCTCTCTCGGGGCCTGCCAGTCTCTCCATGTTGGGGTAAACCTGTGTCTCCGGCTTTGTATTCATCTGTCTCCATGTTTCCATCTTGTGTGTGTATTACAGAGATCCCTCACTTTCTGTGGTTAATTGGGACCAAGATCCCCACACAACCACCAAAATCTACGAAGTAGGATAACCCTCCCAACCACTCCCCGACTGATGTATACGTACATGTATATGTGTATATAATATCAATAAATACATATTCAACGCTATAAATGCTTATAATAACAAACATTCAAAAATAATGCACAAGACGTAAATAAACTATAAATACACACATACACAGACGTGCACGCACGCACTCAGATGCACACCTCACAATGTAACTCGTTTTGATGGGAGATTTTGGGTTGTTTTTTTGTTTTGTGTTGGTTTTTGCATAATTGGCCTTGTGGTATTTTCCTTAACTTTCCCCCCATTCTTCCTTAATTTCCTTATTTTTTAATTCGATGAATATTAAAAAACAAAACAAAAAAAAAAACCAACGAAATGCACTGAAGCCGCATGAATTGAAGTGTGAAGTAGTGAGGGATCCCTGTGAGTATATATATATATACACACACACACACACACACACACACACACACAGCGGCACGGTGGCGTAGTGGTTAGCACGTCTGCCTCACAGCAAGAAGGCCCGGGTTCGAAACACCCGGGCCTGGGTGTTTCTGTGTGGAGTTTGCATGTTCTCCCCGTGCTTGTGCGGGTTTCCTCCGGGTGCTCCGGTTTCCCCCGCAATCCAAAGACGTGCACTGTAGGTTAATTGGCCGTTCTAAATTGACCGTAGTTTCTCTCCTGCAGCGGCACTGGAACCCAGTCGTATCGGCACTTGCCTTTCCATTGGATCCTTCCGGTGGCGCCGAGACAGGGGGGGGACTTGCTGCTTGGGTAACAGCCTGTCCATCATTACTCCCTACCCGGGCTCTGTGCACTGGGGAGTATCACCAGCTGGGATACCAACCAGAGCGCAGCCATAGTCCTTCGGGACTGACGGAGGCCTACGCTATATATATATATATATATATATATATATATATACACACACACACACACACACACACACACTCGTGTGTATACTCACGTGGCAGTCTTGTTGATATATTTGCCCACTCCTGCCCGGTATGCTATGGGTTCTTGTTTGGCTTTAGCCGCACTGAGTGATGCTGAGGTTTGGGCTCGTTCTTCCTCCTGCTTTTGGGCCTCCTTTTCCCGGTCAGCTGCAATCTATAACACACACACACACACACACACACACACACACACACACAAGATTATTACAAGATGACAGGTCATCTATTACAGCCATTGAAACCAGTACAGAAATATGTTCATATAACAGACACCTGTGCATCTGCCTCTTCATACGGATCCACAAACACGGTAGTGCTGATCAGCTTAATCTCAGTCTGGCATTCGGAGAAAGAGAAGTAGAGCAAAAGGAGAGACAGTGAGTGTCTCAATCACACAGGCGCACACACACACACACACACACACACACACACACACACACAGATTATAAGAGGATTAGCACAGTTTTCTTATTACTACTGTCCCAAATAACCAAGAGAATACCTTTCAATAAACTGGTTATGCCGACTAGATCCTAAATCTACAACTATAAAAATGTATAAATAAAAACTTAATTTTACTCCATTCATTCACTCACCAATCTGCTTAATCCTACTAGGGTCACAGGGAGGCTGAAGCCTATCTCAGCTAACTCATGACAAAAGGCAGGGTACACCCTGAACAGATTGCGAGTCCATTGCAGGGCAACACACACACACACACACACACACACACACACGCCCCCTAGGGGCAATTTGGAACAGTCAATAAGCCGAATGTGTACGTATTTGGAGTGTCCGAGGAAACCGGAGTACCTGGCGAGGGGTCCACCTACACACCTACATGCATCGTCCACACAGAAAAGCTCCACACTCTCCAGAAAGTGAAAGAACTGTCTGAAAACTATTTTAAGTACGTGGTGTGCACTGAACGGACAGCGACAAAAACAATCTTATTTGATTAGTCAAACCGAGTCACATGACCACAGAATTTTCAATTTTTCTTTCCTCAGGCACAGATTCTGAAATAGAATTTTAAGCACTAAAAAGGGATACAACACTAAGATATAGATATAAATAAAACCAAATGTAAACGGTTTAGGATGTGAAAGCTGTGCGATTAGGGACTAATTCCAGAGAGAAATCCTCTTTCAGGATAAAAGCCGTAGCGCGAGTCAGTTCGGCTCCACGGAGGAGTGTGGCGATGTGAAAGAAAACAGCAGGAGCTCGGAGTGGTTGCAGAGCGTAAGCCGCGCTTCATTAATAACATCCGTACAGCAATTTACACAGATATAAACATCTGACTGATGAAGGAAATAAAGGGCTTGGAGGGTGCGGAGGGTGCAGTGGGGGGGTGAATACCTTGGGTTTATCTGTTTTAGGATCGCTCTCGACATTCTCCATGGCTGTGAGGGTCTCAAATCCACCCACCACCCTGAGGGAGATCAGATATCAATTATTAGAGTTCATTGAAATTATTTGTTCTAACCATCTAGATAGAAATGCCTACAGATTCCCCATTTACCCCCCCCCACACACACACACACACACACCCCAACACACACACACCCCAACACACACACACACACACACACACAGTGTACAAATCCACATAGCGCTGGGCGCTACGAGCTATGATTCATAAAGCAGCTTTATATCAATCCATCCATCTGCTTAATCCTACTAGAGGTGCAGGTAGTACAGCCTATCTCAGCCGACTCTGACAGAGGGTGGGGAACACTGTTGATAGCTCGCCTAATCCATCACAGTGCCAGCACAAACACCCCCCCCCCTCGTTAATTCACAGTCACACCTAGGGGGCAATTTATAACATCCAATTGGCCCATCATACAGGTCTTGGCAGTGGTGGTCTAGTGGTATAGGGCGCTGGATCGCTGATCCAAAGGTTGGGGGTTCAAGTCCCACTCTCCACAAGGTTGTCACTGTCCCCCCCCCCCAGTGCAGCTAACTGGGTTATCAAAGGCGGGCCATGTCTCTCACTGTCTATGGTGAGAGGCATGTAAAAGAACCATTGCTGACATACGTAAAAAGTAGGCTGCAAAGTCGTCAGCGTGTTTCTGTCCCTTGCTAAAAGGGTTGTGACAGGAAGGGCATCCGACGTAAAAACCTCTGCCAAATCAAACGTGCGAATCAGATGATTCGCTGTGGCGACTCCCGAGTAAAAGGGAAAAAGCCGAAAGGAAGACAGACAGACAGGTCTTTGGACAGTGGGGGGATATCTGTGTACTCTGAGGAAACCCAGACAAGTAAAGGCAGAGGATGCAAACTCCACATTGAAACATCCTCATAAAAGAAGACTGCATACGGCAACGCACAAGTAGAGACAGATCCCTTTCTTCTAATACGCAATACCACCGAATGACCCAATAAAACCTTCCACATTTCAAATTTAAATGGATTTCTGAAGGCTACCACGGTTCGATAAGTAATGTCAGGCGGAACGTCGGCGATCTCCTGCTGAACAGTAACCTTTACAGCTTTAAGAGTTGGGTTTTTGTTGGGTGGGGGGCTAATGAGTATACACTCATGATTTATGCTAGCACCACAGGGGGAAAAAAATGAATGAATAAATAAATCAAATCAACCAATCACAAGGGACGAGATTAGGGGAACGAGGCGTCCACCCAAAATTGCCACACCACGACAACAAGACGCATGTCCCTCAGCACTTTCAGCGATCTTCACAATACGTGTGCCATCGAATTCTTAAAGTTTCGTGTGTGCAAATAATAATCTAATTATCTTCAACCGCCCACAAAGTGGACCAGGACCTATAGGAATGGGTCTCGGCCAGAAGTATGTCTGTCTGTCAGTCATACTTTAGTTTCCATGACCGGGAGTAAATGGGCGCTAATTGGTCTGACACTCATAGCGATCGCCAGCCAATCGGGCATCTGTGAGCTTGTTCATACGAGGGGCGGATAACACTTTCCCATCAAGTGTGTGAGACCGCCCCCCCAAAATACGCATACGGCACAGTGTGAAAGGAAGTAGGTTGCTCACATTGCTTGTTACAGACAGAGGGGACATGTGCATGCTTTTTCCCCCTCTGTGGTTGGTGGTGGTGGTCATGTTCGTACGTTAAGGAAGGTAATACGTGAAGGATGGGAATTTTACATTAATAAAAATTAGGGGTGAAAATGTTAAAAAAAAAAAAAAAAAAAAAAAAAAAAAATACAAAAAACAAACACCAGTTTCTGGACACTTTCTTGCTGTGCACAGAAACTTTGGCTGTTCAACTTGTTCTACATTGGCATATTATAAAATGGTCCTTTCAGCAGGAGCGTCTTGACCCCTGTGGTCAATGTTTTTTCATTTAACTCGAACATGTGGGAGGGCGTTTGGGTTACTCTGCATTTCTTTATCTGTTCAAAACAATGAAAATGTTCAGACTGCAGCAAATGAAATGGTAGAAGATCCCCTCACACAAACAGCCCATATCTACATTTCTGGACTTTCTCACATTTTATGGGTGTAAAAGCAAAGGCCGCTGATTAGCTGATTGTGGCGAGAACTGAAACGTCGGATTTTATAGTCAGACACAAACACGCATAGGATTCTTTCCTCTTGTCCAGCTGTTCCCGTAGAGCCTTGGGGTTACTGAGGCAGATTTGCTATTTGAGGATCATTTCAGCTTAAAGAAAACCCATAGGCTGGGGGTCAAACAGTGAGAGAGTGTGTGTGTGTGTGTGTGTGAGACAGACAATGGCTGTATACAAGGATATGTGTTTTTAGAGGCTATATAGTCGTCTGTGTGACCGTGAGCCTGTTTACTGTACAGTACATCATGGTATGTGTGGATAGAGCGGTAGTGTGTGCGTGTGTGTGTGTGTGTGTGTGTGTGTGTGTGTACACAAGTTGTTGGTCCAGACTTATGCTGACAACTCTCTGAATTCCTCAGCTTTAGCCAAAGGATTGCAACTCGTTGCCAAATGCGCAAGACTGTCTCCAAAAGAGAGAATCATCTGCGCGTGTGCGCTTGTGTGCGTCTTCTGGAATGTCCTGACTAAACATTACCCATGCTCTTTCCTGCAGTACACTTTACACAGTGAGTACAGCAAACATGACATTTTAACTAAAACACTTGAAAGCACACACACACAAAAAAAAATTGCACATGCAAAAGGAGCTAATTAACACAGCACCATTATAACGTTCAACACACAAGCAGAAAATAAACTGCAGATTTATTCATAAGTATCACCTGCCAAATACCGTGTGCTTCTGGTCCAGGTATGTGCACGAGCGGAAAGTTATGAAGCTGCAAAGAAAGAAAGAAGGTGGAGGATGATCACTACATGGCAAATCTTGACTTTATATCATGGACTTTATAAATATCAAATGAAAAAGCTCACAATTGAGATTTGTTAGTATTCGGCCCGGAGTTGGCCATGCTGAGCACGCCACGGCCGGTGTGAGAGAGATTGGGCTTGAACTCATCCTTGAATGGTTTTCCCCAATATGACTCACCACCTTTCACAGACAAAGACAAGAGCAAAAAATGAAAATAAAGTGTGTACACACACACACACACACACACACACACACACACACACACACACACCCCCACGGGACAGCTCACCAGGTTTCCCTGGGTCACAGCTGCTTGGCAATAATAATAGTAATAATGTCAGAAGAAATAGATTTAATTTCCCATGACAGAATACCAACGATGCACTTATATTCAAAAGCCGTGACAAAAAACATAAAAATTAAATGCTGCAAATGATAACTGTAGGCTACACAAAAAACCACCAGTATGAGGGTAATGAGTATAATCTGATCCTCTATTAGTGCGGCGCTCACTTCCTCTAACAGCTCCCATGTTGAAATGTGTCTCGAGCATGGCCTGACCAGTCTCAAACCCTTGAGTTTATTTTCTACAGATACAACAATAGCAACTGTACAGGATCCCGCTAGCATTTTAACTTCATTTCTAAATCATCTACTGTAGTGTACATGTGGGGCGGCACGGTGGCGCAGTGGTTAGCACGTCCGCCTCACAGCAGGAAGGCTCGTGTGGGTTTCCTCTGGGTACTCCAGTTTCCTCCCACGGTCCAAAAACATACCCAGTAGGTTAATTGGCTGTTCTAAATTGCCAGTAGGTTCGCATGGTGCAGAAGGCAATGGCAAACTATTGCACTATTCCTTGCCAAGAAAACCTCCATAAAGATGCTAATCAAGGCGTTATCCTTCATGGCAGGTCGCCAAGAGTCATCCTACGACTCGGAAGGTACCAGACCAGACCAGTGTACATGTGAATAATCTCAGAAACTGAGCCTCGTTTTTCTTTCATATCTTTAATTCATGAGAAAAGCTTTGCACAACACAAATCGTACCACAGATGTGTACCAATGACCAATTTCATCTTAAGAACCCATGGACTGTATAAAAAATCTGAAGTAATGCATGTACATTTTTGTGATTTTAAACAAATCAATCAAGGTGTACATCAGGCTTGTTCTATGAATACAAATAAACATTTTAATTGTAGAATTGTCATGAATATGAGATTATTGTGTTAACACTCCTACAAATAATTAAAAAATAAACCCCC
Source organism: Plotosus lineatus (assembly GCA_024760905.1). Lineage (NCBI taxonomy): Eukaryota > Metazoa > Chordata > Actinopteri > Siluriformes > Plotosidae > Plotosus > Plotosus lineatus. Next base: position 53,819,315 of record CM045734.1, read on the forward strand.
ATATATCCCGCATGATAAAAGATGCTTGCTCTTGCCTTACAGAGCAGAAAAAAATAAACAAAAAAATACACAGAAGTTGAAGATAAGAATTAGATTTCAGCCAAAAAAACCAAACAAACAAAAAAAACCCCATCCAAAACATTTCATTGAAGTTCATTTTCTGTAACCGCTTAATCCTAATTAGGGTCGCGGGGAAGCTGGCGCCCATCCCAGCCAACTTCGGGCGAGGGCAGAGTACACCCTGGACAGCTTGCCAGGCCATCGCAGGGCGGAAACACGCCGACGGCTCTGCAGCCTACTCTTTACGAAAGTCAGCAATGGTTCTTTTCCATGCCTCACACCATAGACAGTGAGAGACATGGCCCGCCTTTGATAACCCAGTTAGCTGCACTGGGGAGGACAGTGACAACCTTGAGGAGAGTGGGACTCGAACCCCCAACCTTTGGATCAGCGATCCACTGCCCTATACCACTAGACCACCACTGCCCCGTTCCATCCAAAACGTGACCACATATTGTGAATTCCGCCCTGCCACTCGGTGTTGCCACTCGCCACACAGACACTTATTTTCACCATTGAAGGGTGATGGCATTCTAGTCCAACAATTGGCCCCTGTTTGGCGGGCTAGTTGTAGGACTAGAAGGCCATCACCCTTTGATGGTGAAATAAATGTATCAGCAGTATATGTACATACAGCAGTGTATACTGGCTTCAAACAGAACGAACAAGAAAATTCCCACCATGCTTTGCATACTGACATAGAAATGGGCTACATTGGGGAAAATTGGCAATTGGTGAAATAAAAGAAAGCCAGTTCGGTAATATATCTTTGAGGTTTAATGTAGAAACCAAGGAACTTGTAACTGGACTGTTATTACAAGCATTTCAGAAAAAAATTAACAGAAATATCAATATTTGTGAGATGAACAAAACTTTACGTAAACCCCATATAATTTATTTCCTTATGTCATGTAGGAAACCTGTAAAGGCTCCAGGAGTAATTTTTCTTGCACATGTGCCATCGTCAGTCACTGAACACAGAAAGAGTGGGGTCCCTTCTCGTAGGGAAAGATTTCAGTACATACCTATATTGGAGCGATTTATAAGGGCCACTACCCAGACAAGGGCACTCTGGAACTATGGGTAAAGCCGAGGGTGCAGGATATTGGAATTGGGCTGAACTGCTAAGCACAGAATGAATGGGAATGAGAATTTTCCAAAATAGCAGGTTCTGCATGGAGTTCCAGCCATACCACAAATCACAGGTCCACATCACTGGTCTCAAGCAAATGCTATATTTACATATAGTATCTATAGCACCGCCCCCAGTGCAGATAACTGGGTTATCAAAGGCCGGCTATGTCTCTGTCCATAGTGTGAGGCTGGAAAAGAACCACTGCTGATTTTGGTCAAGAGGAGCTGCATAACCGTCAGCATGTTTCTGTCCTGCGATGGCGTAGCAAGCTGTCCAGAGTGTACTCTGCACTCGCCCAGAGTTGGCCGAGATGGGCGCCAGCCTCCCCGTGACCCTAATTTGGATTAAACGGTTCAGAAAATGAATGAATGTTGAGGCTCTCTAGTACTTACATTTTTGTATCTTACCAATTGCCAAAATGAAAAAAAAAGGCAATTATTGAGTTTATAACTTGTTTAAGATTTCTATTAAATAATATAAATATTTAGGCACTGCGAAGAAGCAGAGCTCAAAAAAAAAATGTCAGTGCATGCAGGTTTACATGCATACGTAAATTAAGAGAATAAACTGTGAAGTGAAGGTGCACTCAGCGCCGATGGCGGAATATATTTTTTCCGTCTTTTCTTTTATTTATCGAGTTGTCTGTGGGCATACGAGCACGGCTGCGACAACAAAACGGCGCTCATGGCTTTATGACATTTGCTGAAGCATGACGTTCTGAAGTTTGCTATAGCGACTGAATAAATGGTTAAATAGAAAGAGACACATTGCTCATCAATAAATAACAGATTATTAGCATTATCAGACAACTGTGGGACAAACTGGATGGATTACAATACTGAACTGAAACACCGGCTGGGTTTTGCAGTAAAGTGACCAAATTAGAAACTGGGATTTTTAGACACTGCGAGTCTTCATCCAAAACAAACTCATCATGAACACCCCAAAAATTCCACACCTCAACTCCCTGTTAGAACCAAACTAGCCAAGATTTCAGCAGTTTTTGCAACATGAACTGAAAATATTGCGACCTTTGGTGCCTCTTCATTCACAGCCAAATAAACTCCATAACGTCCTAATAAAGACACTGATCTGAGATCAGGCTCTTGCACACACTCTCTGTAGCTGCCAGCATCCAGCTGAGATGCGCTTACCACTCATCGATCTGCCTTTTCGGACGCCGTGTGTCCTCGTAAACATTACACTGGTGATATTTCTGCATAATTTATGGCCTGGTTGACATTTCCTACCCTCACCATGCCACAGAGTTGATTAAAAAAAAAAAAAAAGTGTGTGTGTGTGTGTGTGTGTGTGTGTGGTGGTGGTGCTCAAGAGTGGACGAGATTCTGGACGAGCAAATCAAACAAGCTGCAGTGAAGCTCTTGTGCTGTCGATTACATAACCAAACAAACACAGCCACGTGAGAGGGTGATAATGAGTTGTGTTGGGTCTTTACTTCTGCTCTGAGCTCTGCTTGTTTACAGGCAGCTTAAAGGAGAGGAACTGGTTTGATCAGAAGCACACAGGATACGTATGTGATACAAAAAGAGACAGACACACAACTCTTCAGTATTTACACAAGTTCTGCAATCCACCATGCAGAACCACAATTCAGAGTCAAGCCACATCCACAATGTCTGTCTTCCTTTCGGCTTTTTCCCTTTTACTCAGGAGTCGCCACAGTGAATCATCTGATTCGCACATTTGATTTGGCAGAGGTTTTTACGTCGGATGCCCTTCCTGTCACAACCCTTTAGCAAGGGACAGAAACACGCCGACGGCTTTGCAGCTACTCTTTACGAAAGTTAGCAATGGTTCTTTTCATGCCTCTCACCATAGACAGTGAGAGACATGGCCCACCTTTGATAACCCAGTTAGCTGCACTGGGGGGGGGGGAAGACAGTGACAACCCTGTGGAGAGTGGGACTCGAACCCCCAACCTTTGGATCAGCGATCCAGCGCCCTATACCACTAGACCACCACTACCCCTTAAGCCACATCCACAATAAACATTTTAAATACGTGATTAGACTATAGTACCATCACCAGTGCAAGGGGGGATGGGGGGGGTGGTGCTATGGGAAAATAATCAATGACAAGGTGGTATGATGCTACTGTGAATTCAGCACCTCCAGGTGGACCTCCGACAGGGGTCAGTGTATTTTACGTTGGTTTGGTAATCTTTTTGTTAATACTGTACTTTTGCCGCTTGGAACCAGGAAATTGCAGGACAAGGACAGTTGGAAACACCTCCTATAGAGAGGAAAGTTCTATTCAGAGACCAACCTCAGCAATCACACTGAAGCACCATGCTGCAGCCAGAAGTAGGGCTTCCCCTCCTGTCACAGTTGACAGGGATTGAATGGAATTGGTTAGATTGAGTTGAGTGTGGGGTCAAGGAACCTCGACTGCCTTTCATGAAGTTCCAATTCTGCTGGGGTCTTGATGGTTTTCTGCCAAAGCTTCTGGTTGTTGATGGTGTGAGGCCAGCAATGTTCCTCAATCAGGTGTTCTGAAAGGCCTGGATTATCTTAATGGTTGTCACTATGGTTTTTCAAATCTCAAATCCATACAACAAAACTGACTTCGCATTGGTCTTGAACTGCCTGATCGTGGGCTTCAAGGACAGTTCCTTTGAGCTTCGGATGTTCTTAATCTGGGGGGAAAAATCTCCACTGCTTTGAAATTCTTGCTACTATTTCAGCATTTGTTCCACCTAGGCCATCATCATCATCATCATCATCATCATCTTCCGCTTAGTCCAGGGTCGGGTCTCGGGGGCAGCAACCTTAGCAAAGAGGTCCAGACGTCCCTCTCCCGAGCCACTTCCTCCAACTCTCCCGGGGGGACACCGAGGCGGTCCCAGACAAACTGAGAGACATAGTCCCTCCGGCGTGTTCTAGGTCGACCCCGGGGTCTCTTCCCGGTTGGACATGCCTGAAACACCACAACAGGGAGGCGTCCGGGGGGCATTCTGACTAGATGCCCGAGCCACCTCAACTGGCCCCTCTCAATGCGGAGGAGCAGCGGATCTACTCCGAGCTCTCCCCGGATGGCGGAGCTTCTCACCTTATCTCTAAGGGAGAACCCCGCCAACCGGCGAAAGAAGCTCATTTCAGCCGCTTGTATCCGTGATCTTGTTCTTTCGGTCATTACCCAAAGCTCGTGACTATAGGTGAGGGTTGGAACGTAGATCGACTGGTAAATTGAGAGCTTTGCCTTGCAGCTCAGCTCCTTCTTCACCACGACGGACCGGTACAGGCACCGCTTAACAGCAGAGGCTGCAGCGATCCGTCTGTCGATCTCTCGCTCCATCCTTCCCTCACTCGTAAACAAGACCCCAAGATACTTAAACTCCTCCACTTGGGGCAGGACCTCATTCCCGACCCGGAGGGTGCATTCCACCATTGTCCGACTGAGAACCATGGCCTCAGACTTGGAGGTACTGATCTTGTTCCACCTAGGCCATCTGCACCAAATACCATCACCTCCTTGGGCTAATAACACCAATCATACACTGTGAACCTAAGGGATGGAAGGAATACTTTATATCAAAGTGAATGGCAGAAGTCAGTCAAGCAATCACTTTTCGACCAACATTGATGATTGTTTTGTTGATCAGATCTGAAGACTAACAGCTTAGAGTGGTGTCAGACATCAGCCTTTGAAAAAGATTCCCCCCCATAATTTGTAGTAGCCTAGTCCCATCCATCAAGTATGGCCTCCCTATGTAGTATGGCCCACCCCTAGGTAGAGGCGCAAGCGAGCATGTGCTTGCTCTATGATGCCTGCTTCCTGAATTTCTACAAACTGCTCGAGCTTACATACGCAGTGTTTTACACTGAGAGAAAGTGCCATCAACCCCGTCGAATGCATGAGCTCACAGATGCCCATTATTGGCTGCTGACGGCTTTGTTCTCCTGATGCCAGCCATATTTAAAACACAAATAATAAAATCTAGTTTGGGAGGTGAACAGAACAGAACAGAGCATGCTGGCTTGTAGTCTGAATGTAGCCAGGAGCTTTTACCCATGAGCACACTGTAATCCTAATCTTATTAATTTCAGCTCATGTGAGGCTCTACAGCAGGGATCACCAACGTGGTGCCCGTGGGCACCAGGTAGCCCGCAAGGACAATATAAGTTGCCCGCAAGGACCTGTTCACTGCTATTTTTAGGACAGGCCCACGGCTCCATAGCGCCACTCTCCATTGAGCTGCATCTAATTTTTTTGAATATATTTTAAATCAAATCAATATCTTCACATAGATGAATATCATTAATTATTAATAATAACATATAATTAAAGGTAAATTGAGTAAATTTGTAATTTCAGAGGTGTGAATCGACATGGTAGCCCTTCGCACTAATTGGTACCCAAGAAGTAGCTCTCAGTTTCAAAAAGGTTGGTGACCCCTGCTCTACAGTCTGATGAGTGATTCATTGCTAATCCATAGGTGTGTGTTGCATGATGTCCCAGAAAAATGTCGTCTACAGCATTATTAGAGACTGCAGTGTTACAATGTTTGGCATGAGGGGAAACAATACACAAGTCAGGAAAGAATATAACAAAGGTGTTTTTGCCAGCTCGCATCAAGGGATTACTGTTTTTTTCAGAACCGTAATTCCTGCAGCAGGTTTTAGATGTTTAAACTGCCAGATTTAAAATGTTGTTTACCTATTTTAAATGCTGTCTTTAAGTCCAGAGTCTAAGAACATGTCCAGGCACCATTTAAAGCATACAATCTTCCACACATCAACTCTGTTATGCAACACGAATATTCGGAAACACACGCACACACACACACGCGCACACACACATACCATTCAGGCTTAGTGAGGCAGAGAGAAAAGCTCCTCTTACTCCTACCAAGGCAAACCGAACCCTCCTGAATCAACTGTCAACCTGCCTGTGTGTGCGGACAAGTATTTATATCTTGGTGGTAAATATCTGACCGCTCTGATATTGTAGCAACATTTGGCTGGTCCCAACAAGGAAATCCGTAGCTTTTATCTACTAAACACAACCCAAGCCGAAAGATTTCCTTTCGGCTACACAAGACAGGGAGAGAAATAGACCTGGCATTAATTAGCGAAATTAATAATTCTATTAATAGAAAAACCTCACCGAGATATGCATGGCAAATCAGAGTGTGTGCGAGCACAAGAGAGAATGCATAACGTAAAGAGAGCACCATGGAGATATCTTATTAATTATATAATTAATGCAATGGATTCGTTAAAAATAGGTCATTCATGAAATAACCTCAGATTGAACTTGGAAATGGATTGGTCAGAAGATGTGCATTATGGAAGGGATTACGATATGCCTGCTTCACCTCAGGCTCATGCATTGACCTGCCGAGCTTTATTTTGAAATAATGACTATCTAGTTGGATGTTATCTCACTTATTATATAGCTACTTACTAAATAAATCAATCATTTGACACAAAATATAAATTAAAAACATTTTATAATTTAAAATGAATTTTTACAATTAAAGTTAATTTTATGGCTTCAATTAAACTAAACATAAAAATTACTCATTACCACTCATTCATGTGCTGACCTGCTTAATTTACGGAATTTGGCACACACCCTTATCTGGAGAAACTTCTATTTTTATCTCATTACTACATCCAAGGAAACTGTGGGTTCAGGGCCTCAACAATGTCATCTTGGTGGTACTGGGGCTTGAACCACCAACCATATTCATACTATGATCGCAAGGAATCTGGTGCCCAACTCTGTCATCACTGGACAAAGGTGAGATACACCCTAAACACCTCGATAGACCATCGCAAGGCAACACATAATCGTACACACTCACACCTACAGGGCCATTTTGAACAGCCAAGTCGCCGAATGAGCATGTATGACTTTGGACTTTGGGAAGATGTATCTGGAAGAAACACGCTAACCACTACGCCACTGTAGCAAAAATTCAATTGGGGGAAAAAATAAAAAAACTGACAGAAGTCTTTCCTTCTTTCATCATCGGCTGGTACAAAGTAAATGATGCTGATGCTAATTTGATTGTTAATGGATCTACATGTACTGACCTCCTTGCTTGATATGAGTGGATCCTCTTTTCAGATTATATAATCAGAGCTGTTTCCATGGCAACAGACTGTTATTCATAGTGATGGTCTGCTATAACATATATTGTTATTCACATAACAGAGCACAAAATGCCGTAACTACCCAATCAGAATCAGGTATTGTCAAACTGAATATTGATTTTTCATCTGCAAAATCTAATTACTCCTTAAGCAAAGGCAATAAAATTATTTTGAATCGAGTAAAGTGGTTTTAAATTAGGACCATTTCATATTGTTTTAAAAGTCCAATATAAAAAATAAATGACCTTTGTGACCTTAAGGGTGGGAAAGCCAAGATGACACATACAATCCCCCCATTCGTGTTTGATTCAAACCCACACACCAAATTTGGTGATATCTGTAGAAGGAAACGGCACTGAATCAAACTAACGAATCGTACGAACAAACGGAACTCAACTTCAAATAAGTGAAAAAGTTGAAATGAGTAAAATCATTTAAAAATTTGTGTAATATGATAGATTTCATTGGTACACCAAGTGCAATAATGTACAGCAAACTGGTCATGTTTGCAAAATCACCCCGTTCAGGGTCAATCTTGCATCACCTGATCAGGGTTTATTTCCTAATAATGACCGGCATGCTGTACATAATTCCTTACATTCATTTCATTTATTTATTAATGACCACACAACATATTTATTCATGTTAAAAATGCTTTGTGTCCATTATGGCAGCGAGCATAAAACTCCCAGGATACCAGTAGCTTGTTACACTCATGAACACTACAGTTAAAACAATGGACCCAGTTTCTTTATCCGGACGTATGAGACGAACATTAATGGACACTTGTGACCTGTATCTGTCTGCATCATGGAATGTAGAATGCTACTGACACATGATTGGCTGGTCTTAATAATAATAATAATAATGATAATAGAAATGGTATGAATGTGGAAATATACAATGCATCTAATAAACTGAATAGTGAAATTATATATATATATATATATATATATATATATATATGCACACACACACACACACACACACACACACATATATACATACATATTTGCTGTCCACGTTACATCATCAAACAGCACATTAAAAAAGGGTAGCTTAAAAATACAAGGCATACCACTTTACAGTGAATGTTGTGATCTTGAGTCAGCAGTGTTATAAAAAAACTGATGATATTCTGAAAGTGTGATAGTTTTTTTAACATATACAATTTTGATGAAATATTTTCAGCACCAGCAAACTAAAGCTGGTGCTGCTCTACAAAACGTGTGAAAGTCTCACACACAGTAGCATGTGTTCACTAAAGTGTGAGAATACACACAAGCCATTGTCACAGATAAACCAGACAAGTTATAGTTTTATATACACAGTCGGCCCCCTACTTGCGAAATCCCCTGGGTACAAAAATTTCGGGTTACGAAAAACATTTTCCTAAGTTTTCGTCCCCGGGATACGAAAACAATCTCCTCTTATGAAATGCGCCATTCAAAATTCAAACGCGCTAATCAAAATTTCTCATGTTGCACGAGTTGCTCTCTCATTGGCTGTCTCCCATTGGCTAGGAGGGATGACGCAGCTGAACTTCCAGTACCCACACTTCCTGTTCGTCACACGCGTGAAGCAGAGTTGACTGTTGGCTTGTTTTGAGATTGATCATGCAGTGTTATATTTCGTTATCGCCGAAACCCCTCTACAATCAGGACGATATTGAACCAGAATGAGACCTTAAAGCGGAAATACAGTGACAGGCGATTATTTCGGCACGATATTAAAACAGAGTGCTCCATGGGAGAAGACCTCCGATCTTGCAAGGAAGGAAGTTTATATTGAATGAGGACCTCTGATCGTTCAAAAAGGTACTGTAATTCTGCTTTAAATAAAACATCCCATCCATATAAACATTTAAATAGAATTGTTCTGTCGGCTGTTGCGTGCGTGTGTGTGTGTGTGTGTGTGTGTGTGTGAGAGAGAGATAGAGATAGAAGGAGGCTTAACTCTTTAGTTTAGTTTTTTAAGTTGTTTAATTCAGTAAATGTTTAATAATGTGGAGCATGATCCCTCCACATACCATGATGTGACTCCGATCCCTCAAGGAATCAAGTTAAAGTTGAGTTTGGTCCGCCATCTGTCAAGCAGGGAATGCGCTTTGAATTCCACGTCATAACATGCTCCTGGCGTCCTGCTCGTGGGCGTGGCCCACAGCGCCACAATAAAATTTAATGTGTACATGCGTGTACTCTATTGTGCGTGTGTGAGTGTTAATAAAAAATGTTTAATAATATTTAATTAATAAATGTTAATAAAATGGTTTAATATTATATAATAAGGATACCGAATATACACAACATGAATGCGAAAGCTAACGGACAGGCTAGCTATTGTAAATGGTTCCGATGGTCGATGGATGGTCACTTTACTTGAAGCTGAGCCGAGTCACTTTACATGAAGCTTAAAACAGCCTATCAGTGCTTACAATATGTGCGGCGCTCAATACCGAAAGTAGTTTACTTTTTTTGTGTTCGAGACAAAGCGCGGGTTATACCGACTTCTGATCTTTCAAGTGAGCAAGGGCGCCACTGAATACTGGTTTAGTACTCAGCCTGCACTGATGTGAATCACCAGCAGAGCGGAGAGTTCTCTTTCATTTCTGGATTCGGGTTTTCATTCATTTTACAACTCTCTTTGCTTAACCGAGTATGCATGGTAACTGATTTATATATTATATATACTAGTCCTCAAAAAATTAGCATATTGTGATAAAGTTCATTATTTTCTGTAATGTACTGATAAAAATTAAACTTTCATATATTTTAGATTCATTGGACGCCAACTGAAACATTTCAGGTATTTTATTGTTTTAATACTGATGATTTTGGTATACAGCTCATGAAAACCCAAAATCCCAATCTTAAAAAATCAGCATATTTCATCCGACCAATAAAAAAGTGTTTTTAATACAAAAAAGTCAACCTTCAAATAATTATGTTCAGATATGCACTCAATACTTGGTCGGAAATCTTTTTCAGAAATGACTGCTTGAATGCAGTGTGGCATGGAGGCAATCAGCCTGTGGCACTGCTGAGGTGTTATGGAGGCCCAGGATGCTTCGATAGCGGCCTTAAGCTCATCCACAGTGTTGGGTCTGGTGTCTCTCAACTTTCTCTTCACAATATCCCACAGATTCTCTATGGGGTTCAGGTCAGGACAGTTGGCAGGCCAATTGAGCACAGTAATACCATGGTCAGTAAACCATTCAGCAGTGGTTTTGGCACTGTGAGCAGGTGCCAGGTCATGCTGAAAAATGAAATCTTCATGCTTCCATCTGCTGAAAAGCTTTATGGAGATGAAGTGCTCCAAAATCTCCTGATAGCGAGCTGCATTGACCCTGCCCTTGATAAAACACAGTGGACCAACACCAGCAGCTGACATGGCACCCCAGACCATCACTGACTGTGGGTACTTGACACTGGACTTCAGGCATTTTGGCATTTCCTTCTCCCCAGTCTTCCTCCAGACTCTGGCACCTTGATTTCCGAATGACATGCAAAATTTGCTTTCATCTGAAAAACGTACTTTGGACCACTGAGCAACAGTCCAGTGCTGCTTCTCTGTAGCCCAGGTCAGGCGCTTCTGCCGCTGTTTCTGGTTCAAAAGTGGCTTGACCTGGGGAATGTGGCATTTGTAGCCCATTTCCTGCACACGCCTGTACAAGGTGGCTCTGGATGTTTCTACTTCAGACCCAGTCCACTGCAGGTCCCCCAAGGTCTGGAATCGGCCCTTCTTTCACTTTTCCCTTCCCACAGACGTCCCACTGAGGTGGCTTGATAGAGCACTCTGGGAACAGCCTATTCGCTCAGAGATTTCTTTCTGTGTCTTACCCTCTTGCTTGAGGGTGTCAATGATGGCCTTCTGGACAGCAGTCAGGTCGGCAGTCTTACCCATGATTGCAGTTTTGAGTAATGAACCAGGCTGGGACTTTTTAAAAGCCACAGGAATCTTTTGCAGGTGTTTAGAGTTGATTGGTTGATTCAGATGATTAGCTTAACAGCTCGTTTAGACTACCTTTTCATGATATGCTAATTTTTTGAGATAGGAATTTTGGGTTTTCATGAGCTGGATGCCAAAATTATCAGTATTAAAACAATTAAAGACCTGAAATATTTCAGTTGGTGTGCAATGAATCTAAAATATATGAAAGTTTAATCAGTACATTACAGAAAATAATGAACTTTATCCCAATCTGCTAATTTTTTGAGAAGGACTAGTGTGTGTGTGTGTGTGTGTGTGTATATATATATATATATATATATATATATATATATATATAAAACTGAACTGGGAAGAAGGAGGGGCACGTTCAGTCTGACATTTGTAAACAATGGACGCAGCGTCATTACGTCAGCGTACTATGAAGGTACGTCTAAACTCAAAATTTGACTTTTTTTTTTTTTTGAAAAAACCCCCGTGAAATCGAAAAAACGTAAAACGGATGAACACAAGTTGGGGAGCGTCTGTGTATATGACCTGATATATTAAAGATAAACCGGTAAAAACAGGGATCCCTCACTACTTCGCGCTTCAATTTATGCAGCTTCAGTACATCGTATTTTTTTTTTTTTTTTTAAATATTCATCGAATTAAAAAAATAAGGAAATTAAAGAAGAGGACAAGGGGAAAAAGTTAAGGAAAATGCTGCAAAAATAAGGCCAACTGTGCAAAACCTCCCATCAAAACTATTTACATTTTTGTGAGGTGCATCTGAGCGAGTGTGTGCACGCATCTGCATGTGTCTGTGTTTAAATTTTATTTACATCTTATGCATTATTTTTAATGTTTAATTGTTATTACAAGCATTTATAGCTTGAATATGTATTTATTGATATTATATACACATATACATGTACATATACGTCGGGGGAGTGGGGTGATCCTACTTCGCGAAATTCGATGGCCGTGGGGGGTTCTCGGTTTCAATTAACCGCAGAAAGTGAGGGATCCCCGGGATCCCCCCGCGACAATCGAATTTCACGAAGTAGGATCACCCCCCCACACCCCCCGACTGAGGTATATGTACATGTCTATATAATATCAATAAATACATATTCAATGCTATAAATGCTTATAATAAATAAACATTAAAAAATAACATAAGATGTAAATAAAACAAATACACACACATACAGATACTGCATGAGAAGCAGATGCACGTGCGCACACAGATGCAACAATGCAAGTAGTTTTGACGGGAACTTTTGGGTTGTTATTTGTTTTTGTTTGTTTAAGGTTTTTTTTTTTGCATAATTGGACTTGTTTTTGTGGCATTTTCATTGACTTTTCCCCTACTCTTCCTTAATTTCCTTATTTTTTAATTAAATGAATATTAAAAAAAAAAAAAAACGCGATGCACTGAAGCCACATGAATTGAAGCGTGAAGTAGCGAGGGATCCCTGGGGGGGGGTGTGTGTGTGTGTGTGTGTATATATATATATCTGTCCACACACGCACACAAAGAAAATACATCTTTATTATTTCATTTCTTTTTCTCTGAGCTGGTACATTTTTACGATAGTCATTCTTTATATAGTGCACTGATGTTTTTCCTCCCTGAGATTACACTTCTACATCATGTCTTTGATTACAGTTTAAGTACTGCAATCTCCCTCCTTTATTTCATGATCAGGGATAAGATGCAATTTTTACAGTCTGTTGAAATATCCCCACAATTAGCACAGCACTACAGTACACACCCTAACCCCCCCCCCCCCATACCACCGCCTTGAATTCCCTCCCGACTCAGAGGCATGGAGGAATTAAACAGGCTTTTAATCCCCTGCAATCCTTAAATGTTTAGTCAGCAGCCACTTCATCACCTTGTAAAATGAATCTTGAGTAATGATACACTTCATAATTGATCCGTGAGCAAAATGGCCTGAGTCAATATCACCCTCTCTTTCTCTCTATAACATACTTTTTATGTTTAAGTTCAGATGTGACCATGAACATAAGAAACCACGTCCAACCAGATTTGGTCCAGGGAAGGTGCCAATATTTGTGTAGACTAATAAGACTTGTAGTGCTTGATAGTTGTGAGTGTTGTGAACACATGGGAAAGTTATCTAGCTTGATTTCAACATCATATTTTCACACTCATGCGGTCACAAGTGATTTCCCAAAGTGTCAGTGCCGCAGATTGTATCACTTTACATTCAGACATGACTACATCGGTGTCGCTGCTGGGCTGAGAGACATCTGCTTGCAATTGATTGTATTGTGTCTCGTGTTGTGACTTGATAGACCAGACAGATAAGAAACTGTGCTTCGCAACAGATGTGTGTGTGTGCGCACGTGTGGTGGTCATGGGACTGAATTGTGAACATCTCGGGGGAAACTTTGAGGATCTTGAGGGAACCGTGATGAGCTTTGGGGACTTGGTGGAATCAGTTATTATGATTTGACGCCAATCATGATAGAACGAGGGAATCACAGTCGAGCTCAGATGTGCCATCACAGGGTAAACTCTTGAAGGAATCATATTTGTATTTTTACCAAGTTTCATCATTTGAATGGCAGTGGTGGCTCAGTGGTTAACGCACTTGATCACCAATTCAAAGGTTAATGGTTCAAGCCCCAGTACCACCAAGCTGTCAATGTTGGCTCCTTGAGCAAGGTTCTTAACCCTCAAGTGCTCAGTTGTATTGAAAAAGAATGTAAGTCAACCTGGAGAAGGGTGTCTGCCAAATGCCATAAATGGAATTAGATGCACACTGCCTTCTTCTGATACTCAGACTGTGCTCCAAACGCCTTCATAAATCATGGAGCTCTACACTATAAATCATGGACATTGTGGAACCAGTGTAAACTCAGCTTAAGAGGAAATTAATTCAGGTTGGAAAAACTACTTGAGTACTTTTACACATATCTATGGTACGACTGGCGACTATTTAAAATCTAAAATTCAACATGCATCAGGTATCAAGATCATATTTTAAGATGAACACAGGACTCTTAGAAAATAAACAGTAAAGTTGGGCGAGGTTGTCTAACTCACTCAGCCGGCCGGAAGATTACACATTGATCTGGAAAATACTAAGAACGCTTTAGACAGCATGACTTGCAGCTCTTTATACAGGTGGTGTCCGAATTACAACCACATTTGGTTCTGACCAACAGATCATAAGACGGTTTGGATGCATGTCAGGTATGTACATGTATTACTACTAGTATACACATTATACTGTACCCGTCTACAAGTTAGTGTCAAAAACCCCATGATATTCCTTCCAAACAACCTGACCTTAAACACTTTACAATAATACAGGAATCCCTCACTTTCCATGGTTAATGGAGACCGAGACCCCCACGACTGCTGATTTCCATGAAGTAGGATCAACCCCACTGACTGACGTATGTATACATGTATAAGTGTATATACAGGGATCCCTCACTTTCCATGGTTAATGGGACCGAGAGACCCCCCCCCCCCCCCCCCGCGCGTGACCGCTGATGTCTGTGAAGCAAGATCCACCCCCTAACTGACGTATACGTACACGTATACATATATATATATATATGTGTGTATATAATATTAATAAATACATATTCAACACAATGCTTATAACAACAATTAAACATTCAACAATAATGCATAAGATGTAAATAAAATATAAATACACACATACAGACGCGCGTGATACGCACCTCACATAAAAAAAGGGAAGTAGTTTTGTTAGGGGGGTTTGGGTTGTTTTTTTTTTTTTTGCTATTGAATTTTTTTTGCATAATTGGCCTTGTTTGTGGCATTTTCCTAAACTTTTTCCCTATTTTTCGATGAATATTTTTAAAAAACCCGCAATGCACTGAAGCCGCAGAAACTGAAGCACGAAGTAGCGAGGGATCACTGTATACTTTTTCTAATAATTTTCCTAATAATAATAACAACAATAATAATGATGTTGATAATCAGTAATAATACTACTGTTTTTTTCTTGTTGGAATTCTCTTATCTATCCATACACGTGTTTATATCACACACACACACACATTTCTGTATGTTTGATTGTTTTCATCCACATCTAGTATTTTTCATTAATTCTGCATAAAAGTTTGTTTACCCTTTGTATATAATGTGAAGACTTGAGAACAACTTGCAAATTATGTTACTGTTTTTTTCTTGTCACGAATGTTTGAATCTCTCTCTCTCTCTCTCTCTCTCTCTCTCTCTCTTACACACACACACACACACACACACACACACACACACACACATCTTTTCATTATTAAATGCATGTACATGGTTTAGCCCATTAGATCCTCACAAATAGGCTGGAATCAGCCGGGGTAAGCAGATGATATTCACATACATGATACCCAAGTACATAAATATTTATTATTTTTTTTAATCATGGATGGTCGTAAAGCCAAACAGTTGTAAGTCACACAGGTCGTAAGTTGGTGACTTCCTACACAAGCATTTAAAAATGAAAATTGCTGATAAACTGAATAATCTGAGGTGTTGACATCTGACATGAAGCTGCTTTATTGTTATCTTGATTGTTATATAAATTTGCACATATTGGGCCTCACTTAGTTCTGTGATGGTCTGGTGAGCTGTTCATGGTCTACATCATCCATAGTTGGTTGAGATACAGGCAGTAGCCTTCGTGTGACTGCAGTAGAATAAAGCAGTTTGGGAAATGAGTGAGTGAGTGAACTGATCGAGTCGGATACAAAACAGATTTATATATCGCTGAAGCAGAGACAATGCTGCTATCTGAGAAACTCCTGGAAAAGTCCTCCTCATGCTATAACGTGTGTCTAAATTCATACAGGAAAAGCAACAATTCCCCAAAACGTACCAAATCATTCCAGTCACACACATTACAGTTAATACTATTCCCTACATGCTCGGATTCCGCTCATAACATCTAAGCTCAAAATGAACACGTCCTCATGAATGAAGGTGTGATTTAAATAAATAAATAAATAAACAATGCTGTTACAGTATTGAACAACCATGAATGCTGCCAAAGTGTCAAACAACAAGATTAACGCATATTTATCTTTTCCCCTCTGGGCCACTCAAGCTGGCTGTGGGGGAAAAAAAAAAAACAAAAAACAAAAAAACACAAGGTTCTCACTGTTTTGTTTTGCCTTTTTCTGGTCACACTCGTGTCATGGCGTGCTGGGACTTTTGAATGGCTAGACTTAACACTCGACCCCTATGCTCCACCCATCCTGGTCTGCCTCCCAGCACACTGAAAGGAAAGGTGACCTATTTCAAAAAGGTGACCAATCAGAGCAGAGTAGGCACAGAGACTGGAAAAACAGTAAATGGGAGGAGGAAGCCAAACAGGCCATCCAAAAATCAGGGTTTTATGATGAGGTGGGAGTCCTGAAGAACTGTCAATGTTTTTTTCTAATTAGGAATTTGACAGTGATGCTCAATTTGTATACAAAATGAAAAATAAAGGTCTGGAAATGGGTACAATATCTGACCTTTAAAACAGAAGTTAACAGTCGCATAGGTGTGTATCTTGGCTGTTGGTTAAAACGCAGAACATGGACGTTCCCATGTACAAGAAATGTCATTGTAGTTTCAAACAAACGGCAACTATAGGAAGCTAGGAGGCTTATTTCTACATGTGTAACGCTAAAAGGATACCCGCTGCTGACTTGAAATAAGGTGTACTGGCAAAGTGTACAGCTTTGTTTACTTTGTTTGGGCTGCCTATTGTAAATATTTACAGGTAGTGTGAATAATAGAGAAATGAGGTCTTGATTGGCTTACAGTCTTCAGAGGTAAATGTCATCCCCCCCTTTTAAACACAGCAAATAAGAAGCTAAATTCAGTGCTAAAAACACTGATCGTTCATCACCCACCACCCCTGCTTCTGTGGTACATATATCTTTATTACAGTCAGGGAGTGTGTATGAGTACAACAGGTCCTTACCTGTACCGGTGCCTGTTGGGTCTCCTCCTTGGATCTAGAAAACAGAATATTAATATAAATGTAATAAAGTACCTTAGTGTACATTTAACATGAACAGCATGGTCTGCTGTCTCAATTATAAAACAGCATTCTGTGTGGATATTGCTTACATCAAAACAAAATAAACAATAAAAATCAAAGTACAGTAAAACCTCCGCTGACGAACGCTTAAGCTCACGAACATTTCGCCTCAAGAACATTAAATTTGCGAGCATATAGTCTCTGTTGACGAACTAGTTTTCGGCGGACGAACCAAACCACGCGGTCGAACAGCGCCACGGTGGCGGCCACGAGAAGCTGACGCACGCTCACGGCGTCACAGTTCGTCACCCCCTTTCTTTGAGTGCAGAAGTGGTTTGTGTTTGATAGACATTTTGGACCATATTGAGTGTACTTTTGCTATTATGGGACCGAAAAAGACCCCACCACAGGTGGAGATCATTGAAAAACACGAACGAGGTGTGCGTTTGTGTGACTCAGCCCCCAGTACCAGTACGCTAAGTCTACCATTGCTCCCATCCTTAAGAACAAGGAAGCTATTAAGGGTGCGTGTGTGGCTAAGGGTGTTTCCAAACAGTAGGCGTTTCCAAACTCTCCTTCCAAACAGTAACTCCCTCCCTCCCTCCCTCCTCCTCCCACTCCATTCCATCAAGGCATCAACTACCATCACAAAGGTAAATAAAACGACTTTATCATACAGTACAGTTTATTTCTTTAATTACAATACAATAGCACATTTATTATACATAAAATAAGGTATATTTTTGTGTAGTTTTAAGGCTTATTTAGTAGAAAATTATGTTTTATGGGGACCTGGGAACGGATTATTCTCATTTTAATGGTTTCTTATGGGAAATAAATGTTCGGAAGACGAACTTTTCGCCTTACACACACTTTCTGGGAACCAATTATGTTCGTGAGCTGAGGTATCACTGTATACATAAAAACACCCGCCATTAGCTACAAATCATTTAACTTGAGTCTAATCACAGAGCTCACCTGACCAGCCAGGGTAATAGTTAAAATATATAAAAATAAACTATTAAAATAACCCCGTACAGTGGACAAAACCTCTCAGCCCATGTAAAAAGGCCTGATGGTGCATTTGATCTATTGTGCAGAATGCAATTCAAAATAGTAGTTGCAGTGGCCAGCTAGGATATCACACTGTGAGGAAATTTAATAGGTATTGTAGTTACCCAGTCCCAACATCTACACCAAAATTGGTGATGATCCGTAATGCCAAAATTGATAGTCTTTTGTAGTTACACAGTCCCAAAACCCATACCAAAAATAATGACGATCTGTTGAGATGTTTTTTTTTTTTTGAGTTGGTGCACGGAATCACGGAATACAAACATCGACAGATATTGCTCCTTAAGCCAATAGATCTTTTGCGATACGCATCATGACTTGGATGCCAAAGAGAACGCACTGCCCCTGCACAGTACTGGTGGCCCCATGAAGGATGCGAATGCAGAATATAGAGTAAATGTGCTGTAATCGGTTGTTCCAACTGTGCAGAGAGGGAAAGAGACTTTTTTCTTTATGTGTCCTGACAATTATTAAAAGCCAGGACGAGCATGCTAAAGAACCCTCCAGAAAAAGGCGAGCTAAATGGTTCAGCAACATTTCCAGGGCAGCTATGGATGTAAAGATCTACACTTGCAGTGACTATTTTATTATAACCAGTGAGTGCACATGTAAAGCTAATATTGTGTGTCTTTTTTATATAATAATTAGAAGGCTACTAATTTGAAAGATTTATATTGAAAGCAAAGCACAGACTGAGAGAAGGTGTGTGTTAGCCCGGTCTCGATTCGTTGCTTCTATCCAGTCAAACTAGCTAAGTGAAGCCCCAAAACTGACAGCATGTGCTTCTTTTCTACTGATACACAATGTGCAGCAGTTTTATGTACTAATATTTTTTCAAGCCTGCACTCGGTTGTGATACATGTTTGTAAGAGTCAACTCTGTCACAGAAAGCTCATTTCTGAAGTTATCTCTGCGGTGTGGTCAGGGAAGACTATGAAAGTAATTAGAAAGAGTTATTGCGTTATCCTGCATCCTTTGCCGTGGTAAACTGCTTGTGTGGCCTCCAGTATGGGAACGTGCTGTTGTAGCCAAGGGCAACTCCCAGTCACATGACCATATTAAAGTCCACCCTTATGCCCATTGGACTGAGGGGGAAATCCCTCACCCACATATATAGTTATTTTATTACTACGGTATATATACATATATATATATATTATATATATATATATACACACACACACATACATATACATAGACACACACACACACACACACACATATATATACATACATACATACATACACACACACACACACACATACATACATACATATATAAAAAAATGCAGTGCACTGGCGGCACAAGCCAGTGTCTCTCCCTCACGCCGGTCTCAAGCCCGGATAAAGAGGGTTGTGTCAGGAAGGGCATCTGGCGTAAAACCAATGCCAAATAAAATATGCAAATCAAAACAAAGAACTTCATACCGGATCGGTCGAGGCCTGGGTTAACAACGACCGCCATCAGTGCTGTTAACCAACAGGGTGCTGGTGGAAATTGGACTACTGTTGGTCGAAGACGTCGAAGAAGTAGAGGTGGGAGGCGTGTCCGTAGGCAAAGAGAGAAGAGGAAAGGCATGAGTCGAGGACTGAGAGTAGGAACTTTGAATGTTGGAACTATGACAGGAAAAGGTAGAGAGCTGGCTGACATGATGCAGAGGACAAAGGTGGACATACTGTGTGTTCAGGAGACCAGGTGGAACGGTAGCAAGGCTAGAAGCATAGGAGCAGGGTTTAAGCTGTTTTTTTTCATGGTGTGGATGGGAAGAGAAATGGAGTAGGAGTCATCTTGAAGGAGGAGTTTGTCAGGAATGTTCTAGAAGTGAAAAGAGTGTCAGACAGAGTGATGAGTCTCAAGTTAGAAATTGAAGGTGTGATGTTCAATGTTGTTCATGCTTATGCCCCACAGGCAGGATGTGAGCTAGAAGAGAAGGAGAGATTCTGGAGTGAGTTAGATGAAGTGATGCAGAGTCCCCCCCCCCCCCAAGGTGAAAGAGTGGTCATTGGGGCAGACTTCAACGGACATGTTGGTGCAGGAAACAGAGGGGACGAGGAAGTGATGGGCAGGTTTGGTATCCAGGACAGGAACGCAGAAGGACAGATGTTGATAGATTCTGCAAAAAGGGTGGAAATGGCTGTGGTAAATACTTTCTTCCAGAAGATACAGGAGCATAGGGTGACTTATAAAAGCGGAGGTAGGAGCACACAGGTAGACTACATCTTGTGTAGGCGATGTAATTTGAAGGAAATCGGTGACTGCAAAGTAGTAGCGGGTGAGAGTGTTGCCAAACAGCATAGGATGGTGTGCAGAATGACCCTGATGGTGAGGAAGGTGAAGAAGGCAAAGGCAGAGCAGAAGACAAAGTGGTGGAAGCTGAAAAAGGAAGAGTGTCGGGTTGTCTTCAAGAAGGAGTTGAAACTGGCTTTGGGTGGTCAGGAAGTGCTTCCAGATGACTGGACAACCATAGCTAATGTGATCAGGGAGACAGGTAGGAGAATACTTGGTGTGTCATTTGGAAGGAGAGTAGATAAGGAGACTTGGTGGTGGAATGAGGAAGTGCAGGAGTGTGTAAAAAGGAAGAGGTTAGCTAAGAAGAAGTGGGACATTGAGAGGACCAAAGAGAGTAAACAGGAGTACAGGGAGACAAAGCGTAAGGCAAAAGGTAGCAGTGTCAAAGGCCAAACAGAGGGCATACGATGACTTGTATGCTCGATTGGAAAGTAAAGAGGGAGAAACTAATTTATACAGGTTGGCACAGCAGAAAAATAGAGATGGGATATAGACAGAATATATGTACATGAATATGCATTGAGCATATGTGTGTCTGAAATTGCGCTATATAAGCATCCACAATAATAATAATAATATGAATGACAAGGACCCAAGAGGAACAGTGATAAGAAAGGTGGAGGATTTTAAGTACTTAGGCTCAACAATCCAGAGCAATGGAGAGTGTGGAAAAGAGGTGAAGGAGCGTGTGCAGGAGCGTGTGCAGGCAGGTTGGAATGGTTGGAGAAAAGTGTCCGGCGTGATGTGTGATAGGAGGGTATCAACAAGAATGAAAGGAAAAGTGTACAAGACGGTGTTGAGGCCAGCAATGTTGTATGGTTTAGAAACAGTGGCCCTGGGGAGAAGACAGGAGGCACAGCTGGAGGTAGCAGAGATGAAAATGTTGAGGTTCTCGTTGGGAGTAACAAGGATGGATAGGGTCAGGAATGAGCACATCAGAGGGACAGCACATGTAAGAGGTTTTGGAGACAAAGTAAGAGAGGCTAGATTGAGATGGTTTGGACATGTACAGAGGAGGGATAGTGAGTACATTGGTAGTAGGATGGTGAGGTTGGAACTACCAGGCAGAAGGCCTAGATTAAGACCAAAGAGACGATTCATGGATGTGGTGAAGGGGGACATGAAGGAAGTTGGTGTAAGAGAAGAAGATGCAGAGGACAGGGTGAGATGGAGGCAGATGATTCGCTGTGGGGACCCCTGACGGGAACAACCGAAAGAAAAAGAATTTATATATATATATATATATATATATATATATATATATACACACACTTCTGCTGCTGTTTCTGGTTCAAAAGTGGCTTGATCTGGGGAATGCGGCACCTGTAGCCCAGTGCAATGCTTCCACAGGTCCCCCAAGGTCTGGAATTGGCCCTTCTCCACAATCTTCCTCGGGGTCCGGTCACCTCTTCTGGTTGTGCAGCGTTTTCTGCCACACCTTTTCCTTCCCACAGACGTCCCACTGAGGTGCTTTGATACAGCACTCTGGGAACAGTCTATTCGCTCAGAGATTTCTTTCTGTGTCTTACCCTCTTGCTTGAGGGTGTCAATGATGGCCTTCTGGACAGCAGTCAGGTCGGGGCAGTCTTACCCATGATTGTGGTTTTGAGTAATGAGCCAGGCTGGGACTTTTTAAAAGCCTCAGGAATCTTTTGCCGGTGTTTAGAGTTAATTGGTTGATTCAGATGATTAGGTTAATAGCTCGTTTAGACTACCTGAACATGATATGCTAATTTTTTGAGATAGGAATTTTGGGTTTTCATGAGCTGTATGCCAAAATCATCAGTATTAAAACAATAAAAGACCCGAAATCCTTCAGTTGGTGTACAAGGAATCTAAAATATATGAAAGTTTAATTTTTATCAGTACATTACAGAAAATAATTAACTTTATCACAATATGCTAATTTTTTGAGAAGGACTAGTATGTATGTGTATATATATATATATATATGTGTTAATAAAATAACTGATGGAAAAAAACGCCTTTTTTTGTCTCACAAACAGATGAATGAAAACCGTGATGAAATTCTTTTCACATATCCTATCTTGTTAGGAAGTCAGGGTCAGAGCACAGAGTCAGCTGCAAGATGAGCAGATTATAGGTCGTTACTTAAGGATCCAATAGTGCCACCCTGGTGGCACTGGGGTGTAAATCTTTGACCTTCTAATCAGTAACCCAGAGCCTTTACCACTGAGCCACCACTGACAGGAGACATTTCAAGTCTTTAAGTGACATTTTCTCACTAAGACTACTGTAGCATTAAACAGGAATGATCATATTATCCAAGCAAAGGTACTTAGAAAGTGATCTGTATGGCTTTACCTTACATTCTGCTCTTCTTCAAAAGAATTATGATCCAGTTGCACATTCTTTAGCACAGGAAACTAAACAGGGCTGAACTACACTAACATTAACAGGACCAGAACTTTACTAGACTCTGCTACATAAAGTTCTGTCCTTAAATTTTTCTCGATTTCTTACCATGAAGTTTCGAATGGAGCGGTGGAAGATGGTTCCATCATAGTAGCCTTTCTTACACAGCCCTATAAAGTTCTCACCAGCTTTGGGAACCTGAAAGAAGAAACATACCATTATATTACATACAGGGATCCCTCAATTTCCGCGGTAAATGGGGACTGAGACCCCCCGCGATCGCTGTTTTCCGAGAAGTTGGATCGACAACCCCCCCCCGACTGACGTACACAGTAGGCCCTCGATATTTGCAGGGGTTTGATACCGGCCCCTCCAGCAAATGAAAATAATCCGTGAGTTCTGTACCCGGAAGTAAAACCCCATGTATCATATTACAAACAAACAAACAAACAATTCTTTATTGTCAAAGTACTTTTACATACATTGAAATTTGGTTTGTGCTCTGGGCACCTGTCGCCACTGTGCAGCGCCAGTTATTGCGTTGTTCTATCCTTTTGATGCTGAGCGCCAAGCAGAAAGCAACAACTACCAAATTTTAACGTCTTATGGTATGACGCGGCCAGATTCGAACTCCGACCTTCCGGAGGATAAAGCGGACGCTCAACCAACTGAGCTAAATCCCCGGTTACAAGTTAAAAGTTAATACATGTACTGTTAAAAGTTAATACATGTGCGAATAAGCAACCAGATGCACCAAAATATGCTTCTTAAACACATTCTATAGACAGTCTTACTCATTAATACAGTATTAGTGTAATAAAATGTAGTAATGATTCAGAAAAACTTTTTAATTTTGTACTGTGATATTTATTAATAAAATATATAAACATTATACTTTATCCATCTATCGATACAGATGTGTGTATATGTATATATATATATATATATATATATATATATATATATATACACATATACACATACATACATATATATATATATATATATATATATATATATATATATATATGTATGTATATATATATATATATATTATATATATATATATATATATATATATATATATATATATATACACATATACACATACATACATATATATATATATATATATATATATATATATATATATGTATGTATATATATATATATATATATATATATATATATATATATATATATATATGTGTGTGTGTGTATATATATATATATATATATATATATATATATATACACACACACACACACACACACACACACATACATATATACATACACACACAGTATGTATATGTTTTCATTTTGTATGTATATTATCCAGTTAAGCGCTATGATGCCATATCACATACCATTGTTGGGAACTGGACATTTTGTTCTAATTACCGACCCTTGCATAAGCCTTAAAACTAATCAGACCTCGGAAACTGTACCCTGGGCACGTGGAAATTGAACTTGTGGGACCCGGCGAGTATGAAGGTGGGAGTGAAATTTTAAACATTGAAAATCCCTTTTTTGTTTTCTTTGTGCTTTTCTTGCATCTGTTTCATAATTTTTCTACTTCCAATTAGATGGTTAACGTCCCTTGGCGAGATTAGCTTGTTATAGTAGTAATTATCTAGGTGACCTCATACCCTACACAGCTTTCCATTTCGTATTTCTTGCTTGGTTCGGTGTGTAGTATGAAAAAAAAACTACTGAGATCTGGCCACAAAAGATGAGGTGCAGTGTCTCAGCTCATACAAAAGCATTTGAATTAAAATCTAAATAAACAACAAAATAATCTAGCCAACCCCATTTTGATCGTTAACAGGCCATTTTTCTCTTTTTTATTCCTTGTTTGGTGGATTTATATTATGTTAATCCAAGAAATGAAGCAAGGAATTGTTTTTTTTAAAGAACGGGTATTTAATTATTCTTCAACTGCACAACAGAACAAGAATACAAGAAAGAGGAGAACAAAATGTTTACTTTTCTTCTATTCTTAAAGAATCCTGAACAAGTGCTTGGATGTAAACATGTAATGATCTGAATACAGCCTTGATTCCTGAGCTAATGGTGTACATGCAGTACCTTTAATACTCTGTACATTCTGTTGAAACGACTGCTTTAAACAGTCGAGTAACGCATTACTGTCCGTGTTTTCCATGGCATTCAAAAAGGAGGTCGCCCTAAAAATACTTTCATACACCTCCCCTTTCACCTCAGCTCTGAGGGTGGGATTAAAAGCAACTGGACCACCAGGTAGCATTTGATGCTGTTGCCATCAGTTCAGGATGGAGACTGTCTGCACATAGAATCAAATCTGAAGTCTCTACTTTCAGAAATGAGAACAAAAACCCTATTGAAAATTTTCTGTCACACATGTTTATAGGATCACTTACGATATACATGCATACTGTTCAGATCAATGGATTTGAAAGAGCGGCTGTGTGTCCGCGGTGACACTTATGACGGGAAAATGCACACATACATGATGTAAATGAGACGGCAATGAAAGGTCCGGCTTGGAGTAAAAAAAGTTCTGGCTTTTAAATTCATTGCACACTCGACATGTTAAGACCGGCAGGGATTATAAAAGTATAAAATTATAAAGCTTTTCCACTATTTTTTTTTAAGAAATTGACAACATTGACATCTGCAGATTCTTGAAACAAGGAATACAAAATAAATGGCCTAAATGAAGAACATTTTATCTTGGGTCTTAAATCTGAAAAGGAAGAAAAATATATTGGCGTATATTTAACTGAAGTAACAAACGATACACACAATATTTCATTTTCCACAATACTCTGTTTTTCTCCGTGTACTCCGCATTACTGTTGAACCATCTAAAAATCTACCATCAAGCGGAGTTTTAACAATTACCACGGCAACTCAGCAGATCCAGGCCACGGTTTAGTCACCTAAACAATGAAAATTCACCTCCTTCTGTCTTAGTCTTAAATGATTCAGTTATAAATTACATCAACCCTCAACGGTGCCTTAAAAAGCTGGTCGGACAAAACCGCGGTACACTTAAAGGTAGAGGAGCTGATGAAGCCGAATGAAATCATAGCATGAAACTCTTCCACACGATGGACTTGCAATCAGTGTTCAAGGTCATGTCTCTTGGACTAGGCAGGAATTTAGAAGACAGCAGCGAAATGACAGTGTCACGAGACACTCAACACACCTCAACATCTGGAACCCGTCACCCAGTTCGAGGTCTCAAGAACAAAATCTACCAGACTTTCAACTACAGTGGTACCTCATCTAACGAGTGTCCCTTATAACGAGTTTTCCATTATATGAGCTTTGAACATACACACCAGTTTCGATTGGAACATACGGATTAATTTGTGCCAACATTTTAGTGTTTTACATTGTTGATTCACATGAAGGACAGTTTTTCAAAGATGGGTTTGAAATGAATGTTCAGTTGAACAGCTGTTTGGATTTTTAGCTTCCAGTGCTCAGTTCATTTTATCTGAAATGCCTTAATAAAGATGGAAGTAATCATATTGTGCAGTAAATTCTGACTGATGGCGGACGAACCTTGTGTCCAGTTCTTTGACATGTTCTAACATGGTTTTAGAAGCGATTTACTTATTCATAGTTATAGTTCTCCTTGAAATGGCTTTTCCGGTCCAACTGGCCTTGTATTCTTCCACGTGTATTCCTCTGCGCTCAGAGAAAGCCTTCTGTTGTGCTTCTCAATTATTTTCTGTGATGCCCCTTCTGGGAAGAAGAAAACATTTTTTCATGCCTTCCCCCCACTACAAATAGTGTTTACTGCACTTCATATCGTTTGCTTGGTGCTATTTCCCTACACCATAATGTAACAATGAGAGAGCCACTGCCAACTACTGTACTGGATGCGCAATTACACTTAATTCTAGTACAATATGGCAAAAAAGCAGGCTCCCCAGGGTCATACCACAGGCTCCCCGGCATCACACCACCTCCAGCCTGCCCACGTGACCTCTTGATGATCGGAAGGGTTAGTTGACTTATTGTTTATTCTTGTTTAATTATTATTTATTATTAATTATTAATGTAAATGTACATGTTTTATTATTATGAAATGTTTTTATGTTTTTACAAATCAGGTACCAAAAAAGTTGGGACACTATACAAATTGTAAATAAAAACTGAATGCAATGATCTGGAAGTGCCAAATTTCAATATTTTATTCCGATTAGAACATAGATTTTCCCAGTTTAACTTTTGACCCTGAAATCTATAATTTTAAGGGAAAAATATGTTGATTTTAAATTTCATGGTGTCAACAAATCTCAAAAAAGTTGGGACAAGGTCGTTTTCGCCACTGTGAGGCGTCCCCTCTTCTTCTTACAACAGTCTGTAAATGTCTCGGGGCCATGGAGACAAGTTTCTCAAGTTTAGAAATAGGAATTCTGTCCCATTCTTGTCTAATACAGGCCTCGAACTGTTCAACTGTCTCGGGCCTTCTTTGTTGATCCTTCCTCTTTATGATGCGCCAAATGTTCTCTATATGAAAAATCTGGACTGCACGCTGGCCATTTCAATACCCGGATCCTTTTCCTACGCAGCCATGATGTTGTAATTAATGCTGCATGTGGTCTGGCATTATCATGTTGACAAATGCAAGGTCTTTGCTGAAAGAGACTACGTCTGGATGGGAGCAGATGTTGTTCTAGAACCTGAATATACCTTTCTGCATTGACGGTGCCTGTCCAGATGTGCAAGCTGCCCATGCCACATGTATTCATGCAACCCCATACCATCACTGATGCAGCTTGATAACATGGGTTGTCCTTGTCCTCTTTAGTTTGGATAATATGGCGTCCCAGTTTTCCATAAAGAACTTCTAATTGTGATTCATCTGACCACAGAACAGTTTTCCACTTTGCTACACTCCATTTTAAATGACCCCTAGCCCAGAGAAAACGCCTGCGCTTCTGGGTCCTATTTAGAAACGGATTCTTCTTTGTACTGTAGAGTTTCAGCTGACGAGGGTGGATGGCACGGTGGATTGTGTTCACTGACGATGGTTTCTGGAAGTATTGCTATGATTTCCCTTACAGTAGCATTACTGTTTGTTGTGCCGTTAAAGGGCCCGAAGATCACGGGCATCCAGTATGGTTTTTCAGCCTTGAATCTTACGCACAGAGATTGTTCCAGATTCTCTGAATCTTTGCATGATGTTATTTATGCACTGTAGATGATGATCACTTCAAGCACTTTCAATTTTTCGCTGGGAAACACTTTTCTGATATTGCTCAACTCTCTTTCTGTGCAACATTGAGGGAATTGCTGATCCTCTACCCATCTTCGCTGCTGAGAGACACTGCCACTCTGAGCAGCTCTTTTTATCCTCAGTCATGTTGCCAATGGACCT
Organism: Plotosus lineatus; assembly: GCA_024760905.1. Lineage (NCBI taxonomy): Eukaryota > Metazoa > Chordata > Actinopteri > Siluriformes > Plotosidae > Plotosus > Plotosus lineatus. The sequence goes on from CM045734.1 coordinate 53,847,723, forward strand.
CATTAGTGGTAATTGGTCTTCCAGCTGATCATTATAAGTGCAATTGACTTTTCCAGCCTTTTATTGCTACCTGTCTCAACTTTTTTGAAATTTGGTGACTCCATGCAATTTAAAATCAACATATTCTAAGTTTAAACTTTTGACCTATCATCTCTGTTCTATTCATTATAAATATTGAAATTTGGTAGTTCCATTCAGAATTTGTATAGTGTGCCAACATTTTTTGGAATCCGGTTTTTACATGTTTATATTTAATATATGCGAGGCGCTCCACCGAAAGTAGGCGCTTGTCGCAAGAGACGCACGGCGCTTGTGGGACAAAGCGTGGCTTATGCGAACTGCCGATCTTTCAAGTGACCAAGTGATGGTTGAATACTAAACAAGTATTCAACGCGCACTTGCTCACTTCATAGATCGGAAGTCTGGATAAGCTGCACTTTGTCTCACAAGTGCCGTGCATCACTTGCGACAAGAGCCTACTTTCAACGGAGCACCTCACATATTAGGTCAAATATACCGGCGCTCCCTAACTTACGTTTTTAATTGGTTCCGGACGGCCAAATTTAAGTAAAAAGTGAACGCAAGTTGTTACAGGAACGTATGACGCTCATACTGTACTATACATCCATAAATACCATTACCGTATCTCATAAAACACCCCTAAATCAATTATTATAAACAGACCATTGTAAAATAATATCAAACATATCAAGTAATATCCACATTAATTTCAAATAATTTAAATTCAAGCAAAATTATTTCAAATTGATACATTTTAATCAAAATCACTCATCAAGTATCAAAAACGGTATCAAATATAACCTTGAACATTCTCTAATGTGGTCTTTCTGCTTGTAAATGGTTCCGATGATCGATGGGTGATCACTTTAAATGAAGCTGAGTCACATTACATGAACCTGAGCCGACTCACTTTACATGAAGCTTAAAACAGCCAATCAATGCTTACAATATCTGTGGCGTTCAATACCGAAAGTAGTGCACTTGCTGTGCTTGAAGGAGGGTTATATGGACTTCCGGTCTTTTAAATGAGCAAGGGCTCCGTTGAACTCGTTTAACACTCAGCCTGTACTGATGTGAATCACCAGCAGAGCAGAGAGTTCTCTTTATTTTCTGGATTCGGGTGAAAACCTTCATTTTACAACTCTCTTTGCTTAACTGAGTATGCATGATAAGATAAGATAAGATACAGCTTTATTAATCTCACAATGGAGAAATTCACTGTTACAGGCTCTTGAGGTACTATCAGTAGGGGGTGCAAAAATAGATACAAGTACAAACATACAAACATACATATATATTATATAAGTAAATAATAAATAGATACATAAATAGTATAAATTAATAAACAATAAAAGAAAAGAATGGAGCAACTTTATAGACTGGCCTATATTAAAGTGTAAATGTATCTGAGGGCAGAGTAGATGGGTTGATATGGTTCACAGTCACGGTGGGGTAGATGTGGTTGATTAAAGTGCACGGGGTTTTTATTGCACATAACTGGTATTTTCACAGACAGTTACAAAGTGGCGTTGTACAGTCTGACAGCGGTGGGAATGAACGACCTGCGGTAGCGCTCCTTCCTGCACTGAGGATGCCTCAGTCGTCCACTGAAGGAGCTGCTCAGCTCCTCTACAGTCTGGTGAAGTGGGTGAGAGCTGTTGAACAGGATGGATGTGAGCTTTGCTACCATCCTCCTCTCACTCACCTCCTCCACAGAGTCCAGTGGGCAGCCGAGGACAGAGCTGGCCCTCCTGACCAGCTTGTTCAGTCTCTTCCTGTCCCGCTCTGTGCTGCCCGGGGCCCAGCAGATGGCAGCGTAGAGGATTGCAGAGGCTACCACAGAGTCATAAAAAGTCCTGAGCAGAGGTCTGCATACGCCGAAGGACCTGAGTCTCCTCCGAAGGTGGAGGCGACTCTGGCCCTTCTTGTACAGGGCGTTGGTGTTGTGGGACCAGTCCAGTTTATTGTTAAGGTGAACACCCAGGTACTTGAAACTGTCCACTGTCTCAATGTCCTGTCCCTGGATGTTCACTAGTAAGTGTGTGTGTGTGTGTGTGTGTGTTCGAGTGCGATCTGAGCAGATAGATAATTCATCTCCGTGTATGAGAATTGCACCCATGCTAGTAGGCTTACGCTTCTGACCAACCATATTTGCTCAGGGTTACAAAAGTCCACAAAACAGTGTAAACACAAAGATCACAGAGACGACGTCTAAATACAAGGGTAACACGGTAGTATATTTTATAAATATATATATATATATATATATATATATATATATACATATCTTCTTCTTTTCCTTTCGGCTGTTCCCTTCAGTGGTCACCACAGCAAATGATCTGCCTCCATCTCTCCCTATCCTCTGCATCTTCTACTCTTACTCCAACGACCTCCATGTCCGCCTTCACCGCATCCATAAATCTTCTCTTTGGTCTTCCTCTGGGCCTTCTGCCTGGTAGTTCCAACCTCAGCATCCTACTACCAATATACTCACTATTCCTCTTCTGTACATGTCGAAACCATCTCAATCTAGCCTCTCTGACTTTGTCTCCAAAACATCTAACATGTGCTGTCCTTCTGATGTACTCATTTCTGATCCTATCCATCCTCGTTACTCCCAAAGAGAACCTCAACATTTTCATCTCTGCTACCTCCAACTCTGACTCCTGTCTTTTCCCCAGGGCCACTGTCTCTAAACCATACAACATCGCTGGCCTCAACATCGTCTTGTACACTTTTTCTTTCATTCTTGCCGATACTCTCCTATCACACATCACACCGGACACTTTTCTCCATCCATTCCAACCTGCCTGCACGTGCTTCTTCACCTCTTTTCCACACTCTCCATTGCTCTGGATTGTTGAGCCTAAGTACTCAAAATCCTCCACCTTCTTTATCTCTGCCCCCTGTAACCTCACCGTTCTTCTTGGGTCCTTGTCGTTCACACACATGTATTCTGTCTTACTGAGACTATCCTTCATTCCCCTCCTTTCCAGGGCATACCTCCACCTCTCTAGATTTTCCTGCACTTGTTCTCTGCTCTCACTACAGATCACGATGTCATTTGCCAACATCATAGTCCATGGAGATTCTTGTCTCACCTCGTCTGTCAGCCTGTCCATCACCATAGCAAACAAGAAGGGGCTCAGAGCTGACCCTTGATGCAGTCCCACCTCCACCTTGAACTCTTCTGTCACACCGACAGCACACCTCACCACTGTCTTACATCTCACGTACATGTCCTGCACCACTCTAACATACTTCACTGCCACTCCAGACTTCCTCATGCAATACCACAGTTCTTCTCTCGGCACCCTGTC